>NKZR01001503.1:0-78008 GCA_002370795.1 Metschnikowia sp. 03-147.1 | reverse complement strand
TACACTAGTATCTACACTAGTATCTACACTAGTATCTACACTAGTATCTACACTAGTATCTACACTAGTATCTACACTAGTATCTACACTATCTACACCATCTACACTCTACTAACCACATGCTCTCCATTTATATTACTGTTAGATTCTAGTAACGTCCGGTACCTATCAGGTGATTAGTTAGTATGTTAGTATGTTAGTATTTAGCATGTTAGTATTTAGTATGTTAGTATTTAGTATGTTAGTATGTTATATTTAGTATTTAGTATGTTAGTATGTTAGTATGTTAGTATGTTAGTATGTTAGTATTCAGTAGGTTAGTATGTTAGTATTTAGTATTTAGTATTTAGTATGTTAGTATTTAGTATTTAGTATTCAGTATGTTAGTAGCACTGTAGTATAGTACAGTACACTAGAGTATTCAGTACAGTGTAAAAGTACGTACAGTAGTATAGTAGTATAGAGTATAATAGAACAGCAGTATAGTAAAATATAATATGGCAGTTTAGTACAGTTATAGTAATATAATGAATTAATAGTGTAGTATAAAGTACTATAATGAACTAGGATATAATGAAATAGTAGTAGAGCAGTAGTATAATAGTACAGCAGTAGTATAATAGTACAGCAGTAGTATAGCTCAGTAGATAGTTGTCAGATCCCAGGCCGTATTACAATACCCATGAACAATGGTAGCATTGTAGATCAATTAGACGTGTGTGCCGTACAACGTCGATCTAAAAATAACCAGCAACCCACACGGCTACTAAGGTGACTATATACGAACACACCTGAGGTATCGGACGTTACTAGAACTTGTCCATTATCCCCGCTTTTAGCATTGAGTTAGAAAATTCTTTAACATTGATTAAGGATAATTCTTCCGCAAGAATATCTATTTAATATACCACCGCCTGGGCGGACTATGCATTTTTGCAGAGGCATGGTACCTTGCACCCGACTTACGCAGGGAATGATTCAGGCGTTTTTTTGGGAAGACTCTAACTAAACAGTCTTTCGTCTCAATAATCATCAGATTAGTTCCCTCTATCCGAGTTATGTTTATATAGAGGGACAAAAGGTGTACTATCACCATGAAACTATCGAGGAAATAGGCGTGTTACCTTAAGTTGGATACGAAAGAGAGTTTAAACAAGGCATACTTCTCGTGTTCAGAGCCAGCAGGAGACGCAAACAATTTTGGAAAGGAGAAGACGAGATTGTGTTCCAGTGGAGTTAATTCTTGCCTTATGACAAATAAAAAGCGCCGCTGAGGAGGGTCTGTATTAGTATTTAGTATTTAGTATTTAGTATTTAGTATTTAGTATTTAGTAGTAGTAATAGAATAATAAATTTTACTCAGTATATACCTGTAATTAGTAGATTACTTAGTAGATCACTTAATGATTATTACACTTACTACTTGCACTAATCAACTTTTTGCTGCTATAACGCTTACTACGAGAATACCTTAGTAACTAATTCCTACTACTAACTACTGTTATTCTTAGTAACGTCTGGATCAGGTGTGCATTTGATGCCCGAAGGGAGGGCAAAATTACATAGGGCCCTGAGTAGGGTCGCCAACTAATTAGCCATGTGGTCTTTACCCAGTACGAAGGGCCAGGTGTGGCTCTGCATCGGCCTACGTACGTCTAATCACATAGACTATTGTACTAATGGGTAGGTTTATGTATCTAACAATTACCAACATCTGTTCCTACGCTACGAACTCACTATATATTCACTCCTAGTCACTAGTTACTTTATTCTTTTCTACATCGCATATTCTACTTGCAGTCAATGTATAAAGGTCGCCTACACTGGTATCCATAATTGTAAACTGTACTTCCCACCAAGTATTAATTCCTATAGTTCTCCCACCAAGAATTAATTCCTATGTACTTTTCCACCATGTACTAACTCTACCAACATTTTACTAGCTGGCTTCACGCTTGCGTACACCACAACCTCGAACACGCTAAGTAGTAGAATGTATGGGTATTCAATTGGAAAAGAGTTGACTGCTGCAGCGTCTGTTTTCTGCTCTCACATAAAGTGTCAATCACTAGCGTAGCTCTTACATACCGACTCAATCCAAACTCAAACGTAAAGTTTTTCTCGTCATCATTTTCTGTCTGACTTCGGCCTTCAGCCAAGGCAGAGTAGCTGCGAGGTGGGCACTGAAACGGCCAGGCCTACGCGTAAGGGGATGCATTGCAGACGTCGGATAGACAAAGAGAAGAGGGGAAGTGAGTAGAGTAGTAGTAGTAGAGTAGTAGAGTAGTAGAGTAGTAGTAGTAGAGTAGTAGAGTAGTAGAGTAGTAGAGTAGTAGTAGTAGAGTAGTAGAGTAGTAGAGTAGTAGTAGAGTAGTAGAGTAGTAGAGTGTGTATCAATTTAGTGTATTGGTGTACTGTAGTAGATGAGTATGGAGTAGACATAACAATAGGGAGTGAAGTGTAGTGTAATATAGTAGTAGAGCATAGTGGGTAAGGTTTATAGAGATCGAACAAGCATAGTAGATATGTGAGAGTACGGTAGAGTATGGTGGAGTATGATAGAGTACGTTATGGTATAGTAGAATATGGTAGAGAACAGTATGGTATAGTAGAGAACAGTATAACCAACACACTCAAAGTTGCAAAATCCTGCATAAATACAGCCATTCAGGTAACCATACATAATAGTTGAAAGTATAGAGGCTTAGAGGCTAGTCTTGAGAATAACATCTCGCACTGGCATCATGTATCATGTGTTTTAGGGTTGAAGTATTATTTACGTCACTCTTAAAGCATAGTGTAGGAGTAGGATAGTAGGATAGTAAGATAGTAGGATAGTAGGATATAGTGAGTAGTCGTAGTATGACACATTACAATAGTAAATAGTAGCATAGAAGAGTATGTAGCACACTTCACAAGTAGAACTGTATTGGCGGAACATGAATTCTTCAACCCCAATACAGGCCCAGACAAACACATTTGGAACCAATACAATCACAACGTCTCAGACTATTGGCAATAGCGTCGGACTTCTGGCCCGCTGGAACTTTGGCTTGAGCAGTTTGATCGTTGGGTGAATTTGGTGAGACTAATACAGAATCTAGTGTAGAGTAGTAGAGACTACAGCATAGCGTACTAGTAGCCTGAACAGCCAACACTTCAGAATGCGGAGAAAAGTCATCAACAGCGTGCTACGCTCTTAACCTGTCAACATTTTTGTTACATTAACACATAAGACGACAATTAAGCACATTAGACAGATCCTACAGTAGCTATGAGCTTCTAACGTAGCGTTGCAGGTTCATGAATTGACTCACCAGAGAACACGGCATAGGAAAGTGTAGTAGTAGATCAACAAAGATGTAGTAAGAGGTGTCAGGGTTTAAGAGAGGGTGCTCCAGAACAATAGTGGTGTGAGTAGCAGCAGTGAAACTTATGGCTACGGCATGTGTAGCATGAGAGACTGGTTTGAGTAGATCGTGCCTAGATTATGGGTCTTCGGAGAGGAAGCAGAATCAGGAGAAATGGAGCAGTAGAGTGGTACATAGTACAGAGTACATAGTACAGAGTAGAGTAGAGTAGATAAATATCTACATGTTGTCGATTAGAGTTAGAAAATTTAATTAAAGTTTGAAAATCTAACATGTAATAATAATGGAAGTTGTCAACTGCTAGCAATATGCGGTACTCCGATGGTTTTAATTGTCTTTACGTTTTACTTGCATCCAAGACATTACTACTTCTTAAAAACATATGTTCTTTTTAAGGTAAGAGGTATGTTGAGATAATGAATTAGGATTCATCTTTGTTTAATTTTGGATTCAGCATACTGATAAAGGGTCGTAGAGTAGTAGAGTAGTAGAGTAGTAGAGTAGTAGTAGAGTAGTAGAGTAGTAGTAGAGTAGTAGAGTAGTAGAGTAGTAGAGTAGTAGAGTAGTAGAGTAGTAGTAGAGTAGTAGAGTAGTAGTAGAGTAGTAGTAGAGTAGTAGTAGAGTAGTAGAGTAGTAGTAGAGTAGAGTAGTAGAGTAGTAGAGTAGTAGAGTAGTAAAGTAGTAAAGTAGTAGTAGAGTACTACAGTAGTAGTACTACAGTACTGCATTCACTAGTGCAGCAAACCACTCATACTCAATTCAATAGTCCCACCAAGATCTATACCACCACTTAATACTCACATTCTAAAGCTATACTCCAGTAACTTAACTAACACAATATCTCTACAGCCTTTCTCTTTAAATCGCACCAGTAAATCTATTAGGAGCTCAACAGCTCCACCTCGAGATGCGTAGCGTACGGCTGCTAGCAAGCCGGCCCATACGACGCTATTCTGGTCCTATAGGGGCACGGATGCACCCTGATGCCTTAAGAATCTACCACTACTAATAATTTAGCTAGTGTCCCCTAGTCCCAGTCCCTAGTCCCAGTCCCTAGTCCCAGTCCCTAGTCCCAGTCCCTAGTCCTAGTCCCTAGTCCCAGTCCCTAGTCCCAGTCCCCTAGTCCTAGTACAGTCCGGCCCGTGCGCCTCCGCGAACTACCTCAACTACTCCCCCTCCATGCCCACATGGACGCCCTGCTCCGCCTCCGCGAGGCAGTCTCCAACGGCAACCTCGCCATCACCAAGCGCCTACTAGCGCGGTTCCCCGAGCTCTGGCTCAACACAGACCCGCGCCACGCCGGCTGGTGCAACCTCCACTACGCTGCCTACCACGGCAACTACTTGGTGTGCTTCCACCTCATCTCCATCATGCACCAGTTCCGGCGCCGGGCGCAGCTCTCGGACCTCGACTTGGTGACCTTCGACGACGTCACCGTGCTCCACTTGTCCATCGTCCAGCGCCACTTGCAGACGCTCCACTTGCTTCTCCAGGAGTTCTCGGCGGGCCGCTGGATCAACTACCGTGGCGGGCCACAGCGCCAGACCCCGCTCCACTACTGCTGCGTGCACAACTTTGTGGATGGGCTTAAGTTGTTGTTGGAGTTTGGCGCCGACTGGGCCGTGGCCGACGCCAACGGCGACACTTGCTTGCACTTGTGCTTTGCCTACCACTCGGTGGCATGCATGGAGCAGTTGGTGCGCTTCGTGGCCACGCAGCCGGGGCCGCTTTCTTTTGACACGCAGCGGGGGCCGCTTTCTTTTGACACGCAACCGGGGCCGCTTTCTTTTGACACGCAGCCGGGGCCGCTTTCCTCCGACACGCTTGCGGCGTCGGCCCGGGACGGCCTGCTGGGCCTGCTAGGGAATAGCCTAGGGAATAGCCTAGGGAACAGCCTAGGAAACGGCACAGGAAACGGCACAGGAAACGGCACAGAAAACGGCACAGGGAACACCATACCAGGAAACTTGCCCGGACTCGGCGCCCTGGACTTGGTGGCCACGCCCCAGTTGCTGGCAGCTTCAAGAAGCTGCGCCGGGTCGCCGGAAAAGCCCAACTCTGCATCGCTGAAGTCCCTCGACGCTCTGGACTCCACAGACCCCGTCCGGAAAGCGCTCCGGCGCCTCGAACCGCTCGAAGCCGCCCGAAACAATAGAAACTACGCCCCAGCTTTCCTAGCGGCGTCGTTCGAGCTCCTGAACAGCTACCCGGCCATGCGGACGGCGTGGGTCGAGAAGGCACTCGCCCTCATCAACTCCCCGCTGAACGTCTACCCGTTTCCCAGTCCCTACATCTCAAACGCAGATGCAATGGCGCTGCCGTTGACGGCGCTCCAGAACAACCCCCCTGTCTCCGACCACTCCGGCTCCGCTAGCTCCGATCGCGCCGACACGCTTGCCGAAGACCCGCTGGCTCTCAACTTCACGCATGGCTCGCCTCTCGTGTCGGAGACGGCGTCGCTAGGCCGAAAACACCTGGCCTCCTTGCCGCCTGCACACATCGCCGACGCCGACGGTGCTCTTCCTCGCCGCCGCCATTCCAAGTCCTTGGTGCAGGGCTTCGGCTCCAGGCCCTCGTGGCTGCTTCAAGGCGCTGGCTCCCCCTTGCAGATACGTGCTCCCGCCACGCCCCAGACCGTGTTCAGCAACCCCAAAAGCCCGCTCCAGGTGGAGTTCACACGGACGCAGTCTCGCAAATCGCTCAGTTCCACGCCGCAGGCTCGGCTGGCACTGGAGGCCGCAAGGGACTTCTTTTCGGAGTCGAGGTCGTCTTCCAGCAAAGAGGGCACGTCCGACGAAACGATCCCTTTGAACAAGAGCCTGTCGGGCCCTTTGGTCACTACTCCTGGGTCCTCCAAGTCCGCACACCAGTTCCACTCGTCGCCGCTTGCTCTCTCTCGCCAGAGAAGCATTTCCGGCTCTTCCAGTGTGAATGTTTCACGGGCTGAAACGCCTTACGACGGCGGCCCTGCCCACAGCACAGACAGCGGGTTCCGCCCAGAAAACGGGCCCCGCAGCGACACCGGGTTCCGCCCAGATAACGGGTCTCGCAGCGGCAGCGGCAACTCCACGCCGGTGTCTCGTGTGCCGCCCAGTCGGCTGTCCAGCGTCAAGTACCAGCCCAATGGAACGCTCCGGCGCAACTCGTCTACTCCGTCGGTGATGCATCTGACAGGAACCATGGAGTGCATGCCCAAGCGGCCCCTGATCAAGCTGACGAGCGAGATACCCCGAAAGGGATCCGCTTCGTCCTCCGCTCTAGTGGAAGAATACGACAGGGCCGAGAAGACTCCTACAGAACCAAAGACCCAGAACGCAGAGCCCATAAAGATGACAGCTGAGTCTATGGAGCTGCTCAACGAGGAGCGCGTCCTCACCTTCACGATACCCAAGCGTGCGTCTATGAAAGAAAAGTATGAGGAGAAGTCGAAGGACTTGGCGTCGAAGCGGTCGGGGAACGTCAGCAGCATCAGCTTCACCAGCATTCGGGACGAGTGAGGGACAGAAGGTCTAGCAGAAGGTCTAGACAGAAGGTCTAGCAGAAGGTCTAGACAGAGCTCTAGACAGAGGTCTAGCAGAAGGTCTAGACAGAAGGTCTAGCAGCACCACACAAGAGACTACAAGACATCTGGTCAATTACCATGTATCACCTGGATCTCAGAATCATTCTCAGAATCCCTGCATATAACCGCATTCATTTCATCGTAGCACGCGCTGCCTACTACCGCCAATGGCTCCGCCCAGCTCTAAAAAACAGGCTTCCATTAGCCGATTCTTCGCCCCCAGGCCTAAAACGGACCCCCCGCGTGCACAGCCAGTCCCCTCCAGCCAGCTCAAGCTGTTCCTGCACGCACCGGCCAAAAGACCAGGTCCTGATCACCTCCCTGTGCAAACCAAGGCCCCAAAAACAGCGTCTGTGTCCAGCGAGCCCACGGCCAGCGACCCCAATGGCACCAATGCATCTGCAGGTACCGCAGACCACGACCAGGCGGCCGGCGCCCGGGCTCTGGGGAGCAGTGCCAAAACCCGTACCTCCCGGGCCAAGCCCGCCAAGTTGACTCCCCTAGAGCAGCAGTACACGCAATTGAAGCAGCAGCATGCAGACAAGCTCCTCGCCATCCAGGTCGGCTACAAGTACAAGTTTTTTGGTCAAGACGCTGTTGTGGCGTCGCTGCTCTTGAACATCATGCTTATTCCTGGCAACATCCAGTTGGACGAGCGGACCCACGACCGGTTCGCATACTGCCTGATTCCCGACGTCAGGCTTCATGTTCACCTCCAGCGTCTCCTAAACCACGGCTTCAAGGTGGGGGTGGTCAAGCAGACGGAATCTGCGGCCATCAAGTCGGTGGAGAGCTCCAAGCTGTCGTTGTTCCAGAGACGCATTTCCGCTGTTTACACGAAAGCAACTTACATGGGCGACGAGAATGTGGACGAAAGAACCAGCGTGGACGACAATGGCGACGACTACATCGTGTGCATCAACGAGAACGCCGGCGAGAACGAGACCAGTCTCGTGGGGGTTCAGCCCACCACGGGCGAGATTGTGTATGACGTCTTTCCCTACTCACGCGAGGCCTTGGACACCAGGCTCGCGTACATGAGTCCCAGCGAGGTGATATTGGTGGGTGATGTGGGTGAAGCGGCGGACGGGAGCCTGGGGGGAGAGGTCGCCGAAAAAGGCACTGCTAGGGGGAACGAAAAAGCCGCTGCTAGGGGAAACGAAAAAGCCGCTGCCACGGGAAACGCCCTCCAATCGGCATTGAAACTCCAGTTCCCCCACGTCTCAGTCCATAGTGTTCCCAGACAAGCCAGTGACCAGGTGCAGCAATCTTTGGAGCGGTTGTTCAGCCTGGAGCAAAACAACCATCTCCCAGAGTACTTCCTCTTGAACTTCAAGCCATCGGTGGTGGCGTGCTTCGACGAGCTTGCCCGCTACCTCCAGGAGTTCAAGCTCACCAACATCTTCACCGTCACGTCCAACATCTCGGCCTTCGCTGACTCCAAGACATCCATGGTGTTGCCTGCAGGAACGCTTCGGGCCTTGGACATCTTCCAGGTCCACGACGACCCCGGCGCCCACAAGGGCACGCTCTTGTGGCTCCTTGAGAACACGCTCACGCGCAGCGGCGCCAGCATGCTCCGGAAGTGGGTCAGCAGGCCCCTCGTGCGGAAAGACGACATCGAAAAGCGGTTGAACGCAGTTGAGACCTTGATATCCGGCGACTTTGTACATATTTTGGATGCGTTCCGAGGCTCGCTCGTGAAGTTGGGCAGGAGCGGCGTGGAAATCGACCGCTCGCTCACCAAGATCCACTACTCCGCCACGCAAGACAACGACCGCGTGTCCAGGAAAGAAATCTTCCTCATGCTCAAGTCGCTTGGCGACATCTTGCAGGTATTCCGAGACTTCGGGCCTGCTTCGGTGGCGGAATTCCGGGCGAAGTATCCGCAGGACCAGCTTCTTGCGGAGATATTGGATCTGATGCTTGTGTTCAGCGCAAGCAAGACCGTGGACGGGCTCTTGGCGCAGATCGACGCCGGTGTTGCGCTCTCGCAGCTCGACGTTCCGGAAATGAAGCAGAGATTTTTCAACCTCGAGTCCGACGCCAAGTTTGCGTGTGTTCTCCAGGAAAAGGCCGCCATACAACAGGTCGAGGAAGAGCTAGACGCAGAGCTAGTTGATATCCGGAAGTACTTGAACAGGCCGCAGTTGCAGTACGTGTCTGTGCTCAAGGACACCCATTTGATCGAGGTCCGGAATGGCAAGCAGACCGACTCGCTTCCTGCAGACTGGCTCAAGATCAGTGCTACCAAGTCTGTGTCCAGATACAGGCCGGCCAGCGTATCGGCGCTCCACAAGCGGCTCCAGTACCACACGGAGAAGCTCTTGCAGGAGTGTGACCGCTGCTTCAAGCTGTACTTGCAAGAGATCGACACGCACCACGAGTACATCCGACAGGTGGTCACGTGCTTGTCCCGATTCGACTGCTTGTTATCGCTAGCGGCCGCCGGGCGGTCAGAGATCGGACACGTGAAGCCGCAGATGGTGGATCTGCAGACCATCAGGATCAAGCTGGGCCTTCACCCGATCCTCCTGCACGTGGCGCCAGCTGGCTATGTTCCCAACGACATTGACATTTCCTACGACGAGAACAGAGTTCTCATCATCACCGGGCCGAACATGGGCGGCAAGTCGTCGCTCGTCAAGCAAATAGCACTTTCGGTGATCATGGCCCAGGTGGGGTGCTTTTTGCCCTGCACAGAGGCCCACATGGGGGTGTTTGACTCGATTCATCTCCGGATGGGTGCCAGCGACAATATCCTCAAGGGGCAGTCGACGTTCATGGTGGAGATGCAGGAGTGTGCCGACATCATCCAGAGCTACACACGGAAGTCGTTGGTGATCTTGGACGAGATCGGCCGGGGGACAGGAACAAAAGACGGCGTTGCGCTAGCATATGCTATATTGAAGTATATCATCGAGGACTCCGAGTCGCCTGTGACCCTTTTCATTACTCATTACCCGTCATTGCATGTGTTGGAGAAAGAGCACTGTGCCGTGCACAACTACCACATGGCGTTTCTTGAACAGAAGGAGAAGGACAGCGACTGGCCCGAGGTGATATTCCTTTACAAGGTAGTCCGGGGCGTGGTCTCCAACTCGTACGGGTTGAACGTGGCCAAATTGGCAAACATCACAAAGGACATTATCGACGCGGCGCATGCGGTTTCGGAGAAGATGAAACATGAGTTTGAAGGCCAGGTTCTCCAGCAGAGTATCCTGGAGTTTGACAGGGGAGATGTTTTCGAATCACTTGCCAAAATCCTCCAAGCGGTGGACTAGCTGCACATCTCGTGTAATTGAGTCACGTTCGGTGGACCATCTCAAAAGTTCAACAACGATTGCCTTCATAAATACACTTCAAATCCATCATTCGGCAAGCATTCATAATTTCTTATTTGTTATCCAATCAACGATTGGGCAATCATTCATGATTTCTTATTTTTTATCCACTACCGTCCGACTCAGTGGTCAGTCCACAGTAGTTCGTCAGACGTCCGCTTTGTAGTCTAAAAACTGCACGACGCTGTCGTTGAAGGTCTCTGGGTTGTCGAGGTAGATGTGGTGCCCTGCACCTTCCACCATTTGGAGGTGGGCTGAAGCGCCCAAGCCCTTGAGCTTCTCGACACAGTACTCGCCTCCCCTGCTATTCATCCAGTCCTTGTCGCCGTACATCCAGAGAGTCAGGATACCGGCCGTTTTAAGGTACTCCACAAAGCCCCGGTCGCAGAGCGGCAACCTCGGCACTATCTCGTGGTTGATGAACTTGGTGATGGCCAACTCACCCGATGCCTGGTACTGGTTAAATATGGAAAACGAGTACTCGTGCAAGAGAAGGATCAAATCCGTGCGATCTCGAAGCTCGCCGTCAGAATTGGGAGAGAGGTTTTGGAACCTTTGGAACGACCAGAACGACAAGAGCTTGGAGTAGAGCGGACCCGAGTATTGGAGGAACTGAAACGGAGATATGTGGTTGTTCCAGAGAGTCCTTAAAAACGCATTTTTGGGGAACCGGGGCTGCCCCAACTTGCCCCACAAGCGTGCCAACTCGTCCAAGCTTTCGTTGTGATCGTCGAAATCCGCGGTGGCAACGACCTCGTGGAGCGGGTCGCTGGAGACGTCGTGGTGGTTGAACTGGAGCTTCTTGTTGGTGAGCAAGCTGATGTCGCTCGACTCGGTGCCCATAGGGCTCACCAATACGAACTTTTGCACGCGGCGTGTTTGCGGGTCGTTGTTGTACTTCAAGAGGTAGCACGACGAGAGGTAGGCGCCCATGGAGTGGGCCACGAGGTCGAAAGCGGCGATGTCCCGCGCCTGGCGCCACGCCTCGATCTTGTCGACGAACCAGCTCTCGGCGTCCACTACCTGCTGGATCTCGTCGGCCTGGGACGCGTTCTTCGCAAGCCGGAGAAGGTGGCGGGGAAACGTGGGGCGGGCGGAGTTGCCGAAGCCGGGGAGGTCGATCACGTGCACGGTCATGTGCGGGTAGGAGGTGGCCAAGCGCTCGAGGTTCTTGGCGAAGTAGCCCATGGCGGCCATGTAGCCGTGGATCACCACGATGTGGCGCTCTGTGGCGGCCAAATCGGCGGTGTGTTTGAGCTCGAGCTCGTGGATGTAGCAGGTGCCGGGCACCTCGGAGGGCACAGCGGTGTCGAGGAAGCGGGCCACGCAGGGGCGGTGCAGTGGGGGCAGTGGGGTTGGCGGCGGGGTTTCAGGCGGCGGGTTTTCAGGGTCCAGCGGGTCTTCAAAGTGCACTGCCTCCGACAAAATGGACCGGAACAAGCTGCGTTCAAGCGCCAAGTTCCTGGCCCTGGCGGCGGCAAAGCGCTGGGAGTGTACGGATTTCTCCGTGGGCTCCTGCTGCGAGCGGTCGACGGCCCACCAGTCGGCAAGCGACTTCCAGAGGCCCACGGACGACTTGCGGGCGGCACGGGTGTGCTTATCTTGGTGAGCGGGGTCGCCCATGGATTGGATGGCGCTGCTGATCAAGGCCATGGGGGTACAGTTTGGCTGACTGATAAGTGTCGCGCATGTAGTGGAGTGCAGGCGCGGTAGATAAGCGCACGTGACATCGGGAACTGGTAAAGTCGTCAGACTGGTAATGGACGGGACCAAATAATCCACAACGAGCCCACGGCTTATGCGATTTTAAAGAAAGCATGAGTCATGAGTGCATTTTGACAACTATCCAAACATGTTTCTCCATAACAGTGGCCTCTTGTCGTTGCTAGAGGTTTTGGGTACGGGCAATTGGGGGATTAGCTGAGGGATAGCTAATTGGATAGCTAATTGGATAGTTAATTGGATAGCTAATTGGATAGTTAATTGGATAGCTAATTGGATAGCTAATTGGATAGCTAATTGGATCGTTAATTGGATAGCTAATTGGATAGCTAATTGGATAGTTAATTGGATAGCTAATTGGATCGTTAATTGGATAGCTAATTGGATAGTTAATTGGATAGCTAATTGGATAGCTAATTGGATAGCTAATTGGATAGCTAATTGGATAGCTAATCGGGATAACCGCTTGGCTAGGAAACTTAGGAACAGACGACGTACGGTGGGTCAAATCTGTGTGAAACATACATTTCGAGCTCCGGATATACTCAGGAGACAACTTGCCATCGGCCAAACGGCAGGCTGCTCAAAAGGGTGAATGAATGGGCAATCTCGAGCCAAGAAGTCGCCAAAAATCAGGCCAGTGTACGTGAGGGCCGGTAGAGGGCCGGTTGAGGGAGCAGCTTGGGTAGAGAACTAGCGTCGGCACCTCGCCATTTCAGGACTGAAGACGGAATTTCAAGAGAAATACTCGAGAGAAGTGGACTGGCTCACTTTGAATACATCCAGATGACAAGTGTTTTCGAACTCTAGAGGCTGCCGAATGGAGAGGGCCGTGGCTCTATGAACCGAATACGATGGAAAGTGCTCTGTTCGAGCCCTCTTTTTTTATGGTAAAATACTGGGCCGGAAACCAGGTGCCAAGGGTATTCGACTGAAGGATAAGGCTGATACTTGTGGTCTTGGGACTTTCAGAAAAAAGTATTGCTACCGAGATTCTCACCTGATCAGCTACGAGCCTATGGATGGTCCTAGCCATTGCGTGCAACAAGGGTGATACAAGTGGATGTCACGACTGCGTTCTTGACGAGAGTTGGAGGAACATCTATATGAGCCAACCGTATGTTCAAGAGGGGAGCATCTAGTCAAGATGAAGAAGTCTTTTATGGAAACAGGCTCCTGGCATCGAGTATCCACTCATTGCGGGCTCGGATTCAGAGATGCCGTGTGGATTATACACCCCACAAGAGAAGTTGCTTATGATCGCACTGTATCTATGACATATCCGTGGACCTGAGCCAATGGGGAGAGCACGAAACACTACGCAGACTGATCACTACGCAGACTGATCACTACGCAGACTGATCACTACGCAGACTGATCACTACGCAGACGGATCACTACGCAGACTGATCACTGCGCAAACTGATCACTACGCAGACTGATTACTACGCAGATCTGGACGCCTGATCAAGACCACGGGAGTTGTCCACAGCCGGTCATCATGAGCGTAAGGTGAGGCCTTGTAGCCAGCAGCTGGCTACTCTAGAAAAGCAATGCTCACACAGGTTAATTGGTCCGTGTATGATTCTCCTTTTGATCTGTTTCTGGCTAGTGTCATGTTACCAAAAAATATGGATACTTCACGAATAGGATTCGTTTTTCTATCATCATGGATAAGAAAGGTCCTTGCTAGCAGTACTACACACCTAGAAGTCATCTAAAGCTGAATAATTATTCTTCGAGACCAAGACTACATGAGCACTGGTCCGGCACGTCAACCCTCGAAACGCTAACTCACATTATGACCTCGAGCCAGGCCGGAAATGAACCATCCTACGAAGCCCTTCGGCCAAGTGAGATGTGGACCTCTCTGCCTTTGGGCTCTGCCACTGTGTCCTGAAAGAACCCTGTCTACCTGCACGTTCTTGAGGTGTTTACATGGTTCGGTGCGTTAACGAAGAGTGAGTATTGAAGGCTTGGTGGGCATGCGACGATCCGAACCCATTCCCTTGACGCGATACATGCGGTGTTGGAGCAGTTGTGCAGTTGGGGCAAAATGCTTGAAGCCACGGTCCAAGTCGCCGTGACCGTTCGTTGTCACCTGCTCTGGACAGTATGACCGGGCGCGAGTCTTTCATGGAATTTGGGTGCAAAATTTCGGCCTCAGCTCTCTGTATGAATATTCGGCCAGGGCATCTCCGAATCAGCCAGCGTCGAACCAGTCAGCGTCGAACCAGTCAGCGTCGAACCAGTCAGCGTCGAACCAGTCAGCGTCGAACCAGTCAGCGCTTCTTTACTCACTTGGGTTACTGTTGACATGCCAAGGGGATTGGACGTAATCAACATCAATATTAATACCGTACTATTCGCGTATACCTAGAATGCGTAATTCATGTACGTATGGCAGAGTTGTATTTACATGTTTGGAAGAGTACTTTGTCCTGGCCACACAAAAGAACACACAACTCCATCTGTGGCAGCCTTTAATAGATAATGACTTCCTCCAAGTGCGCAATGCACTTAAAAGCATAACTAGGCAGGAAAAGCTTCGGGTGTAGCCGGTATGATTGACGCATGTCTAGGCTGACCTCTGACGGGCTAACGTCCACGGTTAGCCAGTGGGGCAGGCGGGCGCGGGCTCATAACCACCTTCAATGTCTGTACGGGTCAGCTCCAGTGTCTGTGTACGGGGCTCCATTGTCACCTTACCAGAGAGTCAGTATGGACTAACGAAGACGAAGGTGCTATCCGCGTTGTGGCACGGTCTGGCCACCTCTAGAGCTCCTAATAACTTGACTGTGTACTTCAATCTTCAATCATCGCCCGTCCAAAGCATTACCAGCCGGCTATTGATCTCATTAGGTCATTACCGTCTCCAAACATAAATCGGTCAGCTATTCCCGCCCGAACAATGTTGCTTCTTAGGGGTTTTGTATTTCGGACAGGTCACGCAGACTAATTGCCTACTATAAGACCCACGGCCATGCAGCGCCTGCATTTTCCTCCAATGAAAATCTCTCTGCTTTTCCTGGCCTTTCTTGCAGCCATGCCCGTTTGGCCAGATGCCCAAATTAACCTTGTTTTCCACATCATGGTAAACAACGAGCCAAAGCCTCTCTCAGTCAAGTCCATCAATGGTCTTGACACTTTTGTTTTGGAAACACCTGCGACCGATCACCCCACCTTCACTGTGGCGAATGGAGTAGCTACCACTCCTGGCAAGAGACCCAAAGTCTTTGCCGTTGCTGAAGGCTACTACTCCTTTGACGCCGATTTCTGTCCATTCAGGTTAAAAACGGATGACAAGTCAAAGGTCTTGAACCTTTCGCCATACGTGTGCAAGCTGCGTGGCTGGGACGCCTGGCGGTTTGTCGTTGCAGAATATCGAACTGTGGGTCTTACTGACTGCTATGCAACCGATTTCTACCTATTGCCAGAACGGCATGATTAGCCGTAGAGCCTGAATATATGGATTGTTGTGTAGTCCGGGTGAAGCCGTGGAAAAGAGTAGAATGCCTCTGGAAGCCTCTGGAGTATGAGTGGCCTGGAACTGTCATTCCACGGCAAAGTACAGTCTAGACAGCGCGTTGCTGTGCTCCAATCAGAAGACAATTAAAGGTTTGATAGCACTGTAATGTAAACTCGCGGCTGGGTCACGATACTATAACTAGTGTCATCGGATCTTCTGAACGCACCACTGCCAGATCGGGTCTGGACCTAGCCACATGTGTTCTTCGCAGGCCTCAGTCAAGCCAGCCCAGTTTTGATTGCTAAAGATTTGTAGACCTACCAGGTGGCTTGTGCCAAAGTAACCTTACATAGTAGCGTTCTAGAAAAGTGGCGGCACAGCTGGCACTTTCCATAAGCCATGGCATCTTCGACAAATCGGGTGAATGCATGCTGAAGCCATGCGTGGCCATGTTTGGCTCCGTCGCTAAGTGTTCGCAGTCTTCTCTCAACGCGCAATATCTTGCATACATAAACTTGCAGGGAGTTGCCATGGTGATGTGTTTCCGGGTGGCGTGATATGCAAAGTTTGTTTCAAGTAGGTGTGCGTGCCGGCTTTGGGCTTGGTTGGCTGCGAACGTGATATGTGGGAATGTTTCGGTGAGGATTGGTGGGTTTCCATCTTGTTGTCATCAAGTATACTAAGTAGGAGAATGGTCCATCAGAACACACTCTAAATGCTACTGATACTGCCTACTGACTAGTGCAAACTGAACTCCATTCAGGCGACCGCCGAAACCTAACTAGCCCAACTCGCGATCTTGCCCACGCTCGATCGTGCTACCCCCAAATCGTCCAGTCTTCCCAATTGCAACTTGTGTTCAAACAGACTGTTGGCATGGCCACGGAGAAGCAACATCTGCTGACTTCGCTGGGCAACTTAAGATCAAGCCGTAACTAGATCCACCGGCGTGCGCCGAACCACAAACAGTCTTCAAAGGACTAACGCGAGAGCCACCTTTCCAAGAACTTTTCTCTTGATACAGGGGCCGCTGTCGCTCATGCAAGCACTTTTAGACAAGGTACAGAAATGCTTGCAGCTGTAAGATGAGCAAATACAGCTAGCCAGCAGTCATCGAACTATTACAAAGCCCATGTACTGACAGTATCATGCTGTTGGATAGCTTTTTAGACTAATAGTCTGGTAGAGCACACATTAAGTGTCAGTCTTCTTATTGAGTTCGCTTACTTTGTACGTGTCAGTCTATTCAATTAGTTCAATAATCCAGTTTATGCTACACGCGCCATATAAGTACGCTCTATCCACGCTCTCTTAACGTGAGCATTGTGTGCCAACAATCAAATCAGAGCTCTAGTATGCGGTAGATAAGAATTATATTGTCTGGGCTGAGCCAGACAAACTCAGCCCACCGGTAGTCGATGTACGAAAAACCAGTGGTCACAGGGTAGCTCTGCGGCACTGTAGACTGCCCGGAAAAGTCTTTTGAAACTGCGGATGGTGTATTACAGGTGCTGACTCAGGAGCTAAAGAGAGTAGTGTGGGAAGAAAGGCGAGCCTCCAGAGAGTTGTTATGGAGAAAAAGGTAGAGGGAGTGGCAATGATCAGCGTAGTGTAGTTGTACGCATACAAGAGAATACATTCGAGGTTGTTTGCGTGGCTGAGAGTGCAGTGTGACTTTTTTTCAATGTAGTTGTACAGTCACTGCCAAACACAAATATACTAGAGCCACCACCATAGCATTCGGTACAAAGCAGGCTGTACATGTAAGATACATGTTAGTAGAAGCGCTTTACAGAATCAGTAAGGATGGAATCAGTGCAGGTGCCAGACTTAGCATCACGTCACGAACTACTGCTACTACTTACACGCCAACTTGCTTCTTTTTGCTAAAGATAGATGTAGACAAATAGTCGCTTGAAAGTATTCATTACCCAGTCAAGCACTTGAATAGATGATCAATATTGAGAAATATCAAAGACAGGCTCCTTCCAAGAAAAGACGTGTCTGTATCGCAGCTTCGGGCATTCCCAAAGTTTCAAAACAAAGCTGGACCGCCCAAGCTGTGCTGACCCCCGCAGATTTTTAAGCTACTCGCTTCTGGTTGCAATATGGCCCTGGTATCCTGCACACCCTGCACTTGGCAAAGTGCCTCGGAGTTGGCACTGATTCAGGATTGTTCAAACTTGGTTTCGCTTTTGACATTGCAGAAAAAGCTTGTGCTTGACCTCAGGAGGCACACAGCTTGAGCGGCAGGTAGACGTAGTAGTAGCGTTTCAGGTTAACTAAAGTAACTTCCAATGGATTCATTGACTGGTACATGAAGTACAGCACTATTATGGAAACGGTGACACGGCCTTAAAATACGTGCCGTAGAAGTACCTGGACAAATAGTGACGGGTGCCAAGGTAGAAAATGCGCTTATGAGTAGCTACCGATCCTCAAGGTCTCACAACGACCGGCTGATGGTACAGATTGTATTCTTTATTAGTTACTGGCTTACAGTGACTGTATCTTGCACATAATCAGAACCTAATGCCAGTGCTAGGTTTTACACACTGGGCTGTACGAAGACACCTTGTAAGACAGGGTAGCTGCGACATCACTACCTGGTCTATGCGCCGTGCAAAGCTGCTTACAACCGTTCAGCCCTGCCTCCCCTTTCCGGCTGACCATTGTGCTCCATGCAGACCTAGATGCGTAGAGCACGAGTCCCCCTGTCTTGGCCGGGGTAGCGTAGGGTTTACCCCGACGCCATATCCCGAGGGCACGCTGCATGGTCATTTCGCAGCGGCGGCTCCTAATCCGCAGACAATGCGTCAGTCTGCGTCACATCATGCCGGCGTCTCCAAGAAATACCTAGGCATATATACTAGCCGTCTGTCTAGACTCCCCTCATGCGCCTCCACTACCTCGCCGTGGCGTTTCTTGCCACCACAGCATGGGCCAACAAAAGATTCTTTACCAGTAAATTTCTGGATGGAGAACACAGACCGTTCCGGACCAAGTTCATCCGTGGCCACCCAACTCTATACTTGGATCTCACCGCAACCAAAATCGGCCCAGTTTTCTCAGTTGATAGCGAGGGAGTTGCTACTACACTCGTCGACGGGAAAATGGCAACACTTGGCATTAAGGACGGACATTTTGTGTATGGTGAGAACTTTGAGCCCTGGAAGATAGAGACCGACAGCAACTTCAAGGTTTTGAATATGGAGATCTTTGCATGTATTCCGATTGGCACGGATAAGTGGGTGCACATAGTGACCAGGGATCGGTTCGTCAGCTGGCCTCATTGTTACGAGGCTGAAGTCTACTTGAGGCCAGTGCACGAGGCCTAGTTATCATTGAAATGAGAAGGGCCTTTTGATATGCTGTGCTGATTTGAAGTTGCAGCTCCGTCGTGTTGTTTGTACCTGATTCTATCTGAGACTGACGTACAGTAGTCACTACAGTGATCATCAATTTTGATATAGTTTTCTCTGCCGTCCATAGTGCATCTCGTATTGTCTGCCACATGATGTTCTCTTGATGAACGCATAATAGGCAAGAACACTTTGACGAAAGCCTCGAGCATCCTTCTCACACACCATCTTCAACACCCAAATGGCCGTAGTCAAGGTGCAAGGTACCAGGCACAATTTCGTGCTTATGAGCGGAGCTATGGCACTTTATCACCGCTCTAGTCGCCTGAACTGGTGGTACAAAAGACGGTTAGTTGAGAACCACCGATATTGCCGTCCCAGTTTGACTCTATTCACCGACCAAGATTGCTCTTTGTGGAAGCGTGTAGTTTTACCGTACCAGACCTGCTTGAGGTCTATACCTGTAATTTTACGAGACGAACTAGGAGCTCTCTACTTAACTTGAGGGATGCACTCGGAAATTTTGAATAGTACGTGTACAGATCAGCCGTCTGAGGCGAGGTATTGGTTTTTTCTGCTAGTGGACGTGAAATCTGATGGATTCGAAGAGAAAACAATATAGCGTAATAAATGGACTAGCAGATTCTCCTTTGACGATGGTTGTCGTTGTGTACTGCAAATCTACCTTATTTCCATACCTAGTGTCCTGCCAGAGCACGCTACACAGACATCCAGTGTCTCTATCTTGCGAGAAGATCAAAAAGTGCTCTCTAGTCTACTGTGAGGCCAGGCTAGGTCTTTATCCACTCAGTTCTGTAATGTCTGTTCATCAAACACTTGTATTTTTGCCATTATCATTAGTCAGTGTAGTACCTTTCGTGAGTTTGCGAGTTTTTGGGACCTTGCCAGCTTCTGGAGAAAAAGTTAGAATTAGTTTGGCCTGTCATACAAGCTACCAACTACCAACGTTCAGTCTCCAAGAAACAAGGCTCTCTGAAGATGAGCCTCCTGACCGCTATAGAAATTGTGTTCAGGCACATTCACAATGTAGATGCTATTGACTTACTATTATTGAGTGATAAGCTCATTCAACAAGCCACGCCGTTCTATGCAGTGTGACGGTGTAAGGTGCGCAATTTTGCAGCCATTCCCAGGTGGCCAGCCGTCACCAGTGCTCCTAATTCAGGCTGCTGAAGACAAATGGATGAAAAAATAAGTTGTTGACGAAACTTCAAGTAGCAGTAGAGGTAGTGCTATACAAGTAGTGCACGTAGATATGATTTCCCATCTAAAAACCATTTTCCTTCAAACTTGTACATTTCTGGAACTACAAGCTCCAGGTGACTGGTAATTTTTTTCCACAACGTATGCGCTAGTTCAGAGTGATGCCGAATTACTAGTGCCTTACCACAGAGTCAACGCATCTACGAAGTACTTGACTCCGTACTTGCTAGGTTCTCGTTGACAAATTTATCAACGGCGAGTGCTTCTACTATAGCCATAATAAGGGGTTAAATATAGTCTAAACTATAGCAGCGTAACTAAAAAGATGTATGTCAACAAAAGGTCACTGGAGTGATTATACCGCAAAAGATCTAGGCCAGGTGAATTACGAGCACAGCAGTTTGCTGCATTATATCATTTCCTTTCAGATCAACCCATTTCAAGAGAAGTAATATTTAATTCTGTTCATGCATTTGCATAATTTCTTGGTAGGTTACACACGCACCCTACTTACCTGAAGCCATTCCCGCACGCTAGATGGCAATCTAAAAAATAGCCAGACAGGTGATTTCTGCTGAAGCCACTAAAGCTAATCGAAAGTGCATAGTTCATTCCAAGTTGAGTGAATACAAGTCAAGTGTCATTTGGTTGACCGAGCAAGGCAATAGTCAGTGGAGTCTGAGCTAAGTAGTCAGCGAACAATGAGCCGTCGGTGTGAAAATCAAACTTGAATGATACTCGACTTGTTGCTGTCCACTTTGCTGTACCAGGATATTGCTACAGTATAGGTGTATCTGTTTGTCATGACTGTTTGGAGATATTACTTTTACTTAGTGCGGGTCTATTTGTGGATTTCTCTATTTAGCTGTTGAGCACGTGAACGGTCCTGCTTCTAATTGCATTGGGCCATGGTTTTGCAGATGTAGTAATAACACAGAATTCTGAAATTGAGGGTGTAGAGCGTGGAATGTACAGTCTCAGCTCTGAGTTGAACGGTGTACCTTCTAGCGTGCTACTTTAGCAACGGTTTCTACCGTGGTCAAAGCAGTTAAAGAGAGTCTTATACATTACGGCGGATAGGCATAAGCAGCCCAGAGACAGCCACATACCAGAAGTTGTCCAATTACCTCTGTTAAAGCAAAATGTCTGCCAATGGAGTCTGAGGTTCGCCACCTCTGCTGAGGCCAGTGACACGTACGGTCCAGTGACGGGGCTAGTGACTAAACCGGAATGGAAGCACAAGCCACGCCATGCCAGTCTCTGCAGTCGCGTGCCTACTGAAGCATTAAGCAAGTCTATTTAATAGTCAACCTCCATTCCTAGGCCGTATCTGCTGGAGGAAGAAGCTGATTTCAATTATCAATTTATAATATTTTTTTTTCCGACTGCGCCGGGAAATCAGCAAATAAAATAAACTAACATAACAACCCTTTTTGAGGGTTAACATCCTATGTAATGGTGCTAATCCCATTTAAAGAATAAAGCAATTAATAATATATCAAAATAAGTGTAAGCGTTATTTGTATGCCGTAGAATTAGAAACTAATGAATAAGTATAGATATATCTGATAAATTAGTTGAAGCAGTAAAGAGTATACAAAGTAAGAAGCTAATACAGATCAATTTTTTATTTTTTATCTCTAATTGTATGTTTAACCATATATATTTTTATGAATAGTAAAAAATAAATCATAAGTATCACTACAAGTAGAAAGATATAACTCTGGCTCTGTTGGACTTTTTGGCCCACTTTCCGTTCTGAGCTTTGAGTCGTCAAAGCTTAGTCGCTGAAGTACAGAACGAGAGGTTGAAACGTTTTTTGATGTAGCAGTACAATTAAGAACGAACTTATTACAACAAGAATGCAGATTAGACCGCTAATATAGTAGTCAGTAGCAAAAATACAAATTAATACAAGTTCAAGCACCAAAGCAACACTCTCACCACCCGATCTATGTTCGAGCCTTTGAGGTACACGTAAACTCCTTCAACATCTTCAAAAGACCAGTCAAATTGATTGATGATCGGAATAAGAAGAATACTATTTTTATCATTTGAAGTAATTCGAGTTGGCGGTTTATCAAGGGCGGCAACACAGAATTGACTAGTTTCTTCATAAAATTCTGATCGCATACAAAGTTGCGTTCGATAACAAGTAACAATAATGTTGCAGAACGGGATTTGATATCTTGAATGTTGGCAATAAAATGAGTAAGTGTCCACAATAATGGCCAAAATGTAACAAATTTTTCATCTATGACTTTCTTAGTGAATACAGAAATGCAAAGTCCAAAAATTCGGAGCGAACTATCTTTAGTGGATGTGAAAGCAAGCTCATTAATGCTGCCACTGAAGCGAAGTTGTCATAATACAAAAAGAGAAAAAGCTATTCTATCCATCCAAGCAATTGTAGCAAGGCTGAAGGCTGTTGCAAGATTTCTTGTGCGAGATTCCAAGTTTAGGCTTGAAACTGCAATCAAATCCATTCATGGCTCAATATTATCCTCCAGTAATGTTGAACAAATGATCAAGACACTTAATCCAATTGTGGACAAACGGTTACACCTATCTGCACGGCTAAGTCTATACACATTTAGAAAAGCAGGTCTTTAAAATAATAAGTAGCCGTAAAGCCAAAGTCCAAGTCTTCCATGATCTCAACACGTTTAATTCCAGCAAACTCGTACCCACCTACTTAGTATTTACCACCTACTTAGTTTACCACCTACTTAGTTTACCACCTACTTAGTTTACCACCTACTTAGTTTACCACCTACTTAGTTTACCACCTACTTAGTAATTACTACCCTCTGGACACCAGCTGGTCATGTCGGCAGATGTTCCAGCTACACAACTATCCCCTCGGTACTACCATCGGTAGCCCCGTTCTGGGGTTGTACGGCAAGAGAAACACCTCCACATCATAGCAAAACTGCAACTTCCGTGGGTGGCAGATGACGGAAAACGGAATAGTAGGAAATTGGCACGAGTACATCGGAAAGTTGAGCACCCGGCCGTCGCTATCCAACTCCAACCGCGTCTTCTTGGTGTGCGGCCCGAAAACAGCATATGGCTCGTCGAACTCCAAGTACCCATGGTAGGCCGTGTTGTTGGAGTAGGCGTAGCCGTCCTCAAGCGTGAACTCGGCCGGGGGAAGATGCGCCGTGCCCCAGCACAAGCAGTTGGCGCTGCTGAACTGCGTGTGGAAGTTGCTGTAGAGCGGTCTCAAGCCGCCGGGGAACTTGGCAAAGAACACTAGCGGGGCCGAGCGCCGCTGCTGCTCGTCGTGTTCAGGTACGCTGTTTCCCGACCTCGGCGCCGTCCCCGGCATACGCTTAGAAGCAGGCACGAGCTCGCTCTCCGGCGTCACCAGGCCCTCCACAGGCAACTTGCTGGTGCGGTTGTACGGCAAGAAGAAAACCTCCACGCGGAAGCACGACAGGTAGACCTCCTCGTACGCAATCACGCTGTACAGTGTGTCCTGGTAGATGCACGAGTAGAACGGAAAGTTGCCTATGGCCGCCCGCTCGTCCAAGAGCAAGTAGGTCCGCGGCTGGCGGTAGCCCACGAGGAACAAGCCGTGGTAGAAGTCCACGAAGCGCGGCGTGGGCGTGTTGGTGACCACGCAGTTGTCGAGGAACGTGAACTCGACCGCACCGGCCGACGGGTCGCCCCACGACAAGGTGGAGAAGTTGGTTGTGGCGTACGGCACCGTGGCCGCGAGCGGCACGAAGATGTCGTTGATTTTGGTGAAGAACGCCCACGGCTCGGCCGTCTCTGGCACCACCACCTCTGGCTTGTAGTTCGGGTCGTACATTCCCACCACCGGCGCCCAGCTCTCGCGGTCGTAGGGCAAGAAGTAGATGTCCACCTTGCGGCAGGCTACGTCGATCTTGGAGTAGCCGATCGAGTTGGCGTTTTTGGGGCCGTAGAACGGACACGACCACCACGGGAGGTTCTTGACCCGCATCTGCTTGTCCAAAATCAAGCGCATGCGGGGCTCGCGGAAGCCGAACACCATCATGGGAAAGCTGATGCCGACGAAGCCTGGGAAATTCGAGCCGCGGTTGACGGCGTAGCCGTGGTTGTAGTAGAACTCCACGGGGGCGCCCGTGGAAAGGCCCCAGACGAACGTGTTGAGCTGCAAGCCACCGCGATTCACGGCGTTGGAGAGCGGTATCAAGTCGTCGTCGATCTTGACGAAGAACACCCACGGGTGCTCGGGCAAGTCGCTTTCCGGGGGCAACCAGCTGGCCTCTCCCTCGGCGCTGTCCTCCTCCGACCCGGTGCTGCCCCATTCCTCGTGCGGCAAGAAGAAGACGCTTGTCCTGAAGCAGTCGTCCACGGCGATGTGTATGGGGAAGCGCATGATGACGCGGACCTGGGTGCCGTGGATCTGGCACGAGTAGTAGGCACCGTCCAAAGCGACGGTGGACTCGTTCAACTGCAACGGCATGCGGTCCATGTTGGGCCCGAACGTAAGCAAGCCGCGGTAGGTCATGAACGGGCCAGGCGTGGAGCCGTGTCTGGCAAACGCGACGCTGTCTATGGTGTCGAAGCGGACCACGCTGGCGTTGGTTCCGTGCGCCAAGAAGCTGTAGTCGCCGCGGTGGACGTCGTAGCTTTGGATGCTGGAGAGCGGCACGATGTTCCGGTCGACTTTAATGAAGAAGGCCATGGCGGTGGCGGATGCTGCGCCGGCCGTGGCCACGACGACAAGAGCTGGACGGAGCAAGAGCATGGGGGCGGTTTACCAGAAGGCCAGGACGGAAGGCAGTGATGAGCATTGTCTGCACATGGCATAGACGTGACCGTCCAACCTGCAGCGGGGAGGTTCAGCAGTCAGTCAGTCAGTCAGTCAGTCAGTCAGTCAGTCAGTCAATCAGTCAGTCAAATCAATTCAGGCAAGTCGTCAAAGTTGATAGCAGTTAGGGCTGCGTGATGTGCATGGTCGCTTCCAGCTGGCACCGCTGTCCACAGCAAAACACTCATGGTATACACGTGTCAGGCGACGAAATAAAACAGCAAAGACCATCGTCTGTGACAGGAAGGCACAACTTTATCGTCTGAAGCCACGCCTGAAGCAGCCACGCCTGAAGCAACCAGGCCTGAAGGGTGTACGGAGGTTGCAGCCATTTTCCCTGCAACCGTTCGCGCAGCGTCCAAGCCGTTCAGGACCCTGTGAACAACACGATAAGTTTTTATGGCTGGAAATGGGAGTGTTGATTCCTATTGTCGCCTTGGTACTTTCATAGAACTGTACTGTCCAGCTGCGTCTGTGACTGTTTATTGTTGGGGCCGCGGTACGTCAGCCATGAGACGGCTTTCAGCATGGCCGTGATACCCTTAACCTACCCCCGGGGGGTGATTAACCCGAAGGGTTATTCGTAAATTTATGATATTGGTATATTTTATTAATATACTCTTATCTATTTACTTAAGATAAATTATTCCTGAAAAGAGTCAATTATACTAAGAACAATATTTGCTACATTAATTATTTAGCCTTTATATTTATCTATCCTTTTTTTTGTGGATATTTAGATAAATAAGTATACAACTAACTTATACCTTTATTTCAATTCTATTTTTAAAATAAATGTTGATCGCTATAGAGAATCTTTCATTGTTTTAAATGAAAGCCCCAGCACAGAACATAGCATGCTACTTCCATAGCACTACGCTCTTCTAAAAAATACCCAAAATTATTCCAGCATAGCCAAAATGGTTTTTATTGCAGAATATATAGTGGAAATATATATCATGATTATTAATGTTATAATAATTTTCAATTGGTATAACCAATTGATGAGCCGCATTGCAGCCTATTATTATATTCACATATTTTATCGTACTAATAGAATTTAGTAATCTTTTAGCTTTAGTAGCGATTCTATTACAAATAAAAAATCATAGCTATTGCATGTCCTGTAACTGGAACGTTGAAAATTTGATTATTTCCATTTAAATATCGAGGATTAGGACCTGATAATTCCATACGTATAATTACAANACCGACGAAGGCGCACCCATACGTATAATTACAGACATTCCTGTCGCAACCATAGATGAAATTAAACCATATCCTAAATATAATATAGCTATATCTTTATGCGATGTACTATATAATCAACGTGTTATATACGTCATTTGTTTCACTACACGAACATGTACGTTCGTAAAAAGCATGTCTTAATATCAAGAGTCGTCTGCTTATTGGCATTTACCGTCTCTTTAATAGTAGTAATAGCATCGTATACACAGAGTGACATGTATCTGGTATTATGTAGGCTCATTCTAGCGTCTGAAATTGACACACGGTAATACGCCGGCTCTACAGAGGCGTGAGTCCGTCACTGTCACTAGTAAATGCCAGTTGAAAGTCCTAGTGGCTTATTCCCCACCATTTTGACTAGACTGGAAGCAATGGGTGAATCAGGATTTGATAGAAGGCATGAGACAATGCAGGGAGGTGTCGTCTTTTAGGCTGATTCGTGGACTGGCATGACCTAGCGAATACTAGTTCAGTAGCGACCTTCCGGCAGCTAACGGAAATTTCTGTGACGGTGTTGCTGTGGCACTGATAAGCCATTGCTCAAAAATTATATTAATTAGGTTGAATGAGTTTAACTAGGATAGAATGAGAAACTAAGTATAAAGTGTAAATATGTGTAAATTAGTAAATGAGATAGATTGTATAAAGAGTAAAGTGAGTAGATTGCATTAATGAGTACTATATATAAATATGTAAAAAAGTGTAAACTAAGCATACATTATCTTACAGGAGTACACCTATTTGTGGAAACGCTTAAACTATCTGTGGAGGAAGTGATTCCTACAGCAAAGCACTGAATTAAACATTGTTTAGGTTAATTGGAGAATTGATTTCTTGGAGCCGATGCGGTAGTCTTAATAATAATTGGTTTGACGCTCTAGATCTGGTTTGCTCTAACACGAATGAGTCCTAGAGCTAGTGAAGTTTCGGTGACTTCGAAGATGTATTGAAAATAATTAACTAAAAAATTGTAATTAGAGCCATTCCGAGGTTTCTAATGTAAGAGCAAGTATAGAAGTATGTAGATAGTAGTTCTTCGTCTACTTCGTAATCGTTTTTCCACTTCTGCACCATTACTTACAGCAAGTAAATACCAGTGCCTGAAAAACACCGTCGCTCTTGAATAAACACCTTCGCTGAAAAAGATCCTGATTTAGTTCTGAAGTATGGTCCGTTTCGGCTGATTGATCCTGTAAGTACTTTCAAAAATATAATCCCATCACTTAGGGTGTTCCTAATTCCAAAAAAGCCATAGATTAATCAAACTAGCTAGAAGCCAGTTGATCCCATGCATGTGTTTAATCTCCAGGCATTGGCTGTAAGTACAGCATGTTCTTATGCGAAATCGTGCCAGGCTCTGATTTCCAAATTTCGCTGGACAGGTACCGAGAGACCTGGGTTAATTTACAATTGGCTACTCCTCCTCCTAGGAGTGACAGTACGTTGAGTATGCCCTAATAGCCTTGGAGCCTTCCTCGAGACAATGAATGAGACTGGGATATACCTGGAAGAAAATTTGGAGTTCTGATGGTTGATTCTGGTGCTTGCACAATCGGACATTAACTTCAGGTTGCCCCTGGGTATAAGAACTTATTACCGTTTGGAGCAATGAGCATCTCGGGCGAAGCCTAGCGTCTTCCAGCGTTGATGTGTAAGTATTCGTTATCAGCACATTTCCACATTAGTGGCCAGAGATGAACGAGCATATGAACTCATGCTAATCAGACAACAAGGTTTTACTAGACAGCAGGTCGCTCATGAAACTGCCGGAGTCGCTAATGAAAATGACCTGAATGAGCCGTGAAAGATGGTCTTAAAAGTAGTACTTGTGCCTTTGAAAGACACGGCCGTAGAGTGTAGAAGCAACTAGGAAGTGAGTGAGACTGCCTGCAGACTTCTCTTGAAGCACAAATCAAATGCTTTTGTAGGGGGAAAGGCGTCAACACTGACGAACATCAGCAGGTCGAACATCAAGCATTGCTGCTATTTTAGCTGTCAGGTGTCTGAAGATCCACTAACAGCTCGAGCATTCATCAATTGGGTATCATACTTCAGAGGTCAGTGTCTTGCATCCTGGAGAGGCAAGTCACCTCAGTCACCGTGGTCATTGTAGCCGAGTTCCGGCTGAAGCAACCTCTCATGCCTTGCGATCTATTTGAAGCAAATCGGAATGGCACATAGCTGCTGATAGAAGGGGTAATTCATCGATGTGAGAATTCACGATGATGTGTATGATAGTACACATGATAATGATGGCACAATACAAGATAATTCCTGATGATCCTAATCCATGGTGATTAAGTAACATGATAATCCACGATAACATGAAAATGTTATGGTCCTTGGTAACACGATAGCCTTGGTAACAAATAGTCTTGGTATTATAATAGCCTTGGTAACACGATAGCCTTGGTAATATGAAAGCCTGGGTATTTGATAATATGATCCACAATGATTTCTCAATCTGTCACATCACCATCATATCTTCATCCATGTCCTTCAAGGTGGATCTATCAGACTCTTAACATTGTCACTGATCTAGCCCTTGTCGTCTAAGAGTCTCCAGAAAACCGCCCTGGCAGCACTGCAGTTCCACATGCTTTGAGGGTGCTAGGAGTGAGGTCGTATAGATTCACAACTCAATCTCACCCACGTAGTACTAGTGTACTAATACCAAACATTGTCGTCACCGATCACCTGGCTTGTGGCAGCGTGGCCCTCTACCCGAATACACCCCATGGCCTCTGCGGTGGCTGGACTAACTGAGACGGCATGTCTCTAAGCCCTTATAACACATGCAAGCACTCAAGAATCAGCGACCAAGCCCTTGCGCTGTATACTGGACGCAGCTCGAGTTTTATTGTTTGGGAGTACACGTTGGTACAGCACATAAAGCATAGCAAGTAAGACAGCACACAAGCACTAATTCGTTTGCTATGTTAGAATGCATTGCAGCTTGCGGTAGGTCTCTGTGTAGCTCCCTGATAAACGAAAAATGCAAACATCGTTGAATGTGATAGCCATCCTTCACGTGTCAGCTTGAATCGAAGAGCGTCTGATGGAAGTGAATGTCCCTTGTTGACGTAAATAGCCAGGAATGCTCTATGCTGCGTTTTGCATGAGCTCATTAATTCATGCGATTGCAGGACTGCTGTCACTGATCCTCTGTATAGTGCACAAAATTCTGTCACTGATCCTCTGTAATTGACTGCAGACATTCGGTCATCCGCCCTCTGTATTGACTGAAGGCATTGTCACAATCCTCTGTGTTGACTGAAGAAATTCTATCACAAATCCTGTATTGACTGAACATATTCAGCCACCCTCCCTCTGTAATTAACAGCAGTAATTTCTGTCCCTAATCCCTAATGGACTGCAGGAAATAGTCCTTATCAACTGCAATCGACCCAGCTATCTTACACGGACTGCATATACGCTCGCAATAGATGATAGACGGTAAAATACAACTGCAATCTCCGTCTTAAAAATCCCCTGAAGCGCCTATTCAGCAACTGTTCCTCACTCGGAGTATGCAGGCGGGTGTGCCGGCGGATGCACGGAGCCGTAATTGGGGTTTTGAAGGGGCCCTGGCTGCACCAAATGCACCCGGTTGACCGTCGGCTGGTAGTACTGGTGGTACACGTTCAGGCTCTGGCTCTCAATATCTCCCCGTCTCACGTCTCCGTTCGGCTCCGGGTACCGGGCAATAATGTACCATGAGTGAATGAGACCTGGGAAGTAGCCGATGATGCAGAGCAAGATGTTGAGCCACGAGTCACCCAGGCAGAGCCCGCGGCGGAACCACACGGGGAGCGGCGGGAATATGATGCTGATAGCAACGAGGAGGAGGTCAGAAAGGCACTGGCAACAACATAGACACATGGTGGCGGGGGGTAGATAGGAGCGCAGCTTGTTCCGCGCATGACTGGCCGCACACACCCGTACACCATATCATTTACAAACCCGTACACCATCATAATACACACCCGTGCACCATATCATATGTAAACCCGTACACCTCCGACGCACACCCGTGCACCGCGCGCTCCACAAGGCCACTGCTCATCCTCGGCTGCACGCCATGTCCTTGACCTTCACCGTAACACACCAGAGGGAGAGCCGCAAGGTCACGTGTGAGCGGTCGGCCACGGTGGGGCACCTTCTCCACGTGGCGCTCCAGAAGTTCAAGCTCGCGCCCGGCACAAGCGGCGTCTTGTTCTATGGTGGCAAAAAACTCGACCCGTCCTCACCGATACGCTTCACCAACCTCCTCAACAACGGCAAATTGACCTTGGAGGTCACCAGCAGGCAGGTCGAAGTCAATGTGAAGGTAATAGCGTCGGTTTCCGGGGCTTCGCTGACGCACATCTTGAAGGCAAAGACCAGCACGCTTTTGCCCGACTTTGTGGCGCAGTTCTGCTCCCAGAGCGGTGTTTCGTGGTCGGCCTCGGCCAAGGTCAGTCTTAGTGTCTTGCACAATGTGCTAGACAATTTTCTGGCCAGATTCAAAGACACCACAGTGGGCTCCATGGTGGGGAACGTTCCCAGTGCTGTGGTGCGGTTGAATGTTGAAGAAGTTAGCGCACGGCGGGAGAGCGAAAGAGCGGCTCTGGAAGTGGGGGCTTTGAAAAGTACGGGCGGTGATGCGGATGCTACCGAAAAAACTCATGGGGTGGCAGAGAGGAGTGTGGGGCAATCGCCCAGTGGAGAAAATTCGAATGGATTTGGGCTGAGTCCGAGAAAGGGAAATTATATTCTGGGGCCAATTTCGCAGGGCTCAAATGGGGGCCTGACGGTGGACTCAAATGACAGCTCAACTGCGAAGCCAAATTTGGGGAATGGAAGTCCTCTTTTGGGATCAAACTTGGAGCAGCGTCCATCTCTGCAACCAGGTTTTGACTGTTCAACTGAGGACGCAACTCTCAAAGCCGGATCCTTCACAGTGGGCTTCAGTCCGGAGTCACAGGGCTCTCTGGCTGCTTTAGAGCCAGCGAGTCTGCACTCAGAGAATGCTACAGCACCGCTCAGCAATTCGTCTGCCCCGGAGGCAGCCAAAACCGAGGATGCGGCGTACGTTCCTCTGTCTGGCATAAAGGCGTACGAGAACCCCGACGAAGACTATGAATTGACTTCCACACAGGCAGAGAAGTACTACAAAATGCTCAAGTCCATGCAAGTCCGGCCCAAGGCCAAGAAGCCCGTGTTTGTGCCAAGCCACTACACCCTCCGGCTACGGTTTCCCGACAGGACGCTTTTGGACCTCCATTTCGACGACCCTGCAGTCAAACTTGGCCAGGTGCTCAAGAAGATCGACTCTTACATCAACGAGCGCTACGTCAACTCGTACAAAATCAAGAGTTCGTCGCCGCCCTTCAAGGAGATCCAGACGTCGTTTGCATCCAACAACACGCCGTTGAAAGAGCTTCCAGAGTTCCAGCTGGAGAAGGTGTTGTTGATCTGGGAGCCTTTTCTGCCCGCAGGAAGCTACTTGAAAGAAGGCGTTGCCAAGAAGGATGTGACCGAGTTGCCTACGGTGAAGTTGGAGAGCAACCGGGGCAACTTGGCGGACGATAGCCCTGCGCCCAAGAAAAAGACATCCAAGGGCATGCCCAAGTGGTTCAAGCCAGGGAAGTGACACAGCAGATGGCGATGCACAGGGTATTATTACTCGCGGATGACTCAGTGATGTGGTCCAGTATAGAGGGCAAGATTGATTAAGGGTCAGAATCAGAATTGACTGGAGTGAATGTGAATACAACCACAGTGGTGGACAAGCAGATCAGTGATTAGTTGGGGCCGTGATTGTTTCGGAGAAAGTCTATGAATTATAGGACAGCTACCAATGACAGCTGAGATTAATTGACGATCACACCTTCACCATGTCTTCTAATGTGCACATTACGTTCGCATAGCAATTGGGGTTCTTGACGTTTTTGAGCACGTACTCCTTGTCAATTCTGAAATGCTTTTTGGGTACGTTTCTCTATTGGGCGGGTGATGTCACAAATCAACTTTTTGACGCACTCTTCGGGGATGTCGACGAGGTCCAGACGATTGTCGTTCATGCAAGGCACGCCGTCGTTGCTGAATTCATTCCTCTCGTCGATATTTTGCTTCTTTGTCTTCTCCTCCTTCGAGTGGCGGATGTCCTGAAACCGTTACCCAGGCCACGGTTGGACGTGATTCTCTTGGCGAGGGCGCCTTCAGCCAGAGGCCTGTCGAGAGTTGGCAGCCAAGACGGGGGAAGTGAGGACGAGGAGGGTAGTGAATTGCGTGTTGGGTGATGATGCAGACTACGGACACAGGGCCTTATATAGGCGGTAGGCATAGCCACCATAAGCTGCGGTTGGCCCGGCCGCTTGACCATGGCTGAGCCCCGGTTCGTCGATTTCCGCAGATAACACTCAAAGAAACTCACACCAAGTGGTGCAACGTGCGACGCTCGCCGCTTGAAAGGCAGCGGAGAATGTATGCATGGAATAGGCATTCTGGGATCAGCTACCAAACCGATGCAATTCCCAAATCAAAAATTCTAATAAGCGAATCCAGCAAACCAGATAAGCGAATTCAGCAAACCAAGTAAGCGAATTCAAAGCAATTCAAATAAGCAATGATACTAATAATTATTTGAGTGCAAATTTGATAACCAATTTGAATGACCAATTCAATAAGCATGTTAATGTTGCCAAATTCAACCAGTTACTAAATTGGTAGGTTAGCAACTTGCCAAATACCAAATCCATAAACCAAGTTACAAATACCACTTACCAAATCCACAAACCAAATACCAAATACCAAATACCAAATACCGAATACCACTTACCAAATACCAAATACCAAATACCAAATACCAAATCATGAATTCACCAAATACCAATTGTTAGATTTTAACAACACTAGGCGACGTCGTTGGCACTTGTAGGCTCGAAATACCTCTATGGGTAGGTGACTACCTGATATGGGTCCAAAATCCCCCGTGTACGACGAATTGAGCATCGAAGCTACTATGGGTAAGGCAATACCATGGTGGATCCAACACCAAATCACCAAATCATCACCAAATCATCATACAAAGCATCAAACAATACCAATTACCTGGAGCTGGTATGGCCATCGACTCAAGGCTGGTTTCTGTCCTTACACCCGTACACCCGGGACCACCTCCACGAAGCATAATGATTAGATCCGGAAAAGGCTCGGCTTTGGTGGCCAATGACGTGGCACTTCTCTGCAGATCCCGTATATGGAATGTATCGAGGAAAGTTCGTAAGCTCAATTACAACGACTTGACCCACGGGACCTGCATCTACAAACACACACTAGGTTCCGTTCGCCAAAAGCTCCAATGCCAGTCGGTGTTTTTTAATACGCCCGAAAGAGATTAAAGGATTCAAGTCCGTTTCAATACGCTCAATATTCTCAATACGCTCAATACGCTCAATACGCTCAATACGCTCAATACTGTTCAGATACCGTTTGTAGGAAGCCTATCACTACCGGCAGGCAAGACAGCAGAGCCAGACAGCTGGTCAGTGAAATGCTACTTGTTATGTTGGATTACCAGTGTGAGTCCAAAGTATTTAACAGGAAGTTAATGGAAAATTGGGGTTTGTTTAGGGCCTGAAGTGGTGTTTTGACTTGAGAAGCAAGCCACACATCAGATAATTATTAGTCATCAGATAATTATTAGTCATCAGATAATTATTAGTCATCAGATAATTAATAGTCGAGAGTAGTGTAGTAAAGTGAGTAGTTACCAGCCCACATATCCATTACTACTACTAAATTTATAACTGATTAAGAACGATCGGTAAAGTCATTCAGCCAATTCTTAGAAGCTTCAGACCTTCTGATTTAGTCCTATCAGTTTTACCTCTTCTATTGTACCAATAAGACGTTAACGGTACTTGCGAGGTCAAACTGCAAACAGATCTACACTCCTATGCAAAAATTGGAGTTACTCCACCAAATACAAAAAAGCAAATAATATTATATTCATGTTTTTAATTACATGCACAGTATCATATAAAAGACGTTCTGCCCTGTAATTATAGCCTTCTATACAACCCCAATGACATAATTAATACTACCCTTAGCGCCAATGACATAAATAAAACTAAACCTGATATCAACTCCCATATTTAATACTTATCATGAAATTTAAAAATAAGTAAGCCGAATTCCCTTGAATAAAAAATGGCCCTAAACTTTTCCATTCCATATTCTATAAGCTTGAGTGAGTAGTAGAGTAGTAGAGTAGTAGAGTGTGTAGTAGAGTAATAGTGTGTAGTAGAGTAACAGTGTGTAGTAGAGTAACAGTGTGTAGTAGAGTAGTAGAGTAACAGTGTGTAGTAGAGTAGTAGTGTGTAGTAGAGTAGTAGTGTGTAGAGTAATAGTGTGTAGAGTAATAGTGTGTAGTAGAGTGATAATTGTGGTAGAATAGTAGAATGTGTAGTAAATTACTAGAGTAGTAGAGTGTGTAGTAAAGTGGTATATTGGTATATGTAGAAGAGTAGCAAATTAGTGTAGTGGTTTGGTGTAGTGTAGAGTGTGTGTGTAGTGTAGTAGTAGTGAGAAGTCCAAAAATAAACAAGTGGTCATAAGTCATCAACAATCGCTACAGTACTATGATCGTGCAGGTCTTGGACTGCCCTACAAAAGCTGACGCCAACAACCTCAATGCCAGGGCTCGAAATGTCTCGTTCCAGCCACTTTGCGGCACCTGCACAGAGCACTCAAAGTTCTTGTTTTCAGCCGCCTTCATGCGCCTGCACCGCACCGCGCTAGCCTCGATCTTGCTTCCATGCAGGTCCCGCTGTTGTCAATGCCCCTATTACCACTGCCCTGGAGTGGCATCTGCCGCAGCCTGAAACACACAGAATCACGGGGCGGCGGGGTGAGCGGGTCACATGTGGAAGTCACGTCCACGTGATGTTTACGTCCACGTGATGTTCACGTTCACCTGCACCCTTCCACCCTGCCTGGGGTTGTCCCTGCATCCAGCACCCCGGAGCGGGTGTCCGGCACCCTCAACCGCCACCTGCCATTCGCCTGGCCTACACAAGGGCGCCCGTTAGACGTCTTTTGCGTGTCCTGGTTTGCCCTTCCATTTCCACCGAGATGTACGGGTGTTTCAGATACGAGACGCCCGGTCCTGCCGGCACACTGGCGGCAGTAGTGCGCGCGTGAACTTTGCGAGCTTATTAATGCGCCAACTCCACCACCGCCGCCCGCCTCCGAAGCCCGCCTCCACACCATGCAGAAGTCGTCCTGCCTGCAGGCGCCACGGCCGAGCTTCCCGCCCAGAACTAGCGCCCAGAGCCACCCAGAGCCGCCCAGCACCAGACGCCCGCCGACGCTGCTGGCCCACTCCAGCCAGCTCGCAGGCGCCTCCTGTATGTGGGATGAGTCACCTGCCCAATCGGGCAGATCGGGCTCGGAATGCGCGCTTTCGGCGCGCGCACGCCCCGGAAGCGGCCCGTGTGGAGGACAAGAAAATTTTTCGCGCGCCTATATATAGAGCCCCGTCCGCACCTTTTTCTCCCCAAACTTCACCTATTCTTTTATTTCCCCATCTATCCATCAGTCTTTCACAATGTGTGCTTAAATAATATCAGTCTAGGTTATATTTTTCTCAACAGAAAATTAAAGAAGTCCTTATCAATTACCACTTGATAACTTTGAATCCAAAAGTTTGCTCCCTCAACATGCTACTATAAATCCCGTTTACACTATGGTGTGCCACCGATCAAGTTTACCCTTGTTTTAAAACAGAATATATCGTTTGAAACCTTACCAATTTAATTACCATCCCTTTATTTCCGAATCTTTGAATATGTCTGCTCAAGTCGTGATGTACACTGATTCCTACGAATCTGATCTCCGCACGGAGTCGTCCGTGGTGCCTAAGGCCGAAACCATGGACGAGTTGTCGTGCCAATTGCCCTCTGCAAGCTTCCAGGCGAACAGCATGGAAGACTCGCCTATCCTAGTCCACACAGACGTGTTGGACTCGGTGTTCTCGCTGAACCTCGACACCCTCGACCAGGCCATGACCGAAACCCCGATGTTTGACGAGTTGGACTTTGCCATCGACGGCGCCAAGGTCAACTCCAAGGACGACTGGGTGTCGTTGTTCAAGCACGAGGAAGAAGGCGCCGACGAAGCCTTGGACGACTTGTTGGGCGATGACTTCAAGAAGTCGTTTGACTTTATTCCTGCGCCAGCCAAGCCCGAGACCGAGGCTCCTGCCGTGACGATGCTTCCAACGCCAGTGATCAAGGACGAGCTCCCCGTGGAGGCACGGGGCGCCGTCAAGAGAAAGCCCGTGGACCACTTGGGCTGTGTGTCGTACAGCAAGAAGCAGCGGAGCCGGCCGTTGATGCCTGTGGAGGCCAACAAGGAGGACCCCGTCTCGCTCAAGAGAGCACGGAACACCGAGGCCGCACGGCGGTCACGGGCCCGCAAGATGGAGAGAATGGGGCAGTTGGAGCAGAAGGTGGAGGAATTGCTCGAGTCCAAGGGGCAGTTGACCAGCGAGGTGGATCGTTTGAAGAAGATCTTGCAGGCGCACAATATTCCGTACTAATTTAAGTATTTACTAGATGTTTACTAGAAGTATTAACTAGATGTACTAGATGTTTACTAGATGTACTAGATGTACTAGATGTTTACTAGATGTACTAGATGTTTTACTAGAAGAATTACTAGATGTACTAGATGTTTTACTAGAGTATTAACTAGATGTACTAGATGTTTTACTAGAAGTATTTACTAGATACTAGATGTATTAACTAGATGTACTAGATGTTTTACTAGAAGTATTTACTAGATACTAGATGTATTAACTAGATGTACTAGAGTATTGTGTGATGTATTGTGTATTGTATTATATACATATTGTATTGGTATTGCATTGTGTGGTGCCTACTTCTTAGCATAGGTTAGGAGCACCGACGCGCTGAGCCCAGGCCGGCTAGCCTCGAGGCACCGTGTAGCCAGCGCCTCGTCAGCAAAATCCACAAACGCCAAGTTCTTGAACGGCAACGGCCGCACCCGGGCAAAGCCCTCGAACCCCCCGAACTGCGCCTCCAAGCGCCCCTCCGAAAACCCGCTTTCCGGCACGTTCTGGTACAACAACGTGCTGTTGGGCGGAAGTGCCGTCCACGCCCGCACCTGCGCCTTGGTGAATGGAAGCTTCTCCTCCGCCGCCTGCTGCAGCCGTGCAAGCGCCATCCTCTCAGCCTTGGCCTTCTTCCGCTGCTCGATGGCGGCGTTGTCACCCACGCGGCGTCGGTGCTCGTCGGAGTCCTGGCGGGCCGGGGTGATGTGGAGCGGCTTCTTGAACATGGGCCTGTTCTGGAGCTTGGCTAGCGCCCGGGCGCACGACCCCTGGTCTTCGTACGTGACAAACGCCTGGCCCTTCATGCGGAGCGCCGGCGACATGGAGATGTCGACCACGGTACCGTAGCGGGCAAAGAGCGTGTGGAGCACGTAACGGAGCTTATTGCGGTTGACCCGCTCGTTGATGTTGTTGACGTAGAGGGTGGACAGGGCAGCCATGGCGTGGAGCAGGGCCGCGGGGCGACGATGTAGCGCACACCGGTACCTCCGACAATCACATTTATAGACCGTAGGCCAATAAATGACAAACAAAAAAAAGCATACAAAAAAAGCATACAAAAAAAGCATACAAAAAAAAGCATACAAAAAAAAGCATACAAAAAAAAGCATATGACAAGAAAGACTAAAAGAGCATGACACTTTCCGTTGGGGAATTTTTTCGAATCGTAGAATTTCCTCTAGACCAGGTTTTCTTGATACGTGTGTCCAGTGCAGCCGCAGCCGGTGCCGCCAGTGCAGCCAGTAATGACCAGTACCAGAGCAACTATTGGGGTTAGGAGCCCTGCCGTTGGTGCATGCCTGCTCGTTGGCTCTGATCACGCTCTGCTTGTGTTGGCTTAGCCAGTGATAACGTGTGAATTGTCACGACTGAACCAAGCCAGGTGCAAAGATAGCTCACCAGGAGATCGCTGGAAACATACGACAGTAAAGTTAGCAAAGAACAAGTCGCGTTGACTGGTTTTCTAATAGTTGTTGACCGGCTTCTAGTAGTTGCTGACCGGCTTCTGGTAGTTGCTGACCGGCTTTTAATAGTTGCTGACCGGCTTTCTAATAGTTGCAGATCTGCATTCTTGCGGTCTGGCAGTTGACCCGTGAGTCGTTGCAGCCGGTCGTGCGATCCTCAAGCCGGCAGTTTTACTATACTTAATACTTTACTTAATACTTACTTATTACTTTACTTAATACTTACTTAATATTTTATTTGATTTCATTACTTGATTCTTTATTTAATACTTAATACTTACTTAATACTTAATACCCAATACTTAATACCCAATACTTGATTTAAAATTAATCTTAATGTAGACTCTGGTTACGTCCAGTACTTCTGTTGGTGTGTGTTGAGTATGTTTATTCGTCGATGGTTCCTCAAGGAGGAACAATCACTTCTTATATAGACTAATCCGGCATAGAGGAATGCAGGTCGTTCTGATCGACCAGTGTAGGCTTTAACATCCATGTGGGTAGTACACTACCCATGATGGGTCAAACACTTACACTTAATCTTATACTTAATCTTAAAATTAATCTTAAAATTAATCTTACACTTAATCTTAAAATTAATCTTAAAATTAATCTTAATACTTAATCTTAATACTTATACTTTAATCATACTCCTGTGATCTCTATGGTACTGTTACTGTTTTCCACTTCGCAGTCTTCTCTGAACCTGCCATTTTATAGAAAATACTCACCACCGCCCTGTACTCCCCAGTCCTTTGACTAACAATCTCCAGTACCTTACCAAAACCCTCACTCCGTGCTTTTGTCAAATCAATCTGGACCCACGCACTGCATCATGACTGGTATTTGATGCCTTGTCGTATCTTTGGCGACAGTCGCTCAATATGCAGATACATCTTCTCCACTCAATGCAGCGGTCAGCACGGTGCCTTCACCGCTTTCTGGCCTTCACCCCCATTCACGTGACTGCTTGAGTACCACGTTGATCATGTGGTCATGGCTGGTGACACCGGTCTGCTCTTTTTTTTTTATTTTATTTGTAGTAGTGAACCCATGCTCTAGACAGTCCTGAGATCACACCGGCTCTATACGTTGGGCCAGAAACTCGGCCACGTATGCCAGCCCCGTCGTAGCCACCGTATGTCCACCAGCACCGCCGCATGGTGCCATGGAGTCTGGCAAGCGAGTTGGTCCATCCATGTCGCCTTTGCTTCAGCTTTCGTCCAAAATCTCTTTTGAGCAAGTTGCTAAGCCCCATTCGGTGTGCACGGCTACACGTCTCCACACCTGGTATGAGCTAGAGCGACTGCTACCGTGCGGAGCACACAGATGCCAAGTGTCCTGCTTGGCGGCACTTCCAGCAATACGCCGTTGTACACTCGTGACGAAAGTGGTTTTTTCTGAAGCATTTCGTGCAGAAGCGCTGGTGTTGGGGAAAGTGCGATCCTGCTATCACACCAGGTACCGGAAGCCTCACGTCGGGGTGGTAAGCCGACGTCGTCGCCATCAAGCCGTAGACGAAAGAGTTAATGAAAACAGCCCGCCGGTCGTCTCGACTGATTCTTGTTATGGTGTGAGGCGGCACGTGCTCCAGGGCCGGCCACGACAGTTCGACCACGCTGACAACCACGTCGTCGTCAGATGAAAACGAGAACGAGAAAAGGAACGGAGTCCATGTCGTCATTTTTGGGAGGGGGCGCCAGGTTCGGACCACCCGGGCGACGCCGCGCTGCGCCCATTTCCTCTCAGTGTCGTAGCAGACCGTGATTGGCTCCATGTTGGCAAACACCTGCGGGTGATGCGAGGGGTTGGGCACAAGGCTGCGCCGGCCTGCCCGAAAGTAGCTTTTCCAAAGGGGGGCGTGGCGCAACTGGGGATACTCCCGCACCAAGTCGTTCTGGGACACGGCGCAGCGTGGCGTCACACTCACCGACGCCAAGTCGCCATTGACCTCCACCACGGGGTCCGTGGCGAAGTGCGAGAGCAAGACGTTGGTGAGGGCCGTGTCGAGGAGTTTTGCCTCCCGAGGCGGCACGTCGCCAAAGGAGCCTGGCGCCCGCGCCTGCTGCTGGGCCCACCAGTCGTGGGCGTGGTCCAAGGCTATGGCAGCGTCAAAGGCCGTCGCCTTCTGGATGGACTTGAAGGCCTTGGCAATAGCCCTGGGCGTCTCGTGGTGCTCGATGTCCGAGAGGTAGACCAGGCCGTCGGGCCGGAGCTGGAGGCCAGCAAATGCGCCGCCTTTGCAGAGTGTCATCGTGGCCACGGCGGCGCTCAGACTCCAGCGCCCGAACTCGGCCACCTGCTTGCGTGCGATGCCCCGCCTGAGATGGCGGAAGTAGAGCGACACCACGGCCTCGGTCTTGAGCAGGTCGTAGAGTGCGGCGCTGGCGGACTCGCGGAGCTCGTCGGCGTCAAGCGGCGGCGCCGAGTTCAAGGCGAAGGCGGCCTTCAAGAAGGAGGGCGAGAGGTTGCCGGGCGGCTGGAAGACGCCGATCCAGGGGTAAAAGCCGTGGATGTCGGCGAGGGCGGGGGTGTCGGCGGCAGCAATACGGTCTCTGATGGCCTGGCGGCCTGCGGCGTCGGGGGGCAATTTAGTGGGTTCCGGACACCGGGAGGCGAGGTGAGGTCTGTCCCAAAGCGGGTTCTCCAGGTCTCCTAGTTTTCCCAAATCTTCCAGTTCTCCCAGTTTTCCCAAATCTCCCAGTTTTCCCAGTTTTCCCAGTTTTCCCAGTTTTCCCAGTTTTCCCAAATCTCCCAGTTTTCCCAGTTTTCCCAGTTTTCCCAAATCTCCCAGTTTTCCCAGTTTTCCCAGTTTTCCCAGTTTTCCCAAATCTCCCAGTTTTCCCAGTTCTCCCAGTTCTCCTAATTCTCTGGCTAGTAAGTCTCCCTCCAATTCTCGGTTTGCTTCTGATCGTCCATACCCTGCTAGCAGTTGCTGAAGCGCCTCCCCTGCGCCACGCAAGTCTTCAGTAATCCCAAGCTCCATTGCAGTGACCCTACTCGCACCCCCACTTTGGAACATGAACCGCCAGATACTGCATGCGTGGTGGAGTCTAGGTGCTATTTAAGCATAGCGCCTGAATCGCGCTTCAATTTACCCAGAGCTCAGTCGTGATGTGGGTGCATGCACACCCTCACATAGAGTTGGTGAGTCAAAAAGAAGGGCGCTCAAGGTCATTCCAGAAACAGTTGTTAGTGTCTCCTCTCCCAGACCAACAAGAAGATGCAACGTGTAGCTAGAGCGGACCAGGAAACTGCCAGATACTATATGGAGGTGTTCTTGTTGAGAGTCAAAATGTGAGAATGTTTCAAGCGTACCCTTTGACTCCCTAATTGGGCTGTCTCAATAGTTGCATGCACACCAGTGCCACAAATGCGGGTAACGTGGGTGAAGGTCCACTCCCATATATAAAAGGGAGGGCCGCGCCCACTTTTATAATAATAATGAACATTGTCCATAGGGATGACATGCTAAGATGTCTCCCGCTACCAGACCCACCAAAAGTGTTCTGTAGCTATAGAAGTTTAGGAAGTTTAACGCGGACACGGAGTGTTCACTTCAAGAGTTCTTTGGACTGCACAGAATCAAGTGGAGCGTCAATGTGAGTGCGGCCACTATGCTACAGGATGAGGTAGAGTGAACAAGGGCATGAAGACCAGGCAGGTTTCGAACAACCTCTGGAGTAGGACACGCCTACCATGCAGGTCATCCATGCATTAGCTAGGGCAAGACGTATAAAGACTATGTGAGGGGTTGAGGTGCAACAATTAGACAGCAGTCAATGGCCGCGTCTAGGTCTATAGAACAGGGCACAGATGAGTCAAGTTCCCCGTCAAGGAATTGTACTTGATCAATTTAATAATATACATGTAATTTATGATATATTCCTAACCTTTCCGATGAAGTAGGGCAATGCCTGAAAAATTTATATATACCTTGTGATTTACATGATATTTATTTCCTTTAGCATTACTTATATGTTATGAATGATAGAAAAATAGTTCAGGTTTAGATTAGCTACTAACAATTTTACTTGAAAGGAATAGAATATATGTTTCTTTATTGAAATTAAATTTAATTTAGATTGTAGTATACATAAAAATTGTTAGACCCATCATGGGTAGTGTACTACCCACATGGATGTTAAAGCCTACACTGGTCGATCAGAACGACCTGCATTCCTCTATGCCGGATTAGTCTATATAAGAAAGGATTGTTCCTCTTTGAGGAATCATCAACGAATAAATACTTACTTAACACCAGACGTTACTAAAGAATCTAACAAAAATGGTTTTAATAAAAAAAAGAATTTGTTACAATATATATATTAAATCTAAATCTATGCCCTTATACTTATTTTTTAGATGTTCTCAATCATAAACAGTTCATTCATATTATTATTAACTTTAAAAAATCTACTTCTTCCGTTAATATATCATTTTTTTGACCATAGCGATAATTTATCAATCTAAATAATTTAAATATTTAGAACCATATAATGGAAATCCATCTAAATAATAAATAAGTAATTTTTTGATGATTAAATGTTATTATTTCTTTTTGAATACGTGCAGGATGAGGGTAGGGGGAGGACTGTTTGCAAGACACGAAGACAATTCCAGTTTGGTGCTCAGCGCATGTCCAGATAGCAGTCCCTGGGCGTGCAAGCGTACTCCTGTGGCTTCGGAACATGCGAAGTTGGAGTTCGCTCCGAAGTTCCATGCATACTGCCGCAGACAGGTGCAGACACTACACTACTACACCACACTTTAGTAAGTATGCTTACATCAGGACTGAATGACCTTGTTCCATCAACTAGGTCTTGGAGTCGGGTATGCGTTGAGATAGTTTGAAGTTTGAAGGGCGACGATTTAGCACAGCGGCATAACAACTCAGAAACTGACTGGAAGGCAGTAGACATGGCACGCAGATCTAATAGAAGACATGCCCAGAAGTACAGACATCAGTCACTAATCGGGACCCCGCCAGCAGCGTTCGAACTTGATTTATCGGAAACTACGGGTAATAGGCTCGAAGCCACGAACTATGTAGAGTGAGAGTACTCTCGGAGGATAGACAATCAGGCGAATTTAGCTTGATTAGTCCGCAGAGTTGAACAAGAAATTCTATCTCGTTCGTAAATGTGACGCTGACACGTTGAAAAAATTATGTATCCAGAAAATATTGTATCCAGAAACCGGGGCACGCACTACATAGAGAGAACCAACTACGTTCACTACCACAGTAGCACTATCAAAGCCAGCAACTTGGTTCTGCCTCTAAAACAGACGAGGTGCTGCACCTGGAATTAGCACGACTGCAGACCTAAAACATCGCTATGGGTAGGTCCGTATCCATCAACAAGAAAGAATGGTGCATCATATCCGGCAGCAGCGGTCACGGGACGCTGAAGAACAGCCTGATTCAGCCTATCTGACCCTCCGCTTCAACTTTTGGATTCTAGCGGTGTGTAAGTGCCCGTTCCATGCACTTGTTGGTAATGCTTGGTCAGTCCGTTACACAGTTGATTTATCTACCTTGGAGATTGGGCCATGCTACTCACCACCGGCTGGCGAAACAAGAATCCGTTTAGGCATCGGTGTCTGCTTCGAATTAAGCCTAGATGGCTACTGGCATCTGAGGTCACAACGGCATATGGTTAGGTCACAACAGACGTGTCACTGCCATAGCTTACAAAACAGCACATTGCCCAGATTTGTCACAGTCGTGTCTTTTGATGTGTTTTGTAGCAAAGTTCAGTGAAAGGTCTGGGTAGCCGTTTAAATGCCATTCCCTGAGTCGGGTGTTAGTAGTATAAACCAAGATTTGTGTGTAACTTCACTATGTAATTAACTAGATAAGTAGCTGTGGAGATTGTATGGAATAATGACAATTGTTTTGTAAACTCGTGTAGTTGTCTAGAAAGAAGACGAGTTTATTGTATTTAAATGATCCATACACGTAGATCTTCTACTAGAATGTTTGTTATTTGCAGTGTAGTGTAGTAATGTAGTATCGTACACTAGTATTCTATTGTCACTAGTATTCTATTGTCACTAGTATAGTACACTAGCATTAATTTAATAGATAGCACAGTACACCAGTCATAGTACTAGTAGTGTAGTAGGCACGTAATCTCTACATCCACCCACCAATACTGCAGTGAAGGTAGAGGCTCAGTTGTCGAACCTCCTGCTAATCATCTCCACGGGTGTGATATCCCAACCCGATCCTCGTTGTTGTCATACTGTACCCTCGGAGGAGACCCTAGTAAGTTCGTCTTGCAAACCATAAACTGTTGCATGCGTCCGACAGCCAAACATCTAAGATAAACTTAGTAATTTTTGATGACGGGCCTCCCGCTACGTGCCAGGTCCATCTTGCAGTGTCCCTAGTGCCCTAAGCCAGGGCACGATCAGGAGAGGTATTTCCATTCGGATAGCAGAGACCTTGGGGGTAGTGCAAACATTGTAAATGACGCTCGTAGTGGCTGTTCCTGATGCCATGGCATAAGCTCATAACCTTATGGAAGCATAGACGGTGACTCGCCGGCAAACAGCTGGCATAAATCTAGCGTACACGTTTCTCTAGAGTCCGACTGCGCTGCAGACCTGGCGTGGAGACCTGGCGTGGAGACCTGGCGTGGAGACCTGGCGTGGGAGTGCCGTAGACTTGGCGCTCAAGATACTAGGACTCGTAGTGGCCATCCATTTAGATACCATGGATAGACGTGGTCACCGCAGCTGTTGCGGCCACCAGCTTCCTTCAACACTTCAGGAACCATAACCTTTAAAAGGAACCATGTTAGGTTATCAGTCTTGAGGTTATGACGCTACTCAAAACAGACGCTACCCATTCAGACGCTACTGAGTAGTAGTACGTGCTGGTATAGTTCCACCGCCCTATACCTACTTCACCGTACACAGAAATCCAGAGAAATACAGAGAAATACAGAGAAATACAGAGAAATACAGAGAAATACAGAGAAATACAGAGAAATACAGAGAAATACAGAGAAATACAAAGAAATACACAGAAATACACAAAAATACACAGAAATCCAATCAAGAAAGAGCTCTCAATCTGTCAATCCTTATGTGTCTGGACCTGGTGAGATATCCCGTCTTCAGTCAAATCAAGCCGAAGCTCCACTCCCGGTGCCCTTCCGTCAATTCCTTTAAGTAGCCTTGCGACCACACTCCCCAGACCCAAAAACTTAGATTCTTGTAAGGTGTCGAGTGCGTCAACGATTGTTCAACACCGGATCCTAGTCGGCATAGTTTATGGTTACTACGACGGTTTCTGATCATCTTCGAACCGCTATTGTTCTTAGTAGTGAAAGTCCTTCAAATGCTTTGGCGTAGTTAGACTTCAATAATCTAAGATTTCACCACTGACTATTGAATACTGTCTGATCGTCCCCAATAATCATTACGTTAGAACCAACAAATAATCAGTACGTTAGAACCAACAAATAATCAGTACGTTAGAACCAACAAATAATCACAAGGTTTCCGTGAACCTGCGGAAGGATCATCCCGCCAAGATCAACCCTTTGCAGTTGACCTTGTCGTTCTCGATGAAGTTCTGCACCGCAACCTCTGCCACCTTTCTGACGTAGTTGTGTCTTTTTTCGTCTCTTAGACGGGATAAACGCAACGCAGATTGTCCTCCTCTTCCGTGCTTCTTGGGCAAGTCGACCGAGAACTTGTGCAAAACCTCTCTGTTGTTACCAGAAACGGCTCCGAACAACGTGCCGTTACCGTCCATGACAATAAACCCAAACCGGTCGTCGTCTTGCAACAATTCCGACAACGCCTCCACGTGGAACTTGTTGTCACACAAGTAAAGCGACGTGTTGATCGACGGTTGGGACTCTCAAAGACATACCGGTCAACTTACCGTTCAACTCTGGGATAACCTTACCCTATTGGAGAGATTATTGGCAGAAGATCATTTTTTGGCTACCCATCCGTTGGTCACGAGCACCATTAAGCAACAGAACCACCACTAGGAATCAGATAGTTTAGAGCCATGCGATAGTATTATACAGCACAGTTAGAGCCATGCGATAGTATTATACAGCACAGTTAGAGCCATGCGATAGTATTATACAGCACAGTTAGAGCCATGCGATAGTATTATACAGCACAGTTAGAGCCATGCGATAGTATTATACAGCACAGTTAGAGCCATGCGATAGTATTATACAGCACAGTTAGAGCCATGCGATAGTATTATACAGCACAGTTAGAGCCATGCGATAGTATTATACAGCACAGTTAGAGCCATGCGATAGTATTATACAGCACAGTTAGAGCCATGCGATAGTATTATACAGCACAGTTAGAGCCATGCGATAGTATTATACAGCACAGTTAGAGCCATGCGATAGTATTATACAGCACAGTTAGAGCCATGCGATAGTATTATACAGCACAGTTAGAGCCATGCGATAGTATTATACAGCACAGTTAGAGCCATGCGATAGTATTATACAGCACAGTTAGAGCCATGCGATAGTATTATACAGCACAGTTAGAGCCATGCGATAGTATTATACAGCACAGTTAGAGCCATGCGATAGTATTATACAGCACAGTTAGAGCCATGCGATAGTATTATACAGCACAGTTAGAGCCATGCGATAGTATTATACAGCACAGTTAGAGCCATGCGATAGTATTATACAGCACAGTTAGAGCCATGCGATAGTATTATACAGCACAGTTAGAGCCATGCGATAGTATTATACAGCACAGTTAGAGCCATGCGATAGTATTATACAGCACAGTTAGAGCCATGCGATAGTATTATACAGCACTATTTAGAACCATGCAATACAGGTAGTATTATCAAAGGTTAACGTAGTGCAGACAGGATGGTCGATAGGCTCGTTCGGAGTCGGCTCCATCCTGCTTCCTTACAGCGTGCATACATGAGTTTGCAAACACTACGCAAAGTGACCCAACCTGATTCCCAGATACATTCTATCTTCTGACAGGAAGTCCCCAATTTACGAAATCTGCAACAAAGACTTCGTGGCCAAGTTGGTTAATACAAATATCCATTAGGCGCAAAAACTCTTATTATTACATTAAAATCTATATCTTAAAACTTTCAACAACGGATCTCTCGGTTCTCGCATCGATGAAGAACGTAGCGAATAACGATAAGTGGTATGAGTTGCAGGCGTGAATTAATTTTTGAACGCACATTGCACTTGATCTAGCATCAAGTATAGGGGAGTGAGAGAGTTTTTCTTCGGAACCATTCCGGCTTAACTCTTAATTAAATTCTAATTTCTCCTCACTGCCCTAAGACTACCCGCTGAACTTAAGCATATCAATAAGCGGAGGAAAAGAAACCAACAGGGATTACCTTAGTAACGGCGAGTGAAGCGGTAAAAGCTCAAATTTGAAATCTTCGGAATTGTAATTTGACGGGTAGAATTGCGATTAACAAAAGTTCACTGGAACGTGACGCCACAGAGGGTGATAGCCCCGTTAATTAAAAGCACTATAATTCTATTCCTAAAAGTCGGGTTGTTTGGGATGCAGCTCAAAGTGGGTGGTAAATTCCACCTATAGCTAAATATTGGCGAGAGACCGATAGTGAACAAGTACAGTGATGGAAAGATAAAAAGAACTTTAAAGAGAGTGAAATAGTAAGTGAAATTGTTGAAGGGAAGGGAAAGGGGAGATAATTAAAGACAATACTTAGTGTTACTTGACCATTTGCTCTTTTCACCCGGACCAAGGAGTCTAACGATTATGCTAGTATTTGAGTAAATCCCAAATGCGGAATGAAAGTAATGGTCAAACCTACCCTCCTGTCCTACTGGGCGGGAGAGGAAGCATAATTATTAGGACCCGAAAGATGGTGAACTATACCTGGATAGGGTGAAGCCAGAGGAAACTCTGGTGGAAGCTCGTAGCGGTTCTGACTAATCGAACCATCTAGCTGGTTCCTGCCGAATTTTCCCTCAAGATAGCAGAAGCCCATTACAGTTTTATGAGGTAAAGCAATGATTAGACGTCTCGGGGCGAACTAGCCTTAGCGTATTCTCAAACTTTACGTTTAGAACCAACAAAAAAATCGTCAAATTCTTTTTCCATGCTAGAAGATTCAGGCGTTGCCTTCAAACACTTTCATTTACTCAAAGTAACACCAGGAGAACTGGTGGCATGACTAAATAGATAGTACCGAAACTTAACTACGAGCTTTTACTGCAACAACTTTGATACACGCTTTGGAGCTGGAATTATGCCAGACGTCTAATGCCAGACTCGTTACATACCGCCAGATCTCCTTTACCTCAGGCGTTCCTTCACCGGTAGAGTATTCAGTCACTTGAAACACCAGCAAAACACCATTCGGACCATCCAGATAAGCAGGAAGTTCTTGTTCTCAGTTGGAGTACTACCAAGTCGGAAAGATCACAATGACTTGAACATCTGTCCAGCAGTCGCTGTGGTTTGAGTCGTATCTATAAAGCCCGGCTGGTCAAGACTACACCGTTTGATCATGCTGTTATATTTCTATTTACATGAACTTCTCAGAACATGTTTCCTGCTTTCTCCACTGACTAGGAGATCCGCACAGCCTCTCACCACCTACTCTCCCTACTCACTATTGTCTTTCTTTTCTACTCACTATTGTCTTTCTTTCCTACTCACTATTGTCTTTCTTTCCTACTCACTATTGTCTTTCTTTCCTACTCACTATTGTCTTCTTTATCTATGTCCTTACACATGCGCCTGCAGCGGCTTGGCCTCGCTGGCATAGCCAGTGCTGTGTGCCATGTCGTCTGCGCTGGGCGGCACCCAGCCCGACGTCTTCCACGGCTTGATATCCGTGGCATACAACTCGTCCACCTCCTCCAACGAGAGGCCCTTGGTCTCGCGCACAAAGAAAAACACGTAGAAGAACGAGAAGATCAAGCAGCCCGTGAACACGAAGCCGTAGTAGAAGTGGATGGCGCCCGTGATGAACGGCGTGAAGAACGAGATCAAGAAGCCCCAGATCCAGTTGGCCGCCGTGGCCACGGCCATCGCCTTGGACCGGATGCGCAACGGGTATGTCTCCGACACAATGGTGTACACGCCGCCGGCCCACGTGGAGGCAAAGAAGAAGATGAACAAGCACGTGATGAAGATCATGGCGTCGCCCGTGGGCTTGCGTGTGTTGGAGAGGTCGTTGGAGTAGCCGTCGATGTACAAGTCCACAGACCCGAGGATGGAGTAGATCAAGAAGCACACGCTGGTGCACGCGGACCCGGTCAACAAGCACAAGCGTCTGCCCATGCGCTCAATGGCGAAGATGCCCACGAACGTGGACGCGAAGTTGACCACGCCCAACACGATGGACGTCTGGAACGAGTCCAGCATGCCCACGGCCTTAAAGATGGTGGTGCCGTAGTAGAAGAAGTAGTTGTTACCGGTCAACTGCTGGATGGACTGGAGCATGATTCCCAACACCACGCGCTCGAACATCTTGGGCTTGCCGGTGATCAACTCCTTCCAGCCAGCGCTGCCGGCCATGGCCTCTCTGTCGATACCGGCCTGGATGAGCTCCACCTCCGAGTACACCGCGGGGTCCTCCACGGAAACCTTGTTGGACTTGGCGATGGACGCCTTGGCCTCGTCGAACTTCTGCTTCTCAATGAGGTAGCGAGGCGACTCGGGCATGAACACCATGCCGGCGATCAAGAGCCCGGCCCACGCAAAGCACAAGCCCAAGGGGATACGCCACTGGCGCGAGTCCGAGTAGGTCTTGGTGCCGAACGTGGTACAGTAGCCCAAGAAGATGCCGAGCGTGACGTTCAACTGGAAGCAGCACACAAGCGTGCCTCTCAAGTGCTTGGGGGCGCTCTCGCCGATGAAAAGCGGGCTGAGCACCGACACCGTGCCCACGCCCAAGCCCGTGATCAACCTGCCGATGAAGTACTGGTACCACTTGTTGATGGACGCGATCTGGATCACGATGCCCACCACGTAGATGACCATGGCCACCATGATGCCCACGCGCCGGCCCCACACGTCGCCGACCTTGGCGAGGAAAATGCCGCCCACGGCGCAGCCGATGTTGAAGATGGACACCATCAACCCGGTTCTGGTTTCGGACAAGTAGTACTGGCCCTGCGCGTTGAGCTGGCCGAAGCGCCGCACGAAGTCGTCCATGTTGACGAATCCGGAGATGGTGCCGGTGTCGAAGCCGAAAACGAAGCCGCCGAAGGCGATCAAAATGCAGAGGGCGGAGATGAAGATGTAGGCCAGGGCGCTTTTCTGGCGGAACTGGGCGCCGTCGTCGAGTGCCTGGTCGTCGGGTGCCTTGCCCTCGGGCGCCTTGTCCTTGAGGGACACGGCGTCGTCTGAGGGCGTTGCTGTATGCGAGTGTAGTTCGTGTTCCAGCATGGCAAGGGAGGAAGAGAAAGTGGGAGGCGAGAGCGCGAAGGCGGGCGGGCGCCTTTTAAGGCAATGTGTGATGCTTTGCTGACGGAGCAATAGACTTGGGTCTGCAAAATGCGGTTCCTGTGTGCGCGCCGCGGCTAATCGGACAAACAGTTATTCCGCGATGTGGAGCGGGCGGGAGCGGCCCCAGGCGGCCGGCCGGGGCCGACGCACACGGGAGGCCGGGACGAGCAGCAGACCACCGAGAAAGCGGCCCGCCCGTGCTTCGGGGCTAGCGCCCCATTCTCTTGCCCGATTGGGGCAACATTCCCGGTGGTTGCTCCGCGATTGCTACTCGGCGTGATGTCATGGCGCGCCTGTCATGTCAAGGGTGCGTGTGGGCCCTCATCGCGCACCCTGCAGTCGCGCGTGGGAGCGCTCGCTTGCGAGCGAGTTTTTCCGGCCGGGCGTGTGCGCACCGGATGGGACGGGACGGGCCGCTCACCGCTTCGGGCCGCACACCACTTTGGGCTGCGCACCACTTTGGGCCGCGCAACACATAGCACTTTGGGCCGCGAGGGGGCGTGCGCCGCCCAATGCGCAACTTCCCGATCCGGCTCTACAGCAAGCAAGCGCATGCCCGCGCATGCTGCCTGCAACTCCATGTACGATTGGGTTGAGCTAAACTACTCTACGAGGTTGCCGTGGTTAAGCACGAAGCCGTCGATCGCGGCCATGGCGGCGTACAAGCGGTTCTCGGCCTCGTCGAAAACAATCGAGTTTTCGTGGTAGAACACGTCGTCTGCAACCTCCTCCGCATGTCTTGGCAAGCAGTGCATGAACTTCCAGTTGGCGCTGACCTGGCCCCGCGAGAGCATGTCCAAGGTGATCTGGTACCCCGCAAACTGGCGCAACTTCTGGGCTTGCTCGGCCTCCTGCCCCATGGAGATCCAGGTGTCCGTGACAATGACATTTGCGTCTTTAAGCGCGTCGAGCGGGTCGTGCACCACCTCAAACTGCAAGTGAGATTCTTCTGCAACGCGCTGCGCAGTGCGCCTGACTGCAGGCTCGAGCTCCACCCCCGGCGGCACCAGAATAGACACGGACATGCCGGCGCGGAGGGCGCCCACCGCCAAGTCGTTGATCACGTTGTTGGCGTCGCCGACCCACGCGAGCTTGAGCCCCTGCGTCTTCCCAAACGCCTCCTTGATGCTCAACACATCGGCGATGGCCTGGAGCGGGTGGTAGCGGTCGCATAGAGAGTTGATGATGGGCACGGACGAGTGCTTGCAGAGATCCAAAATGTCCTGGTGGCGGTTGACACGGGCAAAGATACACGACGTCATGGACAGTACCACGCGCGTGGTGTCGTACATGGACTCGTTGACGCCCAACTGGATGTCGTCCTTGCCTAAGAACATGGGCTGGGCGCCAAAGTGGGCGGCGGCGCCCTCGGATGAGATACGGGTCCGCGTGGAGCGCTTGGAGAACAAGAGCGCCACGAGCTTGCCTAGCAACCTGGAGTGGTTTTGCTGGATGCGCTGGGGATCGTTGGACTTGACGAGCGCCTTGTAGTGCAGGGCCTTGGCCACGAGCGCGTTGAACTCGGCGTTGGAGAGGTGCGAGATGCTGACCAAGTGGCGGGGGGCAGAGGCAACTGTGGAGAGGCGGCGGCGGGAGATCATGGCGGCTGGAGTGGAGATGGGAGAAGTGGGCCCAAAACGGCAGGCGGAGCGCTAAGCGCGGTGACGCATCTGGGCCGCGCACGCCCCTCTACTCTAGGTTCTGGTGCGAACATGTGACTGACTACCTACGGTCAGATGACTACGGCTATACAGGAGATTACAGTTGATTTAGCGTCTGTTATGTTTTGTTGATGCTCAGGCGTTATACTCCGCAGGCTCTATGAGTAAAGTTTGAACGTCTTTCTGGGGTAGGTCTAGGCGCGGCTGAGCCAATGCCACTAGGTCGACCTGTGATGTGGCCTACGAGGTGTACTCGTCGCAGTTCGTGTCTACTGAGTATGATTCTGATCTTGTCTTTCAGAAGCTTATGATCAACCTGTGGCCTGTTGCTTGCTGTTAACGGGTGGCAGGCTATGTGCAGGCTTACACAGCCATGGTAGGGTGGACATCAGAATCAGCATGGTTTGGTGCTGTGTTGATATACCGGCTTCTTTACTATGATATAAAGTGGAGTAGTAAGGTAAGTGGAGTAAGGTAAGTGGAGTAAGGTAAGTGGAGTAAGGTAAGTGGAGTAAGGTAAGTGGAGTAAGGTAAGTGGAGTAAGGTAAGTGGAGTAAGGTAAGTGGAGTAAGGTAAGTGGAGTAAGGTAAGTGGAGTAAGGTAAGTGGAGTAAGGTAAGTGGAGTAAGGTAAGTGGAGTAAGGTAAGTGGAGTAAGGTAAGTGGAGTAAGGTAAGTGGAGTAAGGTAAGTGGAGTAAGGTAAGTGGAGTAAGGTAAGTGGAGTAAGGTAAGTGGAGTAAGGTAAGTGGAGTAAGGTAAGTGGAGTAAGGTAAGTGGAGTAAGGTAAGTGGAGTAAGGTAAGTGGAGTAAGGTAAGTGGAGTAAGGTAAGTGGAGTAAGGTAAGTGGAGTAAGGTAAGTGGAGTAAGGTAAGTGGAGTAAGGTAAGTGGAGTAAGGTAAGTGGAGTAAGGTAAGTGGAGTAAGGTAAGTGGAGTAAGGTAAGTGGAGTAAGGTAAGTGGAGTAAGGTAAGTGGAGTAAGGTAAGTGGAGTAAGGTAAGTGGAGTAAGGTAAGTGGAGTAAGGTAAGTGGAGTAAGGTAAGTGGAGTAAGGTAAGTGGAGTAAGGTAAGTGGAGTAAGGTAAGTGGAGTAAGGTAAGTGGAGTAAGGTAAGTGGAGTAAGGTAAGTGGAGTAAGGTAAGTGGAGTAAGGTAAGTGGAGTAAGGTAAGTGGAGTAAGGTAAGTGGAGTAAGGTAAGTGGAGTAAGGTAAGTGGAGTAGTAAGGTAAGTGGAGTAAGGTAAGGCTGGTTTTGGGGCGTGGGGCTACAGAGGTGTGTAACAGCGCAGACAAGGCCAGTATAAAGGCAGAGGAAAATGTCTGGCGTTCTGGACTGGCTAGATGCTACTCAGTCCGTGGGTCATTTGAATTACGGCTGGCAGTGGCGATGTCATGGAAGGAGAGACAGTATAATGTGGTGTGGTGTGGTGGTGTAGTACTATCATTCTGCCTCAGGTAGACATACATCCAGGCTTGTTGAGGTTGGCTAGGACATGGCTTGGGCAGTCATACATTTCGTAGTGTAAGGATTGAGGGTGGTTCTGGAACAAGAAGTCTTTTCAGACTGGCCATCAGATTGGCAGTGTGGTAGTGGACTATGGAGTAGTGGACTATGAGTAGTGGACTATGAGTAGTGGACTATTATTGACTACTACGGTCTATTATTGACTACTACGGTCTACTACGGACTACTATGTACTACTATGGACTACTATGTACTACTATGGACTACTATGTACTACTATGGACTACTATGTACTACTATGGACTAGTATTGGATTTGTATTATAACATCGTAGTGTTCTGGATGTAGGTTTTATGGTGTAAAGGTATATCTATGGTATTATCTATGGCCACGTCTATGGTATTATGTCTATGATAATATGTTAACGTATATATCTATGTAAGGTACTTCTATGGTATTATCTATGGCATTACGTATATGGTATTATGTCTATGATTATATGTTAACAGTATACATCTATGGTGTTGTCTATGGTGTTATGGTATATTACTACAATCATAGTATTTTACATCCACGGCTAACACCTCCCCTAGGACACTAGTAGATCTGCTCAATAAAGTACACGGGGACAGATGACAGAGCCACACCTGGTCCTTTAATTCAGGTACCACGTGGATGGCTAGTCAGCGCTCAGGCCCTCTATGCCTTGGTCCCCTTTGGAGGCCTTCAACGAATAGCACCTGAGTACCCGACGTCACTGAAACTAGAATAAAGTACTATGACTGACTATGACTGACTATCACTGACTATCACTGACTATGACTGACTATGACTGACTATGACTGACTATCACTGACTATCACTGACTATGACTGACTATGACTGACTATCACTGACTATGACTGACTATCACTGACTATCACTGACTATGACTGACTATCACTGACTATCACTGACTATCACTATATGACGGCTTTAAAGGCAGACTAGTATGGACTCTACATAATACAGACCAGTAATTTGAACTTCTTGATCTCACTGCTTCGGGCCCATTCCGGTTGAACTATGGGAGTCATTTGTTTTCCATTTCCTTGCCATTTTCCGTTCCAGATTTGCAATCGAAGCGTTCTCTTTTATCCGTCCCTGAGAACCCAAATTCCCACAGTTCCTCCTCAAACTTGGTGCTTGAGAACTATCCCACCACAGTGATGGCGTATTTCCATTGGTTCCATTGCTGTAGTCATACTTCATTCTCGTCCTTTTGGTTAACAGAATATTCTTATGTTGGGTTTTTGTTCTTCTGCTTTGTGCTGATGACATGAACACGAGTTTGATTTGTCTTGTCGATCTACTACACTCTGGCGAACACTCTGGCGAAAACTACAAATGGCATGGAAATCTATTTTTATTGGTGGCTGCATGTGTTTATGCACTCTTTATTCTTGAAAATGCAGTTTCTCTGGTTTCCCATCCTTGGCGTGGTTCTTGGATACTCTGCAATAATATTCTTTATTTTTCTGGATATCTGCAATAATATTCTTTATTTTTCTGGATATCTGCAATAATATTCTTTATTTTTCTGGATATCTGCAATAAGAGTCTTTATCTTTCTTGGTTTGGCTCCATAGGAGTATCTGACTATCAAGTGCACAGGCAAGTTTTCTTTCTTTTTTACCTACTGTTAGATCCACCATGGGTACACCCATAGCACAAGTAGCGGCTATTGATAGAGTACTATGAGGATTATCACTGGTCCTTAATACTAGGTGACATGGATGGTAATGTCAGCGACCCTACTAGGGCATGTAATTCTTGAACCTCTCCTTCAACAATAAACTGATAGGTACCAGAGTATCAAAGAATCTACACCTACCTATACTGTTCTTTTGCTCCACTAATGACTACTGTACTGACCACTGACTACTGACCACTGACTACTGTACTGACTACTGACTACTGACTACTGACTACTGACTACTGACTACTGACTACTGACTACTGACTACTGACTACTGTACTACTCTACTACTTTATTGTACTACTCTACTACTCTACTACTCTACTACTCTACTGTATTATATCACGCTCTTTTGGCACCTGTGCTCTTACGGTCTTCAGGTAGCTGTAACTTGCACATGATGCGTCGTATGTTCCCAGGTTCGTGTCGCTGCCGACCTGGCAGAGATTTATAGGTGTTAATGAGTAGTTTGTGGGGTAGAGGGTGTTTTGTAGTACTCTGGGTGTGTGGTACTGGATTGTAGAATGTAGAGAATTGTAGGTATGAAGAAATAGAGTATAGAGTGTTTTGGTGACTGCAGTGTAGTTGAGAGTATAGAAGAGTATAATGTAGAGCGTAGTATAGAGTGTAGTATAGAGTGTAGTATAGAGTGTAGTATAGAGTGTAGTATAGAGTGTAGTGTAGAGTGTAGTATAGAGTGTAGTGTAGAGTAGAGTATAGAGTATAGTGTAGAGTATAGTATGGAGTATAGTATAGAGTATAGTATAGTGTATAGTATAGTGTATAGTATGGAGTATAGTATAGAGTATAGTATAGAGTATAGTATAGTGTTTAGTATAGTGTATAGTATGGAGTATAGTATAGAGTATAGTATGGAGTATAGTATAGAGTGTAATATGGAGTATAATATAGAGTGTAGTGTAGAGTGTAGTATAGTGTATAGTATAGTATATAGTATAGAGTATAGTGTAGAGTGTAGTGTAGTATAGTGTAGTATAGTGTATAGTGTAAAGTATAGTATAGTGTATAGTGTAGAGTATAGAAGAGTATAGTATAGAGTACAGTATAGTGAATAGTATGGAGTATAGTATAGTGTATACTACTGTCAGTTACGTGTATGTTGGTGTATACAACTGTATAGTCATAGTCACACTGTCATTGTAGTGTGAGCAGTGTAGTGTAACCTTCTCATGCCATCTATCGTACTTCCGCCTGGCTCTCATTGCCCATTATACCATAACCACCATTCATTCCTCTATAACCCACCTGACTCCATCACTGGATTTGAACGCAACAGACCCTCGAATAGTCTATCGAACTCGTCCGAGCCCGAGTTGCGTGAATGGCCCGCATTGTTCTTGGGGCTTTTCTGTGGTTGTCTGATTATAGCGTCAATTGTCAGAAAGGGCTAGACTAGGACGTGGAACGACTCAAGACTGCAAAAGTTGAGATATTGGTAAGACAATTCAGACGAAACACCAGGAGACGCCTCAGAATAAGTTGTGAGCCACAGGCACACGAAGACGGCTGGGTTTCTGGATCCAGAGACTCCCACGTGCCGGACTAGCTGCCATGGTGACAATATGGGTGAATAGCTGCCATGGTGACAATATGGGTGACTAGTATGCCTGGCAGTGCCGTGGTCTGACCTCGGAGCTTGCTTCAAGCATGGATGTGGGCACGGCAAGAGTTGACAGAGCTGCCACTTTGAGTGGAAAACGCCAGCCATTTGACAATTTCACCCGTCAATCGAGTTATGCGGAGGTTGATCTGGTTTCCCACCTCTCTGCGACAGAGTTCACTGCCATCACTCTTCGGCACGCGTAGTCCTAACAGCTTGTGTCCGCGTGTGCACTAGACGGCGATCCATTGAGTGTGACGGCTGATGTAGTCAATTTGTTGTCCCAGCAGACAGTGTACACTGACGTGAATCCGGACTGGCTGACTTGGCTGACTTGGCTGAGCAGCACTAAGCACTGGTGCTTTAGATGCGCAAGACAGCCTGAGAGCAGACGAGTACAAGACAAGAGTCTTGCCCGCACTGACAAGCTTCACTCCTGTAACTCAAGAATGTCTGGCTCGTTCAGCGGCCCGAAGACCATTTGGTACACGTCAAGCAGCCCTGCCTGCACAATCCAATCTCGGGATCCTTGCATCTGCAACTTCAACCCTGATGTTGCATCAGATAGCAACTGCCTTTCTGAGCAATACCCAACTGCATTGGGAGAGAGCGGAAAAATCAAAAAGCCCAACCGGTTTCTGTCGGTGTATGCCTGCACACACCGCTGGAGATACCCACAAGCCCTCAGCTACCACTGGAGCTATGCCAAGTCACCACGCTACCGCTGAGCTCTCCGATCACCGCCTGGCGACGCTGCTCGCACGCCTGTAACCTTACTTCAATCTGGGCTAGCTTGCGCTCTTTGGCAGCCATGCTGAGAGTCAACTCTTCTAGCTTTTGAGCAACCTCCGCCATAATTGCTGGCTTGTCTTTGATAGCAGCCACCCGAAGCCGATTGGGTGCAGGCTCCAAGCTTCCCTCCACCGAGAGTTCTGAATCGTACATCTCATCGTCCACGTCGATATCAGAGAAGTCCTGCACTTTGTCTTCTAGAACGACTTCTTCCTGGGCGACATCCTCGTCGGACACATTGCCAAAGGCGTCTGCGTATTCTTTCTCGAGCGATACTGATTCAGGGAGATCTCTGAAATGGGAACTCTTCAATGTAAAGGTGTTGGCCATATTGAGGGTTTTGTAGGCAGTATTTTCTAGAATTGGCATGTTTTTTTGGTATTCCAGGACAACTTGCGGTTGTTCTAGGACATCTGGTTGTTCCTGGACATCTGGTTGTTCCTGGACATCTGGTTGTTCCTGGACATCTGGTTGTTCCTGGACATCTGGGTGTTCCAGGACATCTGGTTGTTCCAGAACATCTTTCGGCTTTGCCAATTGCGACGCCTCTGGCTGCTCCGACAGCTGTATCAATTCATCTGCCGGCCGAAGATCTCGGAGGCCCTTGAACTTCTCCCACTTGGCCACAGTCGGCGTGGACACCCGCTTGGAAGATGCGAACACAGACGTCTGCTTCTCATCGTCCAAAAGAGGTTCCTTTTTCCGGCGGTTTTCTCGTGAAAACGCCTTCCTTTTGAACTTCGGCTTCGGGAGCACCACCTGTTCGTCGGAATCGCTCATCACCGCAGGCTCTTCAACTTCGATTGGCCCTCGTGTGGTCCGTCCTGCTCACTTGGTGTGTCTCCACGCACAGGTGCATCGCGCGAAAACAATTTCATCAGCAGATCATCCTCATTCGCAGGTTCTTACTTTCCTGATTTCACTGTCCTGGATTTGCTGTCCAGGTTTCGCCCAATTATCGTGGCCCATCAATCAGCGACCATGGACGACCGTGCAGACCTTCTATATCTGCGCATGGTGGAGGAGCCAGCGGCTAAGCTCTTCACCCAGGAGGAGCTCACCAAGCTCGTCAACGAACCCGACCTCGTCAAGTTGCTCGGCATGACGCAGAGCCTCATCAACCGGAAGTTAATGAAGCTCGTCAAACTCGGCGATGAGTTGCGGTTTCAGGTGATCTCTATGGCCGACTCCAAGAAGCTCACGTCGATGAACGAGGACGAGCAGATGATCTACTCGTACATCGAGGCCTCGGGCAGAGAGGGAATATGGACCAAGACCCTCAAGGCCAAAACAAACATGCATCAGCACATTGTTATGCGATGCTTGAAGCTGTTGGAGTCGCAGCGGTACATCAAGCTGATCAAGTCGGTGAAACACCCGACCCGGAAGATATACATGCTCTATAACCTCCAGCCGTCTATCGATGTCACGGGCGGGCCGTGGTTCACGGATAGCGAGCTTGACACGGAGTTCATAGACTCTCTCTTGAGCGTGATATGGCGGTTTATCTGCCAGAAGACCTTCCCCACGGCCTTCCAGGAACGCACCTCCAACACCAACATCTTGCTGAGCGTGTACCCGGCGTCACACACGGGCTTTGCCAATCTCGACTCCATCATGGATTTCATCTCATCCCACAAAATCACCAACGTTGACTTGGGCATCAACGATATCCGGTCGCTCTGCGAAGTGCTTATTTATGACGACAAGATCGAGTTGGTCAACGGCACCTCTGACCACTATAAGGCAACGTGGCAAAGTGTGCTAGAGGCGGGGTACGGGCGCCAGTACAAAGAGCCATCCAACTTGAACGAGCTGCAAAAACGCTTTGTGGCTCACCTTCTGCAGACCCACGACTTTGACTTATTTGACCACTACTCCGTTATCAACGACGACGTCAAGGAAGATGACATTGCATACTTGGACGCATGGCCACGGCTGTAAAAAAGATTATCTGGCGCCAAATCAGACATCTACTTTGTAGATCGTCAGTCAGAACATCAAAACTATTTGTTTCTAGGGCATCTGGAATTAGCATCGCATGTATTCATTTTCTGTAGATCTTGTAAATCAACTGCTTTACTGTCAGAGATGGATAGGCTTTGTATTTATACTCTAGAACGGTTTTGTGTTGCTTCCAATTCCGTTTTTGTGTTTGCGTCTGCAGATGCACGAGCACACGTTCGTGTTTCATGTTTTGCCACCGTCTCCCCTATAAAAGACGTAGCTGCCGCTTTGACAACTTTGTGAGAAACACAATTTAGGCCAGTCGCTTTTATGTTGAACTTTGGTTGTGATATCGATCCCGATTGGCGTTTCGGAGGCGCTATTTTGAAGGTTTTTGGATTTGTTGGAGACGGGTATTGTAGCTGCATCAGTACCAGATAATACAAGATTGACTTGTCATCCCACTTAACTTCAGCAGTTCTCAGCTTCAAATCGCTTCAACATATTCTATCAACATTATGACTCTTGAACTTCTTGGCGGACCTGTCCACGGCTCTAAGTTGGAAGCGCAGGCCCAAGATCGTGAACCCTATGGACTCCAGGTCGTTGATAGGCACGTCGAACCCGAAAAGGGTCCCTATTTTGGCAACCACACGCAAGCCCCCCACTTCCTCGGCCCCTGAAAGTGACCGCCCTTCGTCCTGCTTCGGAGGTATTACCATAATGAACGTGTGCTGCAGGTCGTACACTACGATACCACACATGCCCACAAGATTCCGATCACGTGACTCCAAAACCGTCAAGAGACTTCCGTTATAATCTGCAGTCAGGAGTTTTGGCAAGATCATCTGAAGATTGGGGTTCTTCTGTTCTCCAAAAAGAAGGTCCTGCATATAGCCCAGCCACATCTTGTGGAGGCCCCGAAACGTCTCAAAATTCGGCACTCGGTATTTTAGGAGCAACTTTTCCATATCTATGGTGTGGCCTAGTTTGCGGGCTCGCAGCACGGCTTTAGCGGCTTTTTTTTGCTTTGCTAGCGTGCTTTTGACGTACACTTTCATGGAGTTTCGTGTATGAAGCCTTCGTTTCGGCGTTGGCTTCCGCCCATGATTCTTGAAAAAGTCTGATTGGCTGCTGTCCTCCTTCACTTCTGGGGTGTCTGTTACAGTGGGAACAAGTGCAAGAAACGGTTCTGATCCTTCATCTGTTCCTCTGTAACGAGTGCTTAGAAGGTTTTGGATTTGAGAGTCCAATGAATAGCTTCTTTGCAAGAGGTGTTCCTCAAACGACAAGTTCCGGTTCATGATCCAGTTGAAACTCTACTCGGTGATGCTGTAGCTGAGGATGGCACTTGATGCGCAACACCAGTACACCGAGATACCACTGCCAAAAGGTTCAATGGCCTTATTTCGGCCAGACAGTTTACGTCCAGTAAAGCAATGGCCGTGAACCCCAACGCAGCATAGTGAACATTTTTTATCAGCGATTCCCCAAAAGCGACGATATGGGATCTTTCAGCTCTGGCGCTTAGAACTTGAAAGCAGAATCCTGCATCCTGAAGTACATGCGATGAATTCGAAAGTCCAGTGTACATTTTTAGCTATGCTCCGATTTCTACGACCACGCGTGGGCAGACGTACGTTCACGCACGTGCCCTTTGAAAACGACCTTACGCTGGCTGACGACGATCTCTTCAATTTGCAGGATTTCCAGCACTATCAGGAATCTCCCCAGGTGAAGACGCTAAGAGAACGAGCCTTACGGCATGACACAGAGGCGGCCACACCTCAAACAGAAGTTGTGAAGAATAAGTTAGACTTTGTGCAATTTTGCCTGCTTCCACAAACGGCAATCTTGACGTCAGACCTCCAAAACCCATACACCAACTTGGCCATCGAAGATTTCGTTTACAACCGAATGCCTGCACAAAGGCACACCACCAGCGACCGCTTATTGTTCTACACCAACTCACCCTGTGTCGTAATTGGCAAGAACCAGAACCCGTGGAAAGAGGTTAATTTGCCGTTGCTCAACTCTCTCCGGGTGCCCTTGATCCGGCGCCGATCTGGTGGTGGCACTGTCGTGCACGATACAGGAAATGTCAACTTCTCATACATGACCACCAAAGAGAATTTTGACCGATTCCGGTTTGCCGAGCTCATTTGCCGGGCCGTGAATCCTAGCCTCAGCCCGGAGAAAAAGATTACTGTTAATGCCCGTGGAGACATAGTCACTGTGAGTGGAGCATACAAAGTCTCTGGGTCGGCATATAAGCTTTCCCGGGGCAAGTCATACCACCACGGCACGATGCTCCTCAACCTGAAGCTCGATGTGTTACGGCGACTCTTGCACCGAGACGAGAAGGAGTTGGGCTGTGTGCAGTCCAAAGCCGCTATTGCATCGGTGAAGTCCCCTGTGACGAACGTGCACCTTGCCAGTGAGGCGTTTACGAAACTCGTGGCCGGGGAATTCGCAAAACTAGCGGTGGATCCCGAACCGCTTGGCGAGTTGCCCCACTTTCGTATTGACCAGCACTGTGAGCTTCCCGAGGAAGTGCATCAGACTGCGCAAGAGCTCAGAGAGTGGGACTGGAGGTATGGGGGTACGCCCAAGTTCACGCATGAGTTCACCAATTCCAAGCAGGGATTCACCGTGAGCTTCGAGATTGGAAAGAACGCTATTGTTGAGTCCATGGTTTTAGAGGGAGCGGATACCAAAACAAGAGAGGCGTTCCAGTACTTGGATGCAGTCCTAACCCGGGGCGACAAGATCAAGTACTCGGGGAGCAACTTGGCCGGCTTCGTATTGGATGACGGTTTGAGTGAGTGGCTAGGCAACTCAATTGACGGGACAACATGAAGGCAGATGCGATGTGACAAGTATTGTAAAGGCATTACTTCAGCTCTGCACAAAACTTTCTACTGTTTGTGGACAAGTGATTTTTTGAAACCGTGGCCGATTGTGGAACATTTCTACGACCCTGAGTTGGATGTGTTTTGCCAACATGTCATGAGATTACTATAACGTCGTTCTTAAGATGGTCTTCAGGCATGCGTTGGCATTTGATTGTTGTGGTGTCTGTGGTCAAACCTGAATCGACAGCGGATACCCGAAATGCCGATGACTGGGTCTCTGAGCCCTTGTCACGTGTGCTGGTGAACTATACTGACCCAGTCACGTGTGCCGGTGAACTATACTTAAACAGGGTCAAGCAACCAGACATGCCAAGCACCTCTCACCAGAGAAGCGATTAGCCCCTCACCAGGATCTGCGGGTTGTGACCAGTCGTCTGTTGGTTTGGCATTCTTGGACTATGGGTACTTGAGACCGTGTCTGCCCTTATAAGGAGCGTACTCCGGCGCAGTCCAGCCGTTCAACACACTCTCGTCGTCTAACTTGTAAACCTCGATCCCCAAGGGTTTGCAGTTGTCGACCATCTTCGTGTCGACGCCCTCCTTTTCACCCCAGTCCCAGTTGGACAAGTCCCCTCCTGGACACGCGCTGATGGCGATAATTAAGTCCTGCTCCGCGAACATCTCAAAATAGTCAGTTTTCGTGGCGGGCGACGCCTCCATGAAGTACTGGTCGTACTCGTTCAAACCAGTGACCTGGAACACGTTCAAGACGTCATGCACATCAAATTCCGTCAAACCAAAAGGGAGAACGGCCCGCACAAGGTTGGAGTGGCAGTGGAAATCGTTGTCTTCGCCAGAAATGAGTTTATCCACGTATGGGTCGCAGCGGGTGCCCAAGGTGTCGTTAATTCTGCCTCCCCACTCAGTGTGTCTCCCGCCCAACGTGTCCGCAGTGATGGTGACTAACGGCCGCAAAAACGGCAAGATAGACCACAACCTGTCGAACGTGGACACGTGCGCCGAGTGCAATTGCCGGGTGCGAGCGGCCCAGAACCTCTCGCGGGGGTTGTGCTGGTTCCAGATGTTAAGGTCGCAAACCTGTGGGCCTTCGGGGGTGGTCAATCTGATAATGGATTTGGCCGGCACCTTGATGGCGATGCCACTGCGGGGCGGACACAAGTGAGACTCCGTTTTGGTCTTGGGAGCCTGGGCAATTTTGGTGTAGAGGTCATTATCGGCATAGATCTTGGATCCTTTCTGGGGGAAATATGCGGGGCCTGGCTTGCGGGTTCCGTAGGAAGTTTTCTGGGGCACCTGGCTGCTGGCAGAGAGGTGAGACATGATGAGTCTTTGGATATTTCAGTTTTGGATTGTGCAGCTTCGGACTATGCTTCAGCTTCAAAGATGCGGGGATTGAGGTTTTGGTTTTTGGTTTCTGGTTTTTGTTTCTGTTTCTGGTTTCAATTTCCGATTCCTGATTTTTCGATGCCTTCGATTTGTCTCGGTGGATCTATGGCTTTTATAGCGCGCCGCGCCAGGACGACCACACGGCTCTTCTGCACCACCTGACACACTTGGACTTTGTGCAGGCTATGCGGCTCGCCTGCTAGTCAGCGCTAGTGAGAGCCGGCATTCCGCCGGCTCCGAGCGTCGTGGGCGGACGTCGCTATTGTGCCTCGGAAATAGTTCGCCGAAAGTGCCGCTCGCACTCGCAACTTCCGAGATAAGGGTGCTGTGTGCAGGATGTCCATACGCTGCATGCAGTGCGCAGCATGTATCCATTGTGGGCTCTGCCAGCGGTGACCCAGCGCTGGCGTCTCGGAGGCGGCACTCTCGGGGTTCTTGCGTCGTGTTGGGGCTGCAGGGCTCCACACGACGCCACGGCTATGTGCAGGCGGCCATAGACGCAGTGTTCTCATCGCTTGACCTACCAAGAAGGCATTGAGAGATCAGATCAATTGTGTGGAGTGGGACCTTCAGCCATTTGGGACCTATGAATGACCAGCTCTTAAGCTCATTTTCTGGAGGAAACTTGTCTCACTCAGCCATTATAAGCGTTTAAAAAAGCTAATAATTGCCGAAGCAATTAGAGGGCGCTTTTTATTACTTCCCAGGGCGTGTGATGGGAGGTATAACCCGTCCACCTCCCATCCATAACCACAACCCGATGCTGGCACTTCTATACAGGCATAGTCCCTAGCTCGGTTGGTAAGGAAACTTCAGGCGTCAGGCCTACGAGTCCAGAAGTCAGAGAGCGGTGAGATACACTTGAAATGATTCTTGCGTTTCTACATGCCCGAGAAATGCGCCATCACGAGGACAGTTATTCATGCTGTTGAGAAAACCTGATGTTTCCCGTCCACCCAATGTCGTGACTAGAGCAGAAGCAAAAAATTATACGTGCGAAGACGAAGCAGAAAGTCACGAGTAAAGATGTCTTATTTTCTGGATACCGACCTGCGGCTTCAGGTATCCAACAACCGTCGGTAGATGTCTCACGAGTACTGAGCCACGGAATCTGTGGAGGTAGCCAGTTTTGGTGGAGTGCTTTCATCAGTGGTGAGTACTTGATATAACGCAGCCGACGCTGTTCTGGTCAGCAGGCCTGTAATCACTGGAGATGTGGACATTAATCAATTGTGCAAAATTGATTGTGAATGTGAAGGAATGTCCAGCTCAACAAAACATCAGTGTTACAGGCTCTACTGACTTTCGTGTATCACTAGCAATAGTAATTAATAGCAGGTATCATAAGATGCAGTGTAGCAGTGGTCAGTGGCAGCACTCTATTAACGACTATGTAGTATGCACAGTGAATCTTCTCTAGGCCATCTTTAGACGAAGCCAGGTGAGTTTATGAATATAGAAGTTCTGCGGATCCAGGCCTATGATTTTCTCTCCAGGCTACCGGAAGCGTGTGATATCAAACGTGACCTTGTACTAAGCAGCGGTACTTATTTGGCTATTGGTTTTTATGGATCGACGTTAAAGTCACCTTTCATACTGCTCAGCCCAGTTTGTCGGTCATACCACGGATCCGAGCTAGCGCAGGTCTTGCAGCAGCTCTTCTGTGAGTTTAGTGTTTTAGGGTTCCGCTGTACTGACAGTTTCAAAAGATTCCAGCGGGATATGGACTCAGTCAGCGGACGTCCCAGCTAACAAAGCAAAATGGTATCAAGTAGTAGCGAGAGGAGAATTTTAAAGGTTTCATTGAGCCCACGTTGCATCGACTTAGGTTCCACGTTGGACACAGGATAGAAGTCTGTAGTGGATCGTCTGTGTATGTAATTGGAGGGGTGATCAGTAGTGGTTAGTAGTGGTCAATCTAGCAGTAGTAATGAGTAGTAATCAGTAGTAATTAGTAGTAGTAGTAATTAGTAGTAATTAGTAGTATTAGTAGTAATTAGTAGTATTAGTAGTAATTAGTAGTAATTAGTAGTAATAATAATTAAAAGTAATTAGTAATTAGTAGTAATTAGTAGTAGTAATAATTAAAAGTAAGTAGTAGAAATTAGTAGTATTAGTAGTAATTAGTAGTAGTAATAATTAAAAGTAAGTAGTAGAAATTAGTAGTAATTAGTAGTAATTAGTAGTATTAGTAGTAATTAGTAGTATTAGTAGTATTAGTAGTATTAGTAGTATTAGTAGTAATTAGTAGTAATAGTAGTAATTAGTAGTATTAGTAGTAATTAGTAGTAATTAGTAGTAATTAGTAGTATTAGTAGTAATTAGTAGTATTAGTAGTATTAGTAGTATTAGTAGTAATTAGTAGTATTAGTAGTAATTAGTAGTATTAGTAGTATTAGTAGTATTAGTAGTATTAGTAGTATTAGTAGTAATTAGTAGTATTAGTAGTAATTAGTAGTATTAGTAGTAATGTTAGACCCATCATGGGTAGTGTACTACCCACACGGATGTTAAAGCCTACACTGGTCGATCAGAACGACCTGCAATCCTCTATGCCGGATTAGTCTATATAAGAAGGGATTGTTCCTCCTTGAGGAATCATCGACGAATAAACATACTGAAATCACACTAACAGAAGTACTGGACGTAACCAGAATCTAACAAGTAATTAGTAGTATTAGTAGTAATTAGTAGTATTAGTAGTAATTAGTAGTATTAGTACCAGTAATAAATTGTAACATTAATTAGTTGTAATCATGTATTCAACCACTGTTGGTCAATATGGCCCATGGCAAATCAGCAGCAAATGTGGACTGGCGGTGGGTGTTTGAGTGGCCCAGAGAAACGTTCTCACTATTCAGAGCCATGATAAAATTTCGGTTGAGACAGAGGTCATACAAAGTCTAAGTTAGAAGACTATCAAAACAGATTTTTGCCGAGCCACAGCGAAAGGCAGACCTAGTCGAGACCATTCATGTCGCTCTCGTTGACGCATTCGGTCAGAAAGTGGAAGGTCCCCGGAAGTCCAGTCCAACACAGGTAGAGGTCAAAATTGACTCTCTGCATTCGGTCAAGCCTTGGAGTTTTAGTGATGGCTAATCCTGTAGGCAGAGAAGTAGGCATAGTAGTAATCACTAGTGAGTTATGGTATCTGTAGAATGACTAGTAAACAGTGAGTTATGGTATCTGTAGAATGACTAGTAAACAGTTAATAGTAATAGTAGTAGGTATCCGGTAGCAATTAGTCTACTACAGTATCCTCGTCGAAAGTATTATAGTACAAAACGTTATGGTGCAACTAATCTAGCACTAAGTTAATGACTAGTAATCTAGTACCTCTCTACTAATTAACCACACTAATCAAAATAATTCATCACATGAATCACATCACACGAATCAATAATTAATTACCACTAGATGGCGCTCCACCTATCACGTCCGTGACACCGGTCACTCGTCAACATTTCCGTGCGCGTTGGCAGAGCCCTGTCAAAATGACAACTTCCACCGAAAAGAGACTTGCAGAGTTCAGGCACTAGTCCCTCTTAGCGGTGTTTTCTGCACGCGCACCATCTACCACGCTACTCTGCTTTGACTCGACCAACTTCGGCAGAACATCAGAACAGCCTCGCAGAACAGACTGTACCCGTTATCTTTTTTTTTTGGTTATCTGCTTGGCTGGACTGTACGGGTTCCACCTTCTCCGCCTATTCTCTCGTAAAATCTGCCGGCTTTGCCATTCTCCGCTTCGCCAGTTTACTCCCCCTAACCCTGCTCCACTGCTACAGCGATTCTATTACTACGCCTAGAGTCAGGCGCGTTTCGTGTACCCCACACTTCCAGTAGTCCGCAGTGCTGCTTTCGCAGCTGCTTTCCGCGGATATCCGAGTCAGTGCAGGTCTAAAATGTGGGGCATACATATAAAAGCACGCCAACCGGCGCTTTCCCATTGTTCATTGTGATTCTGCGTCCTAGATTCTGTGTCTCTAGATTCGTTCCTGCTTCTGCTGCCATTCCTCTGCGACTCCTCTCTTTGCTGCCCTCCGCCTAATCAAAACACCATGTTGTCGGCCCTTCGCAGCTCGCGTTCCACCTTCTCCAGGGCCCTTTCGTCGTCGTCCCCCGCCCTCGCCGATTACGGCTTCATCGGCCTAGGCGCCATGGGCCAGCATATGGCCAGACACGTCTACAACCACTTGGAGCCCTCCGACAAGTTGTACGTGTACGACACTGTGCCGGAGCACGTTTCGTCCTTCATCAAAGACGCCACCGCCGCCAACCCCGCAGCAAAGGGCACAGTCGAGCCATTGCCCACAATCGAGGCCTTTGTCACCGACGTCCCCAGCCAGTTGGACTATGTCATCACCATGGTCCCCGAGGGAAAGCACGTGGAGGGCATCGTCACCGAGCTCATTGGCCACTACAAGATGCAGGCCAACTCCAAGCATACGGTGTTCTTGGACTCGTCCACTATCGACATCCAGACTTCCACCAAGGTGCATGACTTTGTCACAAAGGAAATCCCCGGCTTCGACTTCATCGATACCCCCGTCTCGGGAGGCGTGGCCGGCGCCAGGAAGGGCACCTTGTCTTTCATGCTCTCCAGAGAGTCCCATGACGACATAGCGCCCCCATTGATGAAATTGTTAAACTTCATGGGTAAGAACATCTTCCCCTGTGGCGCCAACCACGGCTCTGGGCTTGCTGCCAAGCTCGCCAACAACTACCTATTGGCCGTGACCAATTTAGCTGTGGCTGACTCGTTCCAGTTGGCCAAGGCCTTTAACTTGAACCTCCAGCACTACGCCAAGTTGGTGTCTGTATCCACCGGAAAGTCTTGGGCCTCAGTGGACAACTGCCCTATTGCCGATGCCTACCCCAAGGAGATGAACTTGCCTGCAGACGCAGGATTTGCTGGTGGTTTTGTTTCCAAATTGACCAAGAAGGACTTGGTGTTGGCCACGGCATGCGCCGACTCCGCTGATCGCTTCTTATACTTGGGGGACATCGCAAAGAAGTGGTACCTCAAGGCGTGCGAGAGGGAAGACTTGGCCAACCGGGACTTGGGCGTTTTGTATGAATGGCTAGGAGAGCTCGAGAAGAAGGACGGCAAGATCGTTGACACGAAAACCAACGAGAAGTTTGAAATTTGATGGTGATGTGAACGCCAGGCAACTAGATTTTGTTCGAATTCTAGTCAAGCGCAGGTTCGAAATAAATTTTATAGATCCTCACTAAACATTTCATCACACCACGTAGATCATGACATTACAGTACTCTGGTCAAGGCCATGTGTACTTGGAGTATCGAGTAGCGATTGCATGGGATCGCCTTCAGACAATGCTGCCTGCTCAACAATACATTGTAACGTTCTTGGGTATATTGCGGAAGGTCTCATTGGTCAAGTTTATTTCGAGAGAACTTGTTGGATCGGGTTTTCCACAAACCCGAGCTCCTTGGAAAACTCATCTATCGTCGACCCACTGTCATCGGAGTCGGGCCCCAGTACGGGTTCCAGGGGGATGTCCGGCACTACGCCAAAACTCTTTTGTCTGGTTTTCTTGGAAACGTCATGAACCCCGTCAAGTCGGTTATCCTGGTAATGCTTAGCAAGGCGAGGGTTGTCGATATTTCTGAGCGAATTTCGGATGCTGAACCCATCGAACGATGTGGGAACTAAGTCAGTCATGGAATCTGTGATGGCACTGCGGCCAACACTGAGCCCATCTTCGTTGACACTAGCACTGGAAAAAGTAAGGAGTGGAATAGTCTGCTCCAAAGGCATATCTTCATCTAATGTCGACTGAAGTATTGACAGCGTAACAGACGAGTTTCGGGAAAAATTTTGGTTTCCATTCAACCCGCTGAAATCTGCTAGGTCGGTGGACAACTTATCTTCATGGTTTGCATGTGAGGCCCACAGATGACTAGATGAAACACTGGCGGAGCGACGCCTTGAGCTTTCTTCTTTTTTGCCTGGGGTTAAGCCGACCATCAATTGCGGAGAATGAGGAGACTGCCGCTTGCTGGAATTTGCTCTTGGATGGGGTGCCTCAGCTAGGGTCTCTTTGAAGTTTTTACCTGCCACATCCGCCCTTCGTTTCGATGTTTCTTCTCTCATATCCCTTGCATTTAGAATAAGCTCATTCTTCTCGCCTTCTGCCTCCCCCTCTGCATCTTTGAGGCTCCCTAGGTCATTTGTTCTCCCCCCAGACTCTTCCGACCGCACATTCGATTCCTTTTCGGAGGCTTTGGAGCTCTTCGTGTTTCTTGACTGATCAGAGCCCTTGCTTGCGACAGACTTTGTAGAGCGTGCATCAGACGAGTTCAGCTCAAAGTTGTCGAGCTGCCGGAAGAGCTTGTCCTTTATTCCACAGGGCTCAGTTGAGCGAACCGGGGACCGGTCGAGCCGGAGCGGCGACAAGCTCAAAGAAGAATGATCCCTCTGGTAGGCTGGCGGCAATGTGTCCAGCGTGTCGGGTGCTCCTAAAGCATCGAATGCAGGAGGGTCTTGTGACGGTTGCGGAGCTCCTCTTAGAGGGGACCCCACGGGAGAAACCGCAGGAGTGTAGGCCGTGGCTTGCGGCGAGCCGATTGCATCCAAAACAGTGCTGTCCTCCGGCTTATAAAGATTTGACTCCAAATGAATGGCCTCATCCCGCTCGATAGGGTCATCGTTGTTGGAAACACTGTTGATGTGCTGGAACTCAATAGGGGTGGATGACCGGGTGAGGTCAGTATTGTTGGCCGTCTCGAAAATGGAGAGAAACGTATTTCCGTCCCTGGTGGCATCGATGGCCGTCACCCCAGGCGAGCAGATGGGAGACTGCGTATACTGGGGAAGAAATTCAGGCTCCGTGTTGTATTTTGGCAAAAGTGTCAAGTTGTGGGCCGCAAGCGGCGAGTACAAGTGGATGGGCGAATCGATCAGGATCTCGAAGTGCTTTCTTTTGTCTGGGTTCTCCACATCCTGGCGGGAGATACGGAGAGATATCTTGATCCAATGTGTGCACTGGATATTCTCCACGGCTGTGTCAGGATGGATGGAATAGGTGTGTTTTTTGTTCACCAACGAGGGAACATACATCTGGAACTCGAGCTCTCGCGGCAACACCTCGTCGTCGGGGTCGGGGTCGCCCTGGCCGCCGTTTTTGGAGAGCAACGACATGTTTTTGTTCGCCTTGTGCTCGAGCAAAAGGTACTTTCTCGAGGGCTCGGTGCGGTGCACGCTCTTGCCGTTGCAGTAGTAGTTGCAGTCCTCAGTGATGTAGATGCGGATGCGGTGGAGGGCCACCTTGCCATACAACGGGATGAACTTCAACGAGAGCGGGAGAAACGTGTCCAAAACCACGGACTTGCTGCCAACGACAATCTCGTAGCGGAGCTGGTCCTCCCAGTCCCTCTCGATCACGATGGGCTCGTTTTCTTCCACGCTGTTGTCGCAGGGTATGCGCACCACCTTGATGGGGATCTTGCCGCTAAGGTTTGACTTGAAGGTTGTCTGTCTTGAGATGGAAGCCTCGAGGTAGTAGTGCACCATGCCGAAGTTCACGTGCGTTGTTTCGGGCGACAGCGCAGGAATGGGGTGTTCGAAGTTGTACACGTAGTCACCCGGTGGAGCACAGGTAGCCTTGGAGAGATCGGTCTGCGACAGCCCCGAGAGCACGGCAGTTAGGTCAGGGAACGAGCTGACGGGCGTCAAGCCCAGGCCAGAAGAGGGCACGGCCAAGGACGAGGCGGCCTTTCTGACCAATGACGACATGAACAGCGAGCCGGCGCTGTTCTCTGGCTGCAGCATCACGAGCGGCGACATTTGCAGGTCCAAGCCCGGCGAGTCGTCGTGTCGGCTCTTGCCCGAGGGTATGTACATGTCTGCGCCGTGGTTGGGCATGGGGTTCTCTGCGTTGTAGAAGGGCCATGAGTGGTTGACCAAGTCGTTGACTTCGGCATAGGTGTTCCTCTTGGGTGGGATGCCCTCGGGCCAGTCGGTCTTCTGGATGCCCCGGAAGCTCAAGCTGATGGACTTGAGCTTGCTGGGCTTCAACACACGCACCACTAAACACCCCCGTAAGAGCGTGGGCGGCCGCTCCTCATACTCGGACGGCTTGAAGCCTTGCACGAAGAGCTGCTTCTCGGTGGGGACAATGTACACCTGGAGCGACGACGTCTGGAAGGTGGGGGTGTCGGGCAATTGGGGGGTGTAGGAGAGCTCGTCGTTGGCGCCCGGGGTTAGGGTCAACGAGGCGTCGGGGAAAAGCGGCGACTTCGGGACCTTGGGCATGGGGTGTGGGGACGGCGTGCAGACAGGGGATGGAGCAGGGGGTTTGCGCTGGTTCGACGGGGCGGAAGTGGTGATAAGGATGATGGCTTGACTGCGAGTAGTGCCTGCACAGGGGAGTGCAGCTGGAGTGCACAGAGAGCCAGAAGGCAGCTGGAGTGAATAGTGAATGCAGGTAAGAGCAATAGGCGGCAGAAGCGGGCCAGATGAGTGGCGCCGAGCCGCAGCAGGGGGAGCCCCGCCCCGCAAGTGCCAGAGGGCAGTCTCGGCTGGCACCGGCCTGGCGCATGTGGGGCCGGCTTCACGCATGTGGGGCCGGTGTGGCGCCATGTGCGACACATCCGTACACCAGACACCGTACACCAACAATCCCAGCCAGGTTGGCCCAGGCAGGGTGGCCCAGGCAGGGTGACCCAGGCAGGGTGACCCAGGCGAGTTGGCCCACGCAGGATGGCCCATTGCAGCGTTGGGGAAGTAGGCTTGGTGCTGGACAGGATACCCCTCCATCCTGCCTCCAGCCCACTTCAGTACTGCATATGCGGTCACGTGACTGAAGCTCTTCTTCACGCACTCTCCACTGTCAGCGGCATGCTTCTCTCCTCCCCCGGTCTTCGGCTGCTTCGCTCCTCCCCCGGTCTTCGGCTGCTTCGCTCCTCCCCCGGTCTCCGGCTGCTCCTCCGCCTGGGCGTCTGTCTCCGGCTGCCCCTCCGTCTGGCGCTCTTGCACACGCAGGGCTCCACGGCCGAACTGGCCACGGCCCCCGACAGCTTCAAGGGCATCCTCACGCACTACGGCTGGGTGTTGGTCCGAGACTCCCATGTCGCCCGTGCATGGACCCAGGCTCAGATCAACGACTACCTTTCCCGGGAGCTAGCGCCGCTGGAACGACGCAGCCGCCTGAGTGTACAGGAGGCCGTGGACAAGTGGATGAAGACCGTCGACTTGGCGTCCAAGCCCAAGCTCAAGAAGAAATCCGCTCTGGAAATGCGCAAAATCGAGGACTTGAAGCTCTACTTGCAGCAGCTGAAAGACGACGGCAAAGTTAGCGACGACAAGGCGGCCAGGGCCCCGCGCCGCCAGAGGAGGACCGTGCCCAGGCTGCAGGTGACGTTCACGTACGCCTGGAACTATTTCATGGCCATGACGTACTCGAAGCACAAGGACCTCCATCCCAAGGAGGCACGCAAGCTCGTGGCGGCGCAGTGGCGGCTGATGAGCATGGACGAGAAAGACGTGTACCGGGAGGAGTACTGCCAGCTCCTCCTGCAGGGAAAGGACATCTATCAGGGGAAGATTGTGGACCGGGACGTCAAGTTGAAGCAGACTGAGCGGCTCCAGCTCTCGAAGGAGCGGAGCTTGCGGCGCAAAGCGAAGGCCTTGCAGGAGTTGGAGCTGCGGATGACGGAAAACCTTGAGGTGGGTAAAGAGGTGAGCGAAGAGGTGAGCGAAGAGGTAAGTAGATGAGGCCAAAGGGCATGGAACTTATAGAATCCATTTAAACTAGCATATAAATCGAGTTGGTGATGAGACAACTACTGGAGTAGACTGTGACACTGACACTGAGTGTCAGTCAGTAATCTATCATTGCTTGTGCGCACCATATTGACCATGGCAACTCTAGGAGCCTCACGCTAGAGCCGGGGCGTCTTCGTCCGCAGGGTCGTAGTCATCAAGATCGTACACCTCAAAGTTATCCGCATCAAAAACAGAGCTCTCGATGTGCATGCCGAATAACGCCTCGTGGAGGTCCCGGACTCGCTTCCATGCGGACACGCCGCCAAAAATGTCCTGCAACTTGCCCAAAACATCGCTGTATGCCTCCAAATCCACGATGTGCAGAGCTTGGGACGGAGCCATGTACTCTGGAGGAAAACACGCGACCTGAGCCTCGAAAAGGCGCAAGAAGTCCCGCGAAAAGCAGGTGTTTTCCTCCAAAAACCGCCTGCTGCGCAGTAGTAGCACGAGCAAAGCTGTCCATTGCGTCAAGGAACACACATTGCCCAAGATGAGAAAGTGGAGGAACGAGAGTTGGATCTCGGCCAAGAGAATTGTGGTGTCATGTGCAAAGAGGGACTCGACATACCACGAGCGGTCCAAAAAGTCGCGCGTGATTTCTGCTTCCGACGCTCCCTCACGTCGCTTATGAGTCTGAATGATGGTGTACCTGAGCTCGTCCTGGTGGGTCTGGCGGAACGTCTGGTTGGGGCTCTTTTGTCTTAAAATGTCCAACAAGACCATGTTCTCTTCCAGCAGGGGCGTTGCTGTCGACACGGGACTCGCGGGGTTCCCCACGTACTCCTCCACGGCCTCTAGATCTAGGAACCGCGTCAACTCCGCCCATTTGTGGCGGTCTTCGGGGTACTCCACCATGTAGGGGTAGAACAGACCCAAATCATGCATGTGCAGGGCGCTCGGGGCCGCCAAAGCGGTCTCTGACAGAATGCGCCACGTGATGACTTGCTGGTCGTCGCAATGGAACCACCAGCCGTAGCGTACCGAGGAGCCTTCGTCGAGGGCCTCGGAGTAGTGGAGGAAATGGAGGCCCTTGGGGATGAGTTTCACGCCCTTGAGCACATTCTTGACGGTGAAGAACTGCGTGTCGATGCCCAACACAGCGTCGGGCCCGAGATCGGCCACGTTCTCCACAATTAGCGTTCCTTGGGGCGGCAAGCTCATCGCATCTTTCGATGCACACGGATCTTCGATGTGGAGTATGCGTGAGTAGGCGCGGGCCATGTGCAGGCGGCCGCCAGGCGGCCGCCTGGCTAGACGATTTCAAACTCCCGTCCAACGGTGCCAGGCGGCCGCTAGACGATTTCAAACTCCCGTCCAACAGTGTCGGCAAGGGGCTCGCCCTCGGCGCCGTACGATTCCAGGTGCACCATACGCGACACCATGAAGCGGTCGGCGAAGCCGCACACGCGGCCGTTTTGGCCGGCGTCGTGGATGATCAAGTAGTTCAACAGGAGCCGCTCAAAAATCTCCAACACCTGCTTCAAAGGCGCCAGGTCCTTCACGATTAGCGTCGGTTTCTCCGCGGCCACCGCCACAAACCTAACGCCCTTGAACTGGCTGGCGATGCGCTGCTCGTAGTGCGCCTGCTCTGCCTGGAGCAAAGACGGCACCGGTGCTCTGAAGCAGAACATCGCGTCCTGCAGCTGCACGTTGCCCAAGGCCGCCAACATCAGCCTATAGATGTCCTTCTTGTGGAGGTAGCCCAAGTCGAGCGGGCACAGCTCGCTGCTGACAAGCGGGTAGCCCTCGTGGGAGTCGTCGGCTAGAAACCCGTACATGTCCCGCACGTCGTACGGGACCAAAGGGAACAAGCACAAGTGGCGGGTGCGGTGCAACGGGGCCATGACGTTGCGGACGGCGACATCAGGAATGCGGGACCGCACGCGGGGCGGCAAGCTGGACAACACGCAGAGCCCGTCGCCCTTGCCGGCGTTGACCAAGTCCGCGCCCCGGTGGGCGGCTGCGAGGCCACTGGGAGGGCCGCTCGAGAGCACGCCCAAACTGCGGTTGAAGTCGTGGGTCAACCACGCGTCGTAGATGTTCTCCTCGCAGAGCCAGTCGTTGACGAACTTGGCGGTGATCACGGAGATCATGATGGGGATCACGTACGACACCGCGCCCGTGAGCTCGAACATGATCACCACCACCGACAACGTGAGCTTGGTGATGCCCGTGGTGAACGACGCCGCGCCCACCACCGCGTACGACGACGGCGACACGAGGCACGACTTGGCGGTGCACGTGGCCAACGACGCGGCGTCGAGCGTGTTCTGGATGGCCTGGCACACGATGCCAAGGAGCCGCCCCGCGGTGGCGCCCAACACCAACGACGGCATGAGCACGCCGCCCGGAAGCGAGAGCCCGTATGAGTACGACGAGAGCACGAAGCCCTGCGCAAAGATGTAGGCGAGCTTGGCCACGGTGCCCGGCGCAGACGAGTCGCACATGAAGTTCATGGAGTTGGACTCCTGCGGCGCCGTGCCCGTGGGGCAGTCGGTGAAGAGCACCTTCAAGAACGCGCGCAACGGCATCTTGGTCATCAGGATGGGGAACGTGGCCAACGACGTCACGAGCGCCACGGCCGCCAACTCCACGTACGGGGCGCTGCGCTCCGGCACGCCCGCCGCCGCGATGCGTGTGTGGAGACGGCGCTTGGCGGCCTTGTCGGCAAAGCGCAAGTAGGTGTGGGTGTAGGCGTAGCCGAAACAGCCGCCGGCCACGCCCAAGAGCACGAATGGGATGGACTCCATGAAGAACCAGCTGATGTTGCCGAACAGCACGTCGAAGAGCGCCTCGTCCATGTAGTGCTCGCCCTCGGTGAACACCTTGAAGCCGTACAACGCCACCAACGCGATGGTGGCCGACACAAACGAGTTCCACATGATCTTGGTGGGCGAGAAGTACGACGGGAGGAGCTCCACCACGAACAACACGCCGCCGATGGGCGAGTTGAAGGCCACGGCGATGCCGGTGGCCGCCGCGGCGCTGAGCAACTCCCGGCGGAGGCCCTCGTGCGAGGCGCTGCCGTAGATGCGCTCGAAGCAGATGTTGAGGATGCAGCTGGCGATGTGCACCAACGGCCCCTCGCTGCCGAGCCAGAGGCCCGAGCTGACCACGAGCACCAAGCCGGCAATCTTGTACAAGAGCATCTGCGGCGCGAGGTAGCGCGCCATGTAGTAGTTGAAGCCGGCGATAATGAGCTTGATCTCGGGGATGCCGCTCTGCTTCATCAACGGCGCACGCGTGAACGTGATCACGCCGGCCAACACCACGAACGACGCCACGAAGAAGACGTAGATGGGCAAGTTGACCACCACCTCGGACACGAGCGTTGTGCGGCCCGTGACCATGCGCAGCCAGTCGTACCAGTCGTCGGCAGGGCACGTCAGGTAGGGGTTGAGGAGCGACCAGCGGTCGAGCTTGGAGAGGCAGAGGCCTTTGCGGAGGTCGTTGAGCCACACCGACGCCAAGTCCAAGAAGATGGTCACGTAGCCGACGACGAGCGACATCACCACGAGCACCGTCCACTTCTGCGATGTCTTGGCCTGCCAGTGCATGGAGGACTCCTTCATCCAGTCGATGTAGGTGTTATCCTCGTAGGTAAGGGCGGGGGAGACGGGCGGAAGGTCTGCGGAGGGTGGGACCGACGGGAGGTCTGCGGAGGGTGGGACCGACGGGAGGTCTGCGGAGGGTGGGACCGACGGGAGGTCTGTAGCACCGAACTCGCCGCCAGCGTCGTCCTGGAATCGGACCGTGGCTATGGGGGGCTGCCCTAAGTGTTCTTCCATGTGGTGAGATGTATGCGGTCATGTGCATTCTGCAGGTGCGCAGGAAGCGTTAAGTGCACTACACCACTACACTGCTAGTAACTACTACACTGCTACACTAAAAGCTCTACATTCGTGAAAATGTTCAATAAAGTAACAAATTCTTCTTACATATTTAAAGTTTGAGAATACGCCAAGGCTAGTTGACGTCTAATCATTGCTTTACCTCATAAAACTGTAATGAGCTTCTGCTATCCTGAGGGAAACTTCGGCAGGAACCAGCTACTAGATGGTTC
>NKZR01001502.1:0-196322 GCA_002370795.1 Metschnikowia sp. 03-147.1 | reverse complement strand
CCTCCTTCTGAGTGCCGAGCCTTGTTTCATCTGTATACCGTCACGTGAACATGCAGTGTCCTCAGGTGCACTGATGTCTCACATTCAACAACATGGTGGTGGTGAGCAGAGAGCGCGTGATGCGCGCACTTGAGCTCTAGTGGTAACATGAGCACTGGAACTTGATGACTGTTTTGAAATTGATGACTGTTTATGTATTATCACTGTTTATGTACTGTCACTGTTGTACTATCACTGTTGTACTGTAACTGTTGTACTATCACTGTTGTACTGTAACTGTTGTACTATCACTGTTGTATCACTGTTGTACTATCACTGTTGCACTATCACTGTTTATGTACTATCACTGTTTATGTACTATCACTATTTATGTATTATCACTGCTCATGTACTTTCACTGTTTATGTATTATCACTGTTCTGTACTTTCACTGTTTATCTACTATCACTGTTTATGTATTATCACTTTCAGCTGGTATGCGTATGCTGGAGCTGTGCCTCTATACAGCTCTTTCAGCTTCACTCCTTCGCTTCCTCTGCCATTTTTACACTTCGATAAACAGCAGCGAACACGATGTGATATCTACAGACTCATGCATAGACAAATTCAACTGGTCTTGTCAGAGCGGCGAATTTCGAGAGGGTCGTGTCTGTCGCCTGCTTGCCCGGGACGCGTTTCTGAGCATCGAGTAGTCTTGTTTCTGCGCACTTTTAAGGTTCCCTGCGGCTGATTAGTCAAAGCGGCGAAAAGATCTGGCTCTACATTCACCAGTGCCGTGAGGACCCTTACGCTCAACAATTGGCCAAACGCAGGAGCAACTAGCACACCGGAGGCCCTTCTATGACACAATGCTCCCCTCCCATCCTGCGAACAATCCATGGGAGCGTTTGCCATGATATGAACCAGCCCGGAATACTTCTCGCTTGTTAAACAGGTCTTGGCATTCACGACATCAGTGGTTTCCAATTATTCTGCACCAGATTGTCTCCGTACATGCAGAACGCAGCCCGAATAGTACATGCTTGAATGCTCGCGGTCTCAGGCCGTTAGTTGTGTGCCAGACGCAGACGCACATCCCGCCGAAAGAATGCTTTTTTCAGGTAAACAAGAAGCCTCACAATCAAATGCATCCCCAAGACGTGATTGATTGCGTAGTGGAGCATAACCCAGATATTACCCACCGCAGCAGCCGTATGCCGCGGCCGGACCTTCTGTGGGCCGCGTAAAGTTGGCCGTAACTTGGCGTACTCCCAGTTTTACGTCCTCCGTGCTGTACTGGAGCTGGGCTCTACTCAAGCAGCAACTTCTCATAAGAGCATCATGGCTCCACCCGTGAATGATCATGGAGTCCACGCTTCAGTGTTCCAGATGCCAAGACTCGCGGCGTAAACAATTGACGGGGCATATGCCCTACAACAATGCGAGCGAGTTTCACCACGGGCACAGTTTCTCATCAAGAAATATCTTCAACGCGTATGCCTCGCTTAAATCTACTCCACCATTGCCGAGATCGTCGTGGGACACTGTGGCCAAAAGGCCCCGAGTAACATCTCAGAATGTGCTGTGCACGCGGTATAAGTGCTGCGAATAACAGGCGATTGCATGCACCCGCGGCTGTCTGCGATCGAGCTTTGAAACCTCCATGAATACCATGCCGAACAATAGGGCATTGGAAGTCTAAATCTCGCCAATGAAACTTTATGCATCCAAAACGCACCAACGTGAATTTCCGCAATCTTAATTAAACCGCAGCTAGCTGAAGACTCACCGGTGACTGTTTCTACAGGGCTCGGTACAGCGGGATTCGGAATGCGGGGAGGGTACGGGTTTTGTGGGATTATGGGGCCGTCTAGGCCCATCACCTGGCCGCGAGACCTGGCGATGAAATCTCGGTATGAGCGCTAGTGCAAGGACTTCGGCCTGTGTGCAGTGCTCAGCCCTACCCCTGGGTTGTTCTGGCCGAATGCTTGCGGAATTCCCGGGGGGCCGGCAGCATAGCACACTGATGGGTCGTCATGGCAGCTTGGCATGGCGCTTCTCGCCTCGGGTGCGGGCCACAGAGTCCACCCGTTCCCCGCCTTCGTGGCCACTTGGGGAGTGTATTTGCCAAGTGGGCGCTTGCTTCTGCTCTATTGCTCTTCTCTCACTGTTGCTTGAAGTGGCTTCTATGGGCTGCAGAAGAAAGGCGCGCGGTGGTGCATGCATATGCATCTCGGGTATATGCGGCGCTTGTCATCTCGGGGCGGGTTCTTGGGCCGAGTATATAAGTGGCGGGCTTTCCTCCAGTCCGTGTTTACCTAACCGATGATGCTCATATCCCCACGCAACGAGGGAAGGTTTCAGGGCGACAAGTGGGACAACCATACCAAGCTAAACCTGGATATCATTTCCATGAACAAGCCCCTCTCTGCATTAGCTTCGCTCCTGAGTGACGAGGTGTTCCAGCCCAACTACAGCGTGTGCAGCTTTTTGGTGGTGGACGACAATGAAATCAACCTACGCATAATGTTCCAAATGCTCAGAAAGCTCTTTCCCCAATCCCGCATCGATACCATCCAGGACTCTCGTCTCGTGGACTATTCAACGTTGTATCAGTACCAAATCGTCTTTCTAGACATTGAGATGCCCGATGTCACAGGCCTCGATATAGCCCACGTTGTGCGCTGCGACCCCAGCTTGAACTGCGTGGGGCTAGTTGCCGTGACCACCAAGTACATGATCAACGACGTGATCTTGTACAAGCAGACCGGCTTCGATTACACGTTTCCCAAGCCCTTCAATCTCCGTGACCGGGAAATACTCAAGAGAATAGAGTGGGTATTGGAGGACCGCTGCGGAATCACCAACGCTTAGTTTGGTTGCACACGCATTTGCAGTCTGGCTCCAAAATCAGCACGCGAGACAGCAGGTCTGCTCGAACGAGGTACGTGTTGAGCCCCTGAGTCACTCCAAGCTAATTCACTTCTCTGGGCACGGGTCTGTGACTTGCGCCTGTAAATAATTTAATGGATACATAAAGGGAGCATAGTGTAGCTGAGCCACCAGCCGTGCTTGGCGTGGGCATCAGTTCCTCTAACGTCATGGCCTTGTTTGCCGTTACTTAGGTCCGCCGTGGCTGGAACATAACTCAGATTCAAGGCCGATGCACATCAGACCATGCAGCGCGGGTTAAAAGCCCAGCCAAAATTGGCCTAATTTGTGCGCGAGGCATGGGGCGCCCACCCGTGCGTTTTTGGGCAACTTCTCGCCGCGCCCATGGCGAGTTCTAGAGCCCCGAGTTTCAAAGGGCCATTTGGCCGGTCGCTCCGATCACGTGGCCCATGCCTGTTGCCGACGAAGGCGTCTTTTAGACTGGCTTTTCCGGCTACATGACCCGCCGTCTACGGAGCTCCACGGGCTTATCTATCCATCTAACCATTCCCAACTTGCTGTCCACCGAAAGTTGGCGCGGTCAGTGCAGCATGTAAGATCGTCTCGTCACTAAAATCGCGCGCCCGAAATCACGAACGCCCAGATGAGTCTGCGTGGAGGAGCCCGTTTTCTTACATTTGGCGCGCATCTGAAAAGTTGTGCGCCGGGTATGCACCACGCCACATGGAAGATTTGTCTATTTCGCGGCGGATTCCGAGCCCTGGGCGCCATCTTGAGGTTGCTCCTGCAGTGTGCCCGAGCTACAAAAGGGTATATCACCGAGCATCCGCAGCACTAACGAGATAAAGCTAAACACGGCTGGCGGCACACAGCTCTGGAAATGGCCATGCGGGGCTGCCGTAGCTGCCGCTGGCTCCGAAATACTATCACTAGCAACCTCTTCACGCCGTCGTACGGGTGGCTTTGAAGTTTCCGTTTCGCTACGATGGTTCGACGCGTCTGCCGCGCATTTGCTGCAAAGACTTCGTTGCTTTAATGCGTAAATTTTTTTCTACAGATCCGTAGTCATGTGGCTTTACTATTTACAACGTTGTAGCCATCTGGAAATGCGTATTACGCCCGGATGCTGCTTACCACTTCATGTGGCCCCATCTTTCCCCTCTTTGGCCATCTCACCCATCATAAGAATGCACTCGTTGATGTTCTCTCCCCTCGGCGCACACACTGGGATACACTTCCATCCTTTCTTCTCTGCTGCAATGTAGTCTTGCAACTGCACATACCCTGCACCGTTGTTCACCAAATCGGCCTTGGTGGCGATGACCATCACCCGCTTGTTGGCCATTCTTCGTTCTCCGATTTCCTCCATCAAGAGTTTCAAATCTGCGACCGTGTTCTTTGACTCCAACGATACAACAAAAATCAAGCCTCCGCTCCGCTCGATGTGTCTCAAGAAATCCATGCCCATGCCCTTGTTCTGCGAAGCGCCCTTGATGATTCCAGGAATGTCGGCCACGGTGAACGGGTCCTGGTCGATCCGCGTGAAGATTGTGCCTATAGTGGGCTGAAGAGTGGTGAACTCCCAGTGGCCCACTCTGGGTCTGGCTTTCGAGATTGCCCGTAGAAGCGTCAGCTTTCCTGCATTGGGAAGCCCCACTAGGCCAAGATCCGCTATGAGCTTTAGCTCCAAAAGAAAAAACTCACTCACCCCAAGCCGTCCTTGCTTGCTGAATCGTGGGTTTCGAATGTTGGGTGTTAGAAAGTGCATGTTGCCCATTCCGCCCTTTCCGCCCTTGACTATGAGCATAGGCTTTTCGGTGGGCCTGTCGAAGTCAATGCCTTCAAGAGGAAACTTGTCGAACATCAACTCCTCGGCTATGATTTCCCGGTCGTAGTCTTTCACCTGCTGGTCAAGCTCGTTAAAGAAGGCCTTGTCCCGGTGATACTCTTCGTCTCGCTCTTTGAACTGCCACCCTTCTCCGGGCGCATAGTCCCCCTTGAAAAGCTGTATGTCCTTGTCTTTCGACATTTTGAATGCCACACTCACGTCGCCAAAATTGCCTCCTCCTTCTCGGGCCTGCTCCTTCACACATACCGGATCCGGAATCCACCGCATCGTCGTACCCACAGGCACCTCGAGAATGATGTCCTCGCCACGCTTTCCGTCTAGTTGGCTCGCCGTGCCGGGCTTGCCGTTTCCGGATATGTATGTTCTCTTCACCTTGTGTAACAGACTGATGTTGTTCACCACCTGCACATATATGTTGCCTCCATCGCCGCCATCTCCGCCATCCGGGGGACCCACCGGTCGATTGGCGTCCCGAAAAAAGGACACACAGCCATTTCCCCCTTTGCCACTCTGTAAGCGGACCACCCGCAAGTCTACGAACGTGCGCTGCTCGACCTTCTGGCCCTGCTTGTAGTTCTGATGCTGTCCGCTAAAAACTTTTTGTGTGTAGTGCAGGTCGCCCCTGAAGTAGTTCGACATGGTCACGGAGGCGTCCTTAAGTCCAAGGCTGTCTGTTTCCTTGCTTGAGTAGCTTATGCCCTCGTGCTCCCTGTTGGGCTCTGCGTGCGGCGCACATACAAACGTGCTTGCGGGAATGGCAGCGTACGGGTCCGCCTCTAGCTGTTTGAGGTAGGCGGCCGCCTCATTCCGGATCCGCCCCAGCGTGCCGAGTCGGCGGATTGCAAGCAGGAGCATGTTGATGAGCGAGTGTACGCATGCCCTCGCATATGGGGTGTGTCACGTGACCCGATGTGCCAGCCGGCCCCGTCCAACCAGGCGGGCAGCCCCTGACCAGGGGCATGGCACTACGGGGCGGCGGCGGCGTCCGCTTGTCCTGGGATGGTGACCTTGCGGCGGTGACCTGGCACCGGCGAGCATGGCCAGCCACCGATGAGCATCGGACTGCGAAAATTGCACTTCTCATCTACACCCACATAATGACGTTTTCGAGCCTAGGCGTGGCCAAGTGGCTAGACGAGTCGCTTGCCGCCATGGAAATACACACGCCAACGCAGATTCAGAAGGCCTGCATTCCCGAGATCTTGAAGGGGAAGGATTGCATCGGAGGAGCGAAAACAGGTTCCGGTAAAACCATTGCCTTCGGAGCACCCATGCTCACCAAGTGGTCTGAGGACCCCATGGGGATTTTTGGGCTCATCTTGACCCCGACCAGAGAGTTGGCCATGCAGATTGCAGAGCAGTTTGCTGCGTTGGGCTCCCAGATGAACATCAAGCTCGCTTTGGTGGTGGGAGGTGAGGACATGATGAAGCAGGCGTTGGAGTTGCAGAAGAGACCCCATTTTGTGATAGCCACGCCGGGCAGGTTGGCCGACCACGTTTTAAACAGCGGGGAAGACACCGTCAAGGGTCTTCGAAGCGTCAAGTACCTTGTCCTAGATGAGGCGGACCGCATGTTGAGCAATACCTTCAGCAAGGACTTGCTGAGGTGCTTGAGTGTGCTTCCCGACGCATCGCACAGGCAGACGCTCTTGTTCACTGCTACGGTGACCGACGCGGTTAGGTCGTTGAAAGAGAAGCCGCTGTCAGGAGGCAAGCCGGCCGCCTTCATGTACGAGGTGGAGAGCGTGGACAAGGTGGCGGTTCCTTCCACGTTACTGCTTTACTATGTCTTCATCCCGTCATACGTCAAAGAGGCGTATCTCCATTTCATCATCTCCCTAGAGCAATACTCCAAAGCCAACATCATCATCTTCGTCAACAGAACCGTCACGGCGGAGCTTTTGAGGCGAACGCTAAGAAAGATGGACTTCCGCGTGGCGTCTCTTCATTCGCAGATGCCCCAGACGGAGAGAACCAACTCGTTGCACCGGTTCAAGGCCCAGGCCGCCCGCATATTGATCGCCACCGACGTTGCGTCCAGAGGTTTGGATATCCCCACGGTGGAGTTGGTGGTGAACTACGACATTCCTGCAGACGCCGACGACTTCATCCACAGATCGGGAAGAACGGCCAGAGCAGGCCGAAAGGGTGACTCGGTGTGTATTGTGACCGAGAGAGACGTCGGCCGGATACACGCCATCGAGGAAAGAACCAATAAGAAGATGGCGTTGCTAGAGGAGGCGACTGACGAGAAGGTGATTGATGCTTCGCTCACCAAGATCGGAGCAGCAAAAAGGGAGGCGCTCATGGATATGGACCGGGAGAACTTCGGGGAGAAGAGACAGATCAACAAGAGAAAGCGGGAGCACAAGGCGGTCCGGAAGTCTGCAGGCAAGCATGTCTAGGCCAAGGTGTTGCGGAATGTCACCAAGCCTCACTGGTTCTTCAAGTATCGCTCCACGATCAACGAGATGTTGAGGCCCGCGAGCGTCACGATAACCGACGTGATGCAGAGCACCATGATTGTGTTATTGGTGCTGTGTGTCTTGATCTTCTTCATTGAGTATCTTCGCACAGTTCGGAAGTAGTTGGCCCCAGCCACCAACAAAGTAGCAAAGGCCAAGAAAATCAAAATAATCGACACCGAGTAGTTGAACAAAGACGACTTGAAGCGCGGGTCCTCTGCGTCGCCGTCGTTGTTGTCCGAGTCATCTGCAGACTCTAGGTGGAACCCGATTACCATGCCGATAGAGGTGAAGAACAAAGACAATGCAAAACGAATGAAGCTTAGAAACGTGCGTTCACTCTGGAGAACGTCCCGCGGCTCCAGAAGCAACACGGGAATGATGTGTGCACGGGGAAACCAGCTTTTCTGGGTGCTGGCGCTATCTATGTTGTGGAGGCCGTTGTAGGGTTCAGACTGCGGGGAAGCACGCGAGGCATCGGTAACTTCATGGGCAAAGTGCAGACTGGAGCCTGTCCTGTCTGCTGCTGCTAGGCTAATCATGGCGGGGGCAGTCTGCTCTGCCTGTGCTTTGCTACTCATGTGTGCTGCGAGTGTGATTTCTGATGCTGGTGAGCCACAGCCGTGCATCACGCACATGCTTAGCGAAGATGCAGAGACGCCGACGGGCCGTTAACTGGCACAGACTGGCAATGACTGGCAATTACTGGCAATGACTACTAGAATGGTACTCTGGACAGCGGCTTTTACGTGCAGCTACATCTTCTCAAGTCCGGCCGCAACAGGTTGTGATGCGTTGCGATAAGGTGATGAAACAGTCAAGTCATAAATCTAAATCACCGGTGTGTAAATACGGATAGCCCGACACGGATGAGATCCCGGATGCTTCTATCAGCACATGTTGCATCGGACATGGCACTATCATTTTGTCACTATTCTTCAAGACTGAAGAATAATAAGAACACATTGAGTGTACAGTGTCGTAGTAAACACAGGGCGTTCAGCACGAAATAAAGGAAGTGAATCTTTTAGCTCTTGACAATTTTTCTGGGGCCTCTGCCACTCAATGTCACTACACTCTTATTGCCACTACACTTTCATTGTCACTACACTGTCATTGTCACTACACTCTCATTGTTACTACACTCTCATTGTCACTACACTCCCAGCATACATCATACTCAATCGCGCACCCTTTACACCGCGTGGGCCTGCACCCGTATATACTCTGCAAGAAAAAAAGATAAACAAGTCATCGTATCTTGACCACCCTTTCCTTCGCTTGACGATAACAACTGCTGCTAGACCATTTGCTGCATTCAACACCCCCACCCAGACGCATCCCTCCACACGTTTGCAATGAGCAAAACCACCAGGATCAAATCATGCCGAAACTGTGGCAGCACAGAGCTCACCAGAGACCTCACCAGTAGCTCCGGCGACTTATCGTGCCTGGCATGTGGTTCCGTGCAAGAGGAAAACCCTATTGTGTCAGAGGTGCAATTTGGAGAGGCCTCCAACGGTGCCGCCATGGTGCAGGGTGCCATGGTTGGCTCGGACCAGACCAGAGCCTACAACTCTCGAACAAGCTTGGAGAGCAGGGAACAAACCATAATGAATGCCAGGCAAAAAATCCGCACGATTGCTGGCGTGATGAAGATCCCGGACTACATTGTGGAATCTGCTTGCGGCTGGTTCAAGCTAGCGCTAGTCCAGAACTTCGTGCAAGGCCGCAGGTCCCAAAACGTCATTGCTGCCTGTCTATATGTGGCGTGTCGTCACGAGAAAACGCACCATCTATTGATCGATTTCAGCTCCAGACTCCAGATATCTGTCTACTCTTTGGGTGCCACGTATCTCAAACTAGTCCGTGCCTTGCAAATTCAGAGGTTGCCGCTAGCGGACCCTTCTTTGTTTGTGCAGCATTTTGCAGAGAGGCTTAATTTCGGCGAATACACCGCCAAAGTGTGCCGAGATGCGACCAAAATCGCTCTGAGAATGTCTTCGGACTGGATCTACGAGGGCAGAAGACCGGCGGGGATCGCAGGCGCCTGTCTTTTATTAGCAGCAAGAATGAACAACTTTAGACGGTCTCATGCTGAGATTGTTGCTGTCGCTCGAGTGGGAGAGGAAACACTTCAGAAGCGCTTGAATGAATTCAAGAGCACGAAGTCTGCACAGCTCTCTGTATCAGAATTCAGAGAGTCCTCTGGTGTGGACGATACTTCGAGGCCTCCTTCCTACACTAAGAATAGAAGAATTGAAAAGAAAATCGAAAGGCTAATGAAGCAGAGACGGGAGACCTTGGAGACGTACAGAAAGCTAGCCAAAGAACGTGTTTTGTTCAAAGAACTAGATATCCTCGCTGAAAATGGCTCGATTAAGTCTGAGCTTATGGCCGATGAGGATACGGATCAAGAGGACGAGACGACAAAAGACACATCCGGCGATGCTAGCGAAACAAATCCCCGCGTTGTTGATGCTTCGGTTGAAAAGCCTGCTGGCCAAGAAGAAATGAAGCTCCTTAAAATTGAGGGAAGCAGCACTACTAAAGAAGGAACTCAAGAAAAGCTGCTGGCAGACGCTCTAGATGAAAACACCGAAACAGCTGATGCGAGAAGTAAAGATACTTCTGTGGCAAATGAAGCGGCTGAAACATCAGATGCTGGAGCCACTAGGAACTCGCAAAATTCTGCCAATTCTGAAAATAGCGCACCCGTTGAAAGCTCTGAAGACACAAATCAACAGGAGGGAAGCTCTGAAGACACAAATCAGCAGGAGGGAAGCTCCGAAGAAATCAATCAGCAGGAGAGAAACTCTGAAGACACAAATCAGCAAGCGGGAAGCTCCAACGAAAATGGCGATACGGCAGGCACATCTGAGGTAACGAGCACTCAAGCCAATGGAGCCATATCTACGGTCTCTGAAGACTCTGAAATGAACGAAGAAAATCAAGAGGCCGAGACAAAATCCGTGGCAGACGCCGGTCCCGAAGTGAACAAATTGTTTGTTCCATCTGATGATGACAGTGACTTTGGCTATTCTGATTTGCCTGATAAAGAAGATGACGCAGATCCGGATTTCGAGCTGTTCCACGAGGTTATCGCAAAAAGATCCCGCAATTTGAGGAGCCGTGCTGTTCGAGAAGAGCAAGAAAAACACCTCCAAGTTGGACGGGATCTTGTAGGAAACAGCAATATTCTGAGAGCATCAAGGAGGTTGGAAGGCATTGCCCCGGCCGATGGCTTAGCAGAAAGGGGAAGCAGAAAGAGAAAAGAAGCTTCGACTCAAAGTGGAAGAAGGCTTAAAGCAAAGAAATCGAGGAGCGAAGAGTTGGAATCACGCCAAAATCAGCTCATGAAAGCAGTCCTCCTCGGAGGGAAACTCACCGAGGAGGACTTGGAGATTGCCCTTGACAGACTTCTTGAGGGCCATCAGAAAACACTCAATGAATCCCTCTACAAGACGCCAGCTGATTCAAACGCTGAAGACGACATCACCAGAAGAATTGAGTTGGATCGGCCCAGAAACTTAGTCAAAAACAATCCCACCACAAGCGAGATACTCTCGCGAGTTCCGGACGACGAGTTGATTAATTCTGATGAGGATGATGAGGAGGTCGAGAATATAAGGCTAGGAGAAGAGGAGAGACTACAGAAGGAGCAGATATGGATAGCGCTTAACCACGACTTTTTGATCGAACAGGAGAAGAAGAGATTGAAGATGGAAGCGGATGAGTTGACGGGAAATACTTCGGGCCAGGCCAAAAAGCGCCGCAAGAACAGAGAGCGGAAGGAAACCGTCTTGAACGACTCGGCAGTTGCCAATGCCATTCACCTGATCGGAGAAGGAGGCAAGATCTTGACGCCGGCTGAAAGCACCAAGCAGATGTTGCAGAAAAAGCCCTTCTCGAAAAAGATCAATTACGACAGTATCGGCGAGTTGTTTACTGAGTAGCGCGTCAATTGTGGAGAGCCACCCGAACATGGTGCGGCCACAAGGGAAGCCCAATGGGCAGATGGACGCATCGGCATTGGATTCATAGCATGCATATTTAATCTAAAATAACGACTTATGCACCCAAATGGCCCGGGCGCAAGTGGCCTATAGCTTCTCCACACAGGACCTGCACCCCGATGGCCGCGATGAGTAGACAAAAAAATAACTGCACAGCTACAGACTCTAGCCATGGGAAAAGTAAGGAGAGCGGCAGTTTTGCCCACCAACATAATCTTGCTCCAGAACGTGGTGAAAAGAGACCCCCAGTCCTACCACGAGGAGTTTCTCCAACAATACTCGCACTACGAGTCCTTGAGGGACATCTTCTTGATGAGCCCATCGGCAGACCAGGGCGATGAGTTTGCCGACTTGATCGGATTCGTCAGTGCCGTGTGCTCGTGCTATCCCAAAGAAACCGCCAAGTTCCCCGAGGAATTGAAGACAATCTTGTTGAACAACCACCGGGACTTGACTCCCGACTTGAGAGAGAAGATCATCCTGAGCTTGACCATGTTGAGGAACAAGAACATCATCAGCGCCGAGTCGCTTATTCTGACGTTGTTCCCTCTTTTGCAGGCCTACAGCAGCAAAGCACAAAACGCATCCACCACGTCTCAAAACGCCAAGGCCGTGCGGCGCCAGATCTACACCACGTTGGTGTCTTTACTAAAGGCCATGAACACCGGAACCAAGAACCAGAAACTCAACAGGTCGACGCAGGCGCTTCTATTCAACCTCTTGGAGAAGAGAGACTCACAGGGGTTCTGGGCCACCAAATTGACCAGAGAGTTGTGGAGGCGGGGGATCTGGGACGACACGCGGACCGTGGAGATCATGACCCAGGCGGCATTGCACCCAGACANGACGACACGCGGACCGTGGAGATCATGACCCAGGCGGCATTGCACCCAGACATCAAGGTGGCGGTTGCCGGGGCGCGTTTCTTCTTGGGCGCCGACAAGGAGAGGACCGAAGCTATGGAGGAGGACCTGTCGGACGATGAGTCGTTCAACATGGACGCCTTGCGGCACAAGGCCAAGAGAAACAAAAAGTCCAAAAAGAGACAGAACAAAATCGAGCAGGCTGTGAAGATCATGAACAAGAAGAACGCACCTAAAATCTCCGCCACTTACTTGAACTTCTCGGCCATACATCTTCTCAGGGACCCACAAGGCTTCGCGGAGCAGCTCTTCGAAGACAACTTGAGCCATAAAAACTCCAACCGCTTCAACTTGGAGCAGAAGATCTTGTTCATGAACCTTGTCTCGAGGTTGGTGGGTACACACAAGTTGACTGTTTTGGGGCTCTACTCGTACTTCTTGAAGTATTTGACTCCACGCCAGAGAGACGTCACGCAAGTGATGGCTGCCGCAGCGCAGGCCTCGCATGACTTGGTGCCCCCCGAGTCGATCATGTCTGTCGTGCGCAAAGTGGCAGATGAGTTTGTCAGCGATGGTGTGGCGGCTGAGGTTGCTGCTGCTGGCATCAACACGATCCGGGAGATATTGGCGAGGGCCCCCTTGGCCATCGAGCCCCCATTGTTGCAGGATTTGACCGAGTACAAGGGCTCCAAGTCCAAGGCCGTGATGATGGCTGCCAGGTCGTTGATTTCCTTATACAGAGAAGTGGCACCTGACATGTTGAAGAGAAAGGACAGAGGCAAGACTGCAGCTATGGCCATGCAGAGTGGCGAGAAGAAGGGCTTGCCTTCGTTCGGTGTGGAGAATTCTGTTGTTACGTCTATTCCAGGAATTGAGCTCCTAGCCAAGTGGAGGAAGGAGCAAGGCCTTGAAGGCTCTGGCGCTGAGGAGGATGAGAAGAACTGGGAGGTGGACCTGGACGATGACGACGACGTGGAGGGCGACTGGGTCACAGTGGACTCGGACAAAGAGATCGATATTGACCTTTCCTCCGACGACGAGAGTGACGACCAGGAGAAGCAAGATGGGGAGAAGGACGGGGAGAATCAAGCCGAGGACGACTCGGACCTCGAACTCTCCGGCGATGAGGAGGACGAGCCTGCTAAGAAAAAAGCCAAGACTGTCCACAGCTCTGCTGTCAAGGCTGCGAAGGCGAAAGAAGACAAGGACGCCTCCGAGAAGGCTATGCAAGAAATGTTGTCCAGCCGAATCTTGACGCCGGCGGACTTTGCCAAGTTGGAGGAGTTGAGGACCCAAGCTGGCGTGGACAAGATCCTCGGCACTCAACACAACGAGGAGGAGGTGGACTCTACGACCTTGGTTGGAAAGGTCAAGTACAAGCAACTGCGTGAGGAGAAAATCGCCCATGCTAGGGAAGGCAAAGATGATAGAGAGAAGTTTGGCTCCAGGAAGGGCCAGAGAGACGCTCCACACTCCACCACCAACAAGGAGAAGGCCAGAAAGAAGAATTTCGTCATGATGATCCACAAGAAGGCCGTCCAGGGAAAACAAAAATTGTCTTTACGTGATAGACAGAAGGCTTTGAGAGCGCACATCGACAAGCAGAAGAAGAAGGGATTCTAGAAGTGCCAGAAAAGGGCAGAAGAGGGGTCCGGGAATAGAAATAAAGGCGTACAAAAAATAAATTTCATTAGCTCTAGTGTCAAACGAAGCTTCTTGACACTCAAACATTGTATATGAAACAGGATAACGAAGCAGTCAGTAGTAGTACATAGTTAGAGTGTATTTCCGGGTGGCCAGAGCTAGTGGTTGCCCAGAACACACGAGCGCTGAGCCAAACTTAAGCCCCTTGTTCAGTCTTTTTCTGCTTGTGTTTCTTCTCATCGGAGTCCTTTTTCTTCTTGGACTTCTTGCTCGGGGTGCCAGAGACACCCTGGGAAGCAGACTGAGAAGCAGACTGGGAGGCGGACTGAGAGGCATTCTCGCCAGACTTCTTGGAGTGCTTCTTCTTCTTTTCTTCAGGAGTGGTCTCGGTCTCTGTTGGTGCTGATGCGCTTGCTGGCGACTTTGGAGCAGGCTTCTTTTTTTCTTCGGTATCCGCTGGCTGCGACGAAGCCTGTGGTGCTGCGTCAGCTTTCTTGGAGGCCTTTTTCTCAACGGCTTGCTTCTTTGCAGCTGGCTTCTGGGAAGCCGCATTCGTAGCCTCATCTGGAGATACGCCATCTTTCTCCTTCTGAGTCTTGTAGGCATCGAAGTCTTTCCTGTACTGCTCAAGCTCGGTGTCGTAGGCCTTTTGCAACTTCTCCTTTTCGGACTCATTCAAATTGGCCCACTTGTCGGCGATTATCTTATTGAGCACATTGGCAGGAAGAGTTGGCTGGTTCTCCTCGGTCCTCTGCTTTTTCAAATCCTCACGGACGGAGAGATTGAAGCGCAAGTAAGTGGTCAATGGCTTCTTTGGCGCATTGGGGTCCTTTTCTGCCCGCTTTCTCTTTGTCTTTTCGGGTTTCTCTGGGCTCTGAGCTCCCTCGGCCGCTGGGACAGCCTCGGCATCATCGGAGGCCTTTTTATGTGAGAGAGCCTTGTTCTGGTCTGCGCTGCCGTTGGAGATGGAGGCAGTGGCCACTTGGGCAGCCTCAGAGACTGCATCTCCCAACTGAGCCAAAGTGTGGCCGGCATTTCCGCCGTCGAGGCCTGCGGCCTTGTAGAAATTGACGGCGGCGGTGGCAGCCTCTGTGGCGGCACTGGAGAGTTCAAAGAGGGACGCCACTAGAGCGTTTTTTGCTTGTTGCATGTCCATATTGAGATGGTGGTGTCGTCCTTGTTTACGCGTCAGAAATAATGCTCGCTCCGTATGGCGAAATAAGGTTTGTTTGTTTGTTTGGACGTCCTTTGTTGGGAATCAAGTGATCAGAGGCGTGGATCCGGATCTGGCGGGCTCTATAGGCGGCTAAAGTATGGCGCTCGGGTGGATTAGTGTGAGTGACGGGAAGCTAAAGAGGTACACGAACAATTTTCCGTCGTCGGGGAAAAAGAGGGACCCGCCAGTGAGCACGCGGGTCACGACGCAGCCCGGCGTGGGCGAGAGGCCTCAGCGCGCCTGGCGGCCGCAGCATTGGGGGCACTAGCTGGCGCCGAGATGGCGCGACGGCCTGCAACTGGGCCTGGGAAAGGAATCTGAGGCGAACGCGAGCCTGGCCTGGGTCCATGGACAGGCCGACTCGAAGAATCAAGTCACGACTAGCGACTAGACTAACGACTAACGATCCAATACTGACTAATCCTGATAGTACTGACTAATCCTAATAGTACTCACTAATCTAATAACTTTCAAGACAAATCACTGCTAACACATCAACACAGATTTAATGGTGTGGAGAACCTCAGGTATATTTACTAGAGCCTTCAAAATCGCATGGTGTATTAGCGTGTTTTGGTGACTCGCCAGAGCAGCGCGGTGCATTCGCGTTGCAGCAGCTCAGTATCACTCTTGAAGCTGTCGGTAATTGAGCGGATTAAGCTTTGATGGGATGAACAAGAGTATTTACGGAGGAATATTCTATTTTTGCTTTCTGCTCTATACTAGACTATACTATACTATACTATACTATACTATACTATACTCTACTATACTCTACTCTACTCTACTCTACTAGACTATACTCTACTATACTCTACTCTACTATACTATACTCTACTCTACTCTACTCTACTCTACTCTACTCTACTCTACTCTACTCTACTCTACTCTACTCTACTCTACTCTACTCTACTCTACTCCTCTCTACTCTACTCTACTCTACTCTACTCTACTCTACTCTACTCTACTCTACTCTACTCTACTCTACTCTACTCTACTCTACTATACTATACTCTACTCTACTCTACTAGACTATACTATACTATACTATACTCTACTATACTCTACTCTACTATACTATACTCTACTATACTATACTCTACTCTACTATACTCTACTCTACTCTACTAGACTATACTCTACTAGACTATACTCATACTTCCTACTCCACTCTGCTTCTCACTTCTCACCCACCGTTATATGCCAATCTCAATCTGCATCTTCGCACCCATACATGCCTCCCCAGTTATCCAAGTGGGCCGTGGTGTGCCCAGGCCAAGGCATTCTTCCCCGTGGCTGCCTCTACGAGTTCCGCCCCATGCTCTCTCTCTTCTCCCACTCCTTGCAGCGTGTCGACGACGTGCTCCAGGAGAACTTCTCTCGCCATCTCGTGGACCGGCCTCTCGCACACATCGACGCATGGGGCCTCTCCACCGCCAACGCCCAGCCTGCCATCGTGGCCTCCACGTACGTCATCGCCGAGGTACTCAGAAAGTCCCATGGCGTTGATTTGGCCCGCCACGCCCGCGTGTCCCATTTCTTGGGCCACTCTCTTGGCGAGTACTCTGCGCTTCTACTCACCGGCGTGTTGAGCCTCGAGGACGCTATCGCCATAGTGCGCAGGCGCGGCAGGCTCATGGAGGACTTGGTGAAGCTGCAAAAGTACGAGATGCGGTCCCTTCTCTTGAAGCCCCTGCTGTACAACGCTGTCTACGAGGAAGCGGCCAAGCGTGGGGTGCTAGCGTGTGCGAATAGTGCAAGTATGGTGGCGGTGTCGGGCACGGCTCTGCAGCTAGACGGCTTGGTGCTGTTCTTGAACCTGTCCGCAAAGACCATTCTCAGGCAAACCACCTTGCCCGTGTCGGTGCCGTTCCACAACGGGCTTCTCGAGAGCATCGAGCCGGACTTGCTTGCGTGCAGGACGCACTCTCGCCCGGGCACCAGGCCCATCGTCTGCAACCTCACAGGCGCCGAGGCGGCCGGCGATGTGTATGCCAACACGGTCTACGCTACCTCCAGGCCTGTGCAGTGGAAGAAGTCCGTGGAGTATCTCAGGGAGCACGGCGTGGGCACGCTAGTCAACCTCGGGCCGGGAAGTGCCGTGAGCACCATCAACAGTCGCTTCGACGTCAAGAACATCAGTGCCGCCGCCCCGCGTGATTTGCAGGCCCTTGCGGAGTTGCTCCAGAGTTGACCGCAAATGCATGCAGGCCTATTGCATCCCTATTGCAAGCCAATTGCATCCCTATTGTATCCCTATTGCAACCCTACTATTGCAAGTCCTTGCGCGCAGCAGTATTGCAATCTTATCTTATTGTCCGCTTCCGGCGCGACGCGATGCCATCACATGGATGCACTTCGCTTTCCAAGATTGAGAATAACACGTGATCACCGTCCACCCCCGCCATGAACGCCCACCGTGGACGCCCTGGCCAGGACGAAGGCACCCAAGGGCGCCCGAAATCCACATGTATTGCAGCCAGAGCACTGGGCCACCAGATTCTGGGATCGGCTGCGCCGGCTGCTGTCGTGTGCCTGCGTGGTCCTGTGCCTAGGTGAAATTTTGCCGAAAATGCTGACTGCGCGCTTCAGAGTCAAGCCAGCTGTAGATATAAAACTTGGGGAATCCGCTCGGCCCAATTCTTGCACATTATCGTAATGAGTGCACAACTAATTGACGGCAAGGTCATAGCCACCGAGCTTCGCCAAAAAATCCACCAGGAAATCCTGGAGATCCAAGCCAAGCATGCCGACTTCAAACCGGTCTTGACCATCATCCAGGTGGGAGACCGCCCTGACTCCTCCACCTACGTGAAGATGAAGTTGAAAGCCGCCGAGGAGGCTAGCATTGAGTGCAATTTGATCAAATTGGACGACAATGTGTCTGAGTTCGAGTTGCTCTCCAAAATCTCTGCTTTGAACAACGACGTCAACGTCGACGGTATTTTGGTGCAGTTGCCTATTCCTGCGCATTTGGACGAAACAAAGGTGACCAACGCCGTCGCCGCAAGCAAAGACGTCGACGGCTTTGGCCCTCACAATGTGGGCGAATTGGGCAAGAAAGGCGGAAACCCTACGTTCTTGCCTTGCACCCCCAAAGGCATCATGCAATTGCTTGAGCACTCCAACGTGGACCCCACAGGCAAAAATGCCGTTGTTCTCGGCAGATCTGATATTGTTGGTCGCCCTATTGCCAACTTGTTGACCAAGGCCAATGCCAACGTCACGCTTTTGCACTCCAAGACATCGCCTGAGAACCTCCAGGCCTTCTTGGCATCCGCCGATATTGTGGTGGCCGCCATTGGCAGCCCCAACTTTGTCAAGGGCACATGGTTGAAGAAGGGCTCTGTCGTGATTGATGTGGGCGCCAACTTTGTGCCAGACAAAACCAAGAAATCCGGCTCCAGAATGGTCGGCGATGTGGACTTTGACTCTGCTATTTCTGTGGCCTCCTTGTTGACTCCAGTTCCTGGTGGAGTTGGGCCAATGACTGTTGCAAACTTGTTGGACAACGTGGTGATTGCTGCCAAGAACCACTACAAGGCCAACAGCCAGACACCTCGCTTCACCAATCCCTTGAGATTGGACTTGCAAACGCCCGTCCCTTCCGACTTTGAGATCTCCAGATCTCAGCAACCAAAGAGAATCAACCAGGTGGCTGAAGAATCCGGAATCTTGGACTCCGAGTTAGAGCCTTTCGGATTTTACAAGGCTAAGGTGTCTTTGGATATCTTGAAGCGTTTGGAGAACAAGGTCAACGGTAAGTATGTCTTGGTGACTGGTATCACCCCAACTCCTTTGGGAGAGGGTAAGTCCACCACCACTGTCGGTTTGGCACAGGCTCTCGGGGCTCATTTGGGCAAAAACGTTTTCGCTAACGTGAGACAACCTTCCATGGGTCCAACCTTTGGAATCAAGGGTGGCGCCGCCGGAGGAGGTTACTCTCAAGTCATTCCTATGGACGAATTCAACATGCATGTCACGGGTGATATTCATGCTATTTCTATGGCCAACAACTTGTTGGCCGCAGCCATCGACACCAGAATTTTTCACGAGAATACTCAAAAGGATGCCGCCTTGTACAAGCGTTTGGTTCCTGCTAAGAAAGGCGTGAGAAAATTCCCTGTTTCTTTCCAGAAGAGGTTGGAAAAGTTGGGCATCACCAAGACCAATCCAGACGACTTGACGCCAGAAGAAGTCTCCAAGTTTGTTAGATTGGACATTGACCCAGACACCATCACTTGGAGAAGAGTCGTTGACTGCAACGACAGATTTGTGAGAGGAATCACTATTGGAGAGGCCCCCACCGAGAAGGGCATGACTAGAAAGACTGGCTTCGACATTTCGGTTGCTTCCGAGTGTATGGCCATCTTGGCCTTGTGTACCTCTTTGACCGATATGAGAGAGAGATTGGGCAAGATGGTTGTCGCCGCTTCCAGATCCGGTGAACCTATCACCTGTGAGGACATCGGATGTGCCGGTGCGTTGACTGCTTTGTTGAAAGACGCTATCAAGCCAAACATTATGCAAACCTTGGAGGGTACCCCAGTCTTTGTGCACGCGGGTCCTTTTGCCAACATTTCCATCGGAGCCTCCTCTGTGTTGGCCGACAAAATGGCCTTGAAATTGGCAGGTACTGCCAAAGACTTGAGTGACGAGGAGAGACAAGAGCAAGAGGGATATGTCGTTACCGAGGCAGGTTTTGATTTCACCATGGGAGGTGAAAGATTCATGAACATCAAGTGCAGAGCATCCGGCTTGGCCCCAGATGTCATTGTCATTGTTGCCACAGTCCGTGCGTTGAAGGTCCACGGAGGCGGCCCAGAGGTCAAGGCAGGTGCTCCATTGTCTGCTGAATACACTCAAGAAAACGTGGAGTTGTTGAGAGCTGGATGCTCTAACTTAGCCAAACACATTGCCAATGCTAAGGCATACGGCTTACCTGTGGTTGTTGCCATCAACAAGATGTCTTCTGACAGCGACAAAGAGCATGAGGTGATTCGCGAAGAGTCTTTGAAGGCCGGTGCTGTTGATGCGATCGTCTCCAACCACTGGGAAGAAGGTGGAAAGGGAGCTGTTGACTTGGCCAAAGGGGTCATCGAAGCTTCCAATTCTATCGACAAGGACTTCCGGTTTTTGTACGACACCAAGCCAAGTGTGGAGGAGAAGATCACCACCATCGCCAAAGAAATGTACGGTGCAGGCGAGGTTGAGTTCTTGCCGGAAGCACAGAAGAAGATTGACCTCTACACCAAGCAAGGTTTCGGCAACTTGCCCATCTGCATTGCTAAGACGCAGTACTCGTTGTCCCACGATGCAGCATTGAAGGGAGTGCCAACTGGCTTCAAGTTCCCCATCAGAGATGTGAGGGCCTCCATTGGTGCAGGTTACTTGTACGCGTTGGCCGCGGAGATCCAGACTATTCCTGGGTTGCCTACGCATTGCGGCTTCATGAATGTGGAGGTGAATGAAGACGGAGAAATCGACGGGTTATTCTAAACTGTTAATTGTGAAGTTCAACACTTTATGATGTTACGAAATATAGATAGGAAAATATAGGAACGTTCAGGTACTGGGTATGGAAGGACTTGAACGCATAAGCGGATCAAACAGCCATCAGAGCAGAACAATGTATGATAGTCAGCAGTAATTGCACCCATTGCGAGTCGGAATTTGATGGCCATGGTGTGTGGCCTGCATGTAGCGCTAGTCGCAGTTCACTCACCTCAGTAAAAAAAGGGAGGAAAAATGTCTTATCTATACTCGTTTCCTTTGATCACACACCCATTCCAATCTCAGGCAATTGCAAATGTTCGCCAATACGAAATTGCTCGCACGCAGTGCAGCCGCTGCTCCATTGTTTAGAAGATCACTCGCTCCTGTCACCAGGACTTTTGCATCCCGGAACGCCGCAAGTGTGCCTCCAAAGGTCGCCTTCAAGCAGAGCATTCTTGCCAGAGGGTTGAACCTCAGATCCTACAGCGTGTTGAGCCAGTCTGCCGCCAAGCCTTACAGCTACAAAGATATCAAAGAACTCGTGACCACGCCCAAAAAGGGCTCTCTCCTCATTGATGTCAGGGAGCCCGCCGAGTTCCAGGAGGGCCACATTCCGGGCGCACTCAATGTTCCTTTCAAGTCGTCTCCCGGGGCGTTTGATTTGTCCGAGGAAGAATTCGAGGACAGCTTTGGGTTCCAGAAGCCAGACAAGGACAGCGAATTGGTGTTCTACTGCTTGGGGGGCGTGCGGTCCACGGCCGCCGAGGAGTTGGCCAACTCTTTTGGCTACACCAAGCGGGGTAACTACCAAGGGTCGTACGAGGACTGGTTGATGCATGAAAACGGCGCCAAGAAGGATTAGGCTTGTGGCAAAGGGTTCCAGATGGGGACCTCAAGCGAGACGAACACTCGGTACAGTCACGAATCGGGCTTCAATGATCACTTAGCGCACGTCGATGCAGCGCCACTAATCCCGCCCTCTGTATATAACCCATTACTATTGTTAACTCCTTCAAGTCTATAACAAGATTTGCTAATAAAAGTTTGATAGATCACTATAGGTGCTCCACCAGACGCTCACTGGTCCTGGCCGCGGAACTCAAGCTGCTTGAACTCCTTGCCCAAGCGCCTCTTTCTCTTTCTCTCCATGACCTTCTCCCTCTGACCCTTCTTCATATTGTCGAACTTAGCCTTCTGGATCATCTTGCGCTTTTCCGATTGCTTCAAGAAGTATGGGTTCACCTGCTCGCCCGTCCTCATTTTTTTCATCTGCTCTTTCTTGTGGTTGGCCACGATCTTGTCGGAGAGATCCCTGTTTTTTAGCGTGTCCAACCTCGACTTCAACGACTGCAATCTGAGCTTAAGGTCTTGCACCTCTCTCTCCGACATGGTTGCGAGCACCGCCTTGTCTTTCAACAAGCCCTGCATCTGGTCTATCTCCTTCTGGCGGTACTCGTCGAGGAAGGCGTAGTCTTTCCTGATCCTGCTCCAGTCTGCCTTTCCGTACGCAGCGTCGAACCGCACGTCCTGGTAGAGCGTGCTGTCCTTGGCGGTTTTGAGCCCTGGGATCTCCCGGATTCTGGAGACTGGTTTTTTGGAGCTGGACTCCGAGGGGGCGTGCTTGAGCTTCTTGCCGGGCTTCTTGGTTTTCTGGGGCCTGGCAGTGTCGTCGAAGAAGCCGTCTTCGGAGTCCAGGGAGGTTTCGTCCGGGTCCTGACGGCTCTGGTTTTTGTTCTGGTTTTTGTTCTGGTTCTTGTTCTGGTTTTTGTTCTGGTTCTTGTTCTGGCTTTTGTTCTGGCTTTTGTTCTGGCTTTTGTTCTGGCTTTTGTTCTGGCTCTTTCCCTGGCCCATGCCATGGCTGGTCTCTCTTCTCAGGTCCTCTTCCCTGAGTCTGCGCTGAGCAGAGCTCAAGGCCCCAAACGATAGCGACGAAAAGTCGTCCTCGTCACTGGCCTCGTCTTTCCTCAACACCAGCCCTAGGTAGTCGTCCTCCGACTCCGAGTCGGTGTACTGCGGCCTCACTCTCTTTGACTTCATATCCAAGTGTCCTGCGATGCAGTCTAGTGCTATGCGATGGAGATGCCGCACTGCGCACTAGCCATGAGTACAGTCCACTGGCTGGAAGCAGGCAACGTCAGACTAGCTAGCCAGGAAACATTTAGCGCCCTCCTAGCTTCCTAGCACCATCCTAGCCATAGCGCCGCTTTCCGATGTTTTGCGTGCGATTGAAGGTTTCGTCAAGTGTATAGGCGCACATGCTACTCTCCGGTAGCCGGTATGCATGGGACGCCGCGCCATCTCCGTGCAACGGCCATCTTGCAAGGCCAGGCCAGGCTAAGGAACAGAAATCTTATTTTGCTTCATTTCATCATTCACTCTTCATTTCATTATATCTTCATTCTTTATTCTTTATTCTTCATTCTTTATTCTTCATTCTTTATTCTTCATTCTTTATTCTTCATTCTTTATTCTTCATTCTTTATTCTTCATTCTTTATTCTTCATTTCCTTACTCATTCTCACTCACTCGTCTCCGCTTCAGTCGCACGGCATTCGCGCCTCTGTAGCCCGGCTTGGCCCAGTCCCTATTTCCTCCGGGCGCGGTCAACCAGTGGATTATGTAAGCCAAGGACCATACGTGTCCGAGGCTTCTCGCGAAGCGTTGCGGTGATTTCATACCATCTCTGCGAAGTACACTTTTGCTTGGTTTACCCACTCTTTTTAGCTCCACTTACATATTCTTCCAGCATGTTGTCCAGAGTTGTCCGTTCTTCCAGAGTATGTAGCAGGCCATGACCGCCGAAACTTCTGCCCATGTGGCCACAGCACCGGCGGCGTCCAAGCACCGTTCCGCTCGGGCATGCTCCGGCCCCGCCGGCTGACGTTCAGCGCATACTAACCGCAGACTATCCAGAAAAGATTCTTGTCTCTCCACGAGTTCCGCTCCGCCGCTCTTTTGGAGTCGTACGGAGTTGGCGTGCCAAAGGGTTACGCCGCCACCACTCCAGAGGGCGCTTTTGATGCCGCCAAGAAGTTGGGCACCTCCGACTTGGTCATCAAGGCCCAGGCCTTGACCGGTGGCAGAGGTAAGGGGCACTTTGACAACGGCTTCCAGGGCGGTGTCAAGTTGATCTCCTCGCCTGAGGAGGCCAAGGACTTGGCCTCCAAGATGTTGAACCACAAGTTGATCACCAAGCAAACCGGCGCTGCCGGCAAGGAGGTCACTGCTGTGTACATTGTGGAAAGAAGAGACGCCAAGACCGAGGCCTACTTGGCCATTTTGATGGACAGAGCCACGCAGGCTCCCATGATCGTGGCCTCCGCCCAGGGTGGTATGGACATCGAGGGTGTGGCCGCCAAGGACCCAGACGCCATCAAGACCTTCCCCGTTGACTTGAACGCCGGTGTTACCGACGAGTTGGCCACCGACATCGCCTCCGTCTTGGGCTACGAGAAGGAGTCTGTGCCAGAAGCTGCCAAGGCTGTCCAGAACTTGTACAAGGTCTTCATCGAGAAGGACTGCACCCAGGTCGAGATCAACCCATTGTCCGAGACTCCAGACCACAAGGTGTTGGCCATGGACGCCAAGTTGGGTTTCGACGACAACGCCGAGTTCAGACAAAAAGACGTCTTCTCCTGGAGAGACCCTACCCAGGAGGACCCAGAGGAAGTCGAGGCCTCCAAGTTCGGTCTTAACTTCATCAAGTTGGACGGTAACATCGCCAACATCGTCAACGGTGCCGGTTTGGCCATGGCCACCATGGACATCATCAAGTTGTACGGTGGTGCGCCAGCCAACTTCTTGGACTGTGGTGGTACTGCCACTCCACAAACCATCGAGAAGGCTTTCCAATTGATCTTGTCCGACAAGAACGTCAACGGTATCTTCGTCAACATCTTCGGTGGTATTGTCAGATGTGACTACGTCGCCGAGGGCTTGATCGCCGCCACCAAGAACTTCAAGTTGTCCATCCCCATTGTTGTCAGATTGCAGGGTACCAACATGAAGGAGGCCAAGGAGATGATCAACAACTCCGGCTTGCAATTGTACGCATTCGAGGACTTGGACCCAGCTGCCGAGAAGATCGTCCAATTGGCTCCTCCCAAGGCATGAGCAATAGATTATAATTTATATCACGATGGCCCCACTGTAGTGTTCCTGCCAGTGCTTCTACTGACCAAGCCATCCCCCACTTCAAGCCATCATGGCCAGGCTGTAGGTGTTTCGCAGCCAGATGTCGCAATGTCGCATTGCCACTACCTCAACGACTGACAGTGCGAAAGTGTTGATCGCCTCTCATTCCACACTACACACCCCATGTTTTTAACTAGATCCGAATACGACAGAGGTGTTTCTACGTTTTCGCCCGAGGGGCGGTTGTTCCAGGTCGAGTACTCTCTCGAAGCTATCAAATTGGGCAGCACTGCCATTGGTATCAGGACATCGGAAGGCGTCATTTTGGGCGTGGAGAAGAGAGTCACCTCCTCCCTCTTGGACTCGTCTTCCATCGAGAAAATCGTCGAGATTGACAAACACATTGGCTGTGCCATGTCTGGATTGACTGCCGACGCCAGGTCCATGATCGACCACGCCCGGGTGTCGTCGTTAACTCACAACTTATACTACGACGAGGAAATGACGGTGGAGAGCTTGACCCAGTCCGTGTGTGACTTGGCATTGAGGTTCGGCGAGGGCGCCTCTGGTGAGAAGAGGTTGATGTCCAGACCGTTTGGCGTGGCGCTTTTGATTGCCGGGGTGGACGAGAACGGGCCCCAGTTGTACCACGCCGAGCCCTCTGGAACCTTCTACAAGTACGATGCAAAGGCCATCGGCTCCGGCTCTGAAGGCGCCCAGACGGAGTTGCAGAACGAATACCACCAGTCGTTGACGTTGAAGGAAGCTGAGCTATTAGCCTTGAAGATTTTGAAGCAGGTCATGGAGGAGAAATTGGACTGCAAGAACGCCCAGCTAGCATCCGTGACCAAGGAGGGGGGCTTCAAGGTGTACGACGATGCTACAACCGATGCGCTTGTCAAGGAGTTGAACGATGCGGCCGTAGACGAGACTCAGCTTTGATGGGGAGAGGTGGCCTAAGTGCGTCAAGTGCTACGTAATAAATAGCGAATGCGTTGCATTGGCCAAGTTATACACGAGTGAGTATCTCCTGGAGCACGAGGAATACTGGGTTTTCTCCGCTGAGGGGGCTGAGTACGTTGGTCATTTCCCCAAGACCCTCGTTGAAGCGTGACCAGAACCCGGTCACCACCTCGTTGAGCCCCGCAACCCTGCTGTTCATCAAGGCCTCGCTGAACTCGATCCTTTCGAACTTGTCCGGGTAATTAGCTTTGTACTCTTGAAGTAATTCTGTGTTCATCAGAATAAATGTCTTTTTGAGTCGCGTCACTGTGAAGGTGAACAGATGCACGGTATTCAAGAGGCCCCGCAACAACTGCAAAAGCTGTCCGTTTGTTATCATTGAATCCCGTAGAATGTTGTTTAGGTACTTTCCGATCTGATTGTTTAGCTCGCTGACCTCACTGTACCTTTCCTTTGTCTTGGACTTCGACGAGTGACGATGAGAAGAGCCCAGGATTTTCTCGTCAAAAATATCGTTTCCCATGAAGGCTTGCTTCATGAAAAAGTGGGGCTCGTTCTGCGTGCTCCATTTCTGGCCGGAGTCGACCACCGTGTGGGGGCTAGGAAAAGGGCTTCCCTGGGTGCTCAGCCCTAGGCTCAATCTTGTTGATGTTTTCTGCCGGCTGCTGGTGTCTGTTTCGGCTTCCTTCTGGAACTCTTCAACGGTGCGGACCAAGGCAGAATAGTTTGCTTCGATGATGCTAAAATTCATGTAGCTCTGCAACTCAACCAACAAGCTCTTCATACGAAACAATAGAACTCTGCACCGTATGATTAGTTTGCGGGCGGGCCGAGAGTATCCTTTGTAATTCCAAACGCTAGAGAAGGACACATCTTTCCAGCAGGTGTCTAGAAGCTTGCTTGTAAATTTGAAAATCATCTGGAGCCTGAAGATGAGTTGATACTCAAAGATGAAGCTCTCTCCGATGACAAGATTCAATGGAAACGGAAGACTCACGTCAATGTTGACCCCCTCTATAACTGGATCGTTGGCCCTAGCATGCGACAGCCCCTCTGTACCAGCCAGATCTGTGGCCGACTTGAAATCCCTCAGTCCAAGAGGCGCTCTTTGCAATGACTGGCTAACGAACTTTTTTATCGCGTTTGAGGCGTGTTCGTTTGCTTTCATAGCCTCCTCGGCGTCGAAAGACTTGATGTTGATGATCTCCTCGGCAATGTCGTAGAAGCTGTTGTCATCAACGGTGAACTTTGAAAATTGTCTGAGAATGTTGCTTACTTTGCCGTACGTGGAGGCATCTGCTGTGCTCTCAGCCGAGAATTGTGTGTCAAAACACACCTTTGTGCTCATGACAGAGGACGGCTTCTTTTCCTTGCTTAGATCGTGATAGGACGCATCCAAGAAGCAGTCGATTTTGAAAGAGTCGTCTAGCAAGTATGTTCTGTGGAGGTTGGAAATCACGTCGTTAAAAAAGTAGCCCTTGAAATACATCCTGAGGAGGACCTTGTTGGCTCTGGCGTAGAACTGGTTTATCTTAAACGTCAAGTCTTTGGAGTAAAGGCTTATTATAGGCGCTGGGGTTGGCGCCGAGAAAATGTCGGCAGAGAGGCCCTCGAGAGTGGCCTTTCCAATGCTCAGTCTAAAAATATTGAGGAATTTGCCCGTGGACAACAACTTGATCTGCATGTCTTTGGTGGTGAAGTGGTTGATGAGACCATCGATCTTGATAACGTAGAGCTCCTCCCAGTAACGCTCCATGTTAGAGTAAAAAATGTTGCTCGGTAGATCGTTCCTCTTGATTAAGAACTCTTGGAACGGATCGTTGATCTCTCCTCTGGAGAGCCAGAGGTTCAAGAGATCAATGTAGTCCTTGCTGATGGCCTCGAAAGTTTTTGAAAGAAAGGAGAAGGCCACCCTGTCTCCGTTGTACTGCGCAATCTTGCTCTGGACGATTCGTAACACACACCCTCCTTTGCACACCTCAAACTTGTTCGAGTCGGACGAAACTCCGACGAACGAGCCTGCTGAGTCGATGTCGTTTCGTATAGACTCAAGAAAGGTGTTGAATCTGGGGTCCCTTCCTGCGAAGTCTTTTGATAGACATGCCGCAACGTCCGTGGCAGATCTGAAGAGCGGATTTCGCTCTTCGGTTTCAGCGTGGATGAGACACACTATCTCATACAATAGGCTGAGCTTGTCTGCAATTTCTTTTTGAATTGCATTATCTATTGCAGTTAGCGAATTAGAGCCCCTCTGTGAACCGTCCTGGTACGAGGCGATGAATACCCGGTAGCTTCGCAAGAAGCTCGAGATTTCGTAGCACAAGCGATGGTTTGCACGGCCAAACACAGGCATGTCGTAGATCATGCAGAAGTTCAAGAGACCAGAGTACATCTTCCCATATCGGAGAAGTTTCTTTGTCACCTTCTTGAGACTAACGTCAATGTGCTTGGCCACGTTATGATCAGGACCCGCAATCCGATCGTGAATCAGCCGCAGATCGTAGCGGTCGCTGAACTTAAAGTAGCTTCCTTCGTATCCCAACAACCCGTAGCAAATGTCCGCCACTAAGAGTGCCTGTTGTGCGTCCAAAGCCGAAACGTCACTTAGCAGAGGTAGCTTAGTGAAGTTAGCGAACGTGGCCCGCTGTAGCGAGCACTGTAGGAACTGTGGTTTTCCAAGTCTCACTACATGCGGCCGTGGATCTGAATCACCGTCTTCATGTTGCCCGGTGTACATTTTCCAGGGACTAGAGACTCTATCTGTGCAGCTGAGATGTGTAGTTGTTTATGAGTTTAGTTCGCGCTCGCGCGTCATGTAAACAAAACGATGAGGCTCCATCTCACTTTCGTTTCGTGACATTTTCTGAGTCCCTCAGAAGTCATCCTCGTCACTTAGGCTCAACTCTGCCATCAACGCCTGCGATGCGATTTCGGCCTCTTCTTGTATCTTCTTCAAGCCGCACACTTCTTCCAAGTACCCCGAGCTATTGAGGCACTTCTTCACAAATGTCCAGCCCTGAGCTTTGAATAAGTCCACCACTGTCTTTGAGCATGCAGAGCACTTATCATAGGCAGGTGTGTTAAGCTTGGCCTGTGAAAATGTGTGGAGGTTGCCTCGTATCTGGTGTGGCACGTCCCCAAACTTCGAAGCTGAGGTAAACAGGGCCCGTTGTCCCTCGGGATGTTGCAAGATCGACACCAAGAGTTCCACCGCCAAAGACGATGCTATCAAAGCACCTCCTGGGCGAGTGACCGTGCACATCTGGTCCAAGCTGCGGTCAGAGAGCGAGTCCTTGGGTGCAACCACATCGTTGCAATAGTAACACCCCAAACGGCCGTCCATGTCGGAAGGACTGTGGCGTATCACCAAGTAGCTGTCGTAGCCAAGAGCTGCATTCACCACTAGCTTATTCATCGCAGCACCCATCACAGTAGGGAGCCACCGTGACTCTCTGGAGTCCATCAAGAGGAAGATGGCGTCGTGTTCGGCAAAGAGCTGTTTCAAGAGCTCGAAGTTTTGTCGTACAAGTTCCTCTTCGGACTCGCTGACAGGATGGCCAATCATGGGAACCTCGAAGTCGTAGCCTCGCGAACTGATGCCGGGGAATATTTCCCTGAGCGCCTCGCTTGCTCGAAGGGCCTTTTTGAAACCCCGGCCTCCATCGCTGAAGCAATCCTTGAAGGTAAATAGAGGTTGGCGCACAGGGTTGGAGTACGACACTCGACCGTTATCGATGAACGAGATGTCGCGTACTCCCCAGCCCATGAGTGCTCTTGCAACATAGCTTCCGAGAGTGCCCGCTCCCAAAAGAAGAACCCTCTGACTTTTGATGGCCTCTAGGTTTATGTGGGGAGCCACGCGCCATTTCATAAGCTTCAAGTTCAAGTCCACGGCCTGATCAGCCAATTGCTCGGGGTTTATAAGCGAACCCAAATCGGCTAACTTTGGGCCTAGCCTTCCCTGCAGGGTTTTCTCCCACCCTGTGACCTGCGGCTCTGCCGAGGCATCAAATTTCTCGTCTAGTGTGAGGCGTAGCTTGAAGGATCTTTCGCCAGTTCTGTAGACAATCAAATCGATGCTTTGAAAACCTTTCAATGCCAAAGCATACAAGCAGTTCTTCAAGTAGATGGAAGGATAGGAGTCAGACGTGAAACACCGGTCAATGAAGACAAAGACTTGGCGGTCTTTCAGGAACTGATCGAGTGACCAGACCCATGGATTGCCCGGCGAGGGCGCTTGAAAGAGCAATTCCGAGCTTTCCTGCAAGTCCTGCTGCACAGAACTAATGATTTTGCCATCAGCATCTGTTAACTCCAGAGGTTCACTGTACCACACCGAGTGAAGAAGGGGAAATGCAAGCCAGTAGTAAAACTTGTACTTCTTCAAGTCGGAGAAAACAAGCAAGTGAAACTTCCTGTCCAATTTTCCTCTCCTCAAGTCGGCCAATAGCGCTTTGCCCCACCCGGCCAATAGCGCCTTCTTATCAGTTGTTTTAAACTCCTCGATGGTGTTGACATTGTAGAGAATGCCTTCGATACATGTAGATGGTTGAGAGACCAATTCAAAGCTATTGTTGTCTAGGTTGATAATCGGCCTGTCGTTGAATTTGTTCAAAAGACTCGCCTTCGTTTCGAATCCATGGATTGGCTTGGGGCTGGTATCCAACTTGTAATCGGAGAGTTTTCTCTGGGACAACGCCGTGAAGAATGAAGAGTCTGCAAAAGACTGGATACTGTGGTACTTTAGTGGCGTTCCATGCTCCATCTTCTCTGTGATATCAGGTGTATAGATGCACAGATATGTAGTAGTATGTATGTATTAAATTGTTTAGCCTCTGCCCCCGCGGTGCGCATGCAGTCTGATAACAAAATGGCCTCGGCAGTAGACCTGGCTTACAAAGCACGTACCGGACTAGTCCAAGGTCATGCCATCTATCTCGTCCAACAACTCATCAAGTCCAACCTCCAATTCGTCTCCGTCGTCCTCCATATCCTCGGCGTCGGTTTCAGTAGGAGCTGGCTCCTCACCTGCCTTGTAGAGGTTGACAGTGTGTCTCAATTCCTTGTCCTCCTCCAATTCTTGCAAGAACAACTCGTAGTCCTTTTCTGCTCTCTCCTGGTCTTGTCTTGCTTGCCTGGAGTCGTCGTTGGCAATAATATCTTCCTGTTCACGAGCCATTCTCTTTAATCTCCATTTTCTGTTCTGCCTCTTCTTGGACTTTCTGGCGTAGTGCTTCTTAATCAAAACAACATCGGGGGTATTGTCCGTGTCCAAGGTGTCCCACAACTCAGAGTTGAAGTTGGTGTTAGTCAAGAAGTATCCCATGGCAGAGTCTCCTGGGTGCAAAATGGCACCCAAGTGGGAGCGCACGTAGTAGGTGTTGTCGTTGACGCCCAAATCAGCAGCCCTACTGACAGTGATGTCCGCGAGCACGAACTTGCCCTTGACGTCTCCAGTGGGCTCGACATCTAGCACCACGAACTCCACAAGTTGGTTCACGTCCAAAAGCGATGGAAATGGAGCTCTCCAGAAGATGTTAGAGAGCAAATCAGCCGTTTGCAAGGTGGCAGGATCGATGAACTGGATCATGTTCGTGATCTTGCGGCAAACAACCAACCTGGTAATGTTTCCAAGCGAGTGTGCCAATTTTTTGGGGAGCACCACTAAATCGTCACGACAGATGGGCGCGATCTCAACAGAAAAGGTGAACTTGTACTGCGAGGAACTGGACTGCACGTCGGTACTGACTAACTCCTCGGACTTCTTGGACTTGATTGGCGCAACTGCAGACAAGAAATCGATCATCTTGGCGGCATGGTTTCTCTGCGAATAGAAGAGATCTAAGCCGTCTTTGGCCTCTTTTATCAGAATGGTGTCAACGTGGGCATTGTGCTTCAAAATCAACTGCTCCAAGTACAAGAATGTTCTCTTGTGAGGAACTTTTTGTCTGATTTGGACCGCAGCTCTCCACGTATTCTGCGTAAAGGACTTGGCACAGTCAGGACATTGCATTGCAACAACAACATACTCCACCTCGAACATCTGCTGCACAATGGTGTTGTGTAAGGCCTCTCCCTGGACAGAGATTTTGATTCTGATTCTTCTGGAGTGGGGTTCTGTCCATACGAACGAGGCGTCCACCAATCTGACTTTGTTCAAGCCTTTCAATCGACGCAAACAAATAGCCAACAACTCACGGGACTCCAACTCACATCTAATCCATTGCGTGGGTGGCTGCAAGAACCGCTCGCAGTTTCTGCAGAAACTGATAGTTGCCTCTCTGGGGATTCCCTCCGTGATGTCCACATTTACCTTGATACAGTCGTAGCACATAACGAGCCCTGAAGAGCCGTCCATTGGCACACCACAGTTACAACAGAGAACTGTCGCTACACCTCCTTGGTCGTGCTGTCTCATGGGTGTATAAGACATGATATTGAATTGGGGATGGAGGGGCTTTGAGTTTGTGTATTCAAGTTGAGGAAGCGTGTACGAGTGGAATGGTACCCGAGAAAGTGATTAGTAAGAAAAACCGGTGCAGTTTGCCGTCGAAGAGACACTTTTTTCTGAGATGAGCAGCAGCTGGTCAAGGTACTCTGCACCCGTACACCGGACCAGATCGCATTACCAACATACACCAACACAGCAGGCGGTGGACTGAACGCGAGACCAGCTCAACAATAAGACCGGGACAACCAGCTTCATCATGGTCGACCGCAAAAGAGGCGTCAGCGCTTCTTCAGAGGAAGCGCTGAGAAAGCTAAAGAAAGCCAAAACCAAAGGGAACCACCAGGCTCTGGACGTCAAATCAAACGGGCACTTAGTTGACCCGGAGGCAGACTCAGACTCGGACAATGAGGTCAAGATTGAAGACCATGACGACGGAAGTGAGAGTGACAATGTGAAGGACACCTCGAATGGCCATGAAGTGGACAAAGACTACAAGGAAGCAGACGCAGACGAGGAGTTCGTAGACCCCGGAGATGATGACAATGACAAGGAGGAAGAGGATGAAGAGAACGGAAACGACATTGCACCGGACGACGACGATGATGAGGAGGAGGACAAGAGGCGCATCACAACCTTTAATTTCGACGGCACAGAGTACTCATTCAAGGAGCGGCCGTCGGTGCTCGAGGAAAGAGAGGGAAAAATCGAGTTCAGAGTGGTGAACAACGACAATTCGAAGGAGAACATGATTGTTTTAACCGGATTGAAGAACATCTTCCAGAAGCAGTTGCCCAAGATGCCGCGCGAATATATCTCCAGATTGGTGTATGACCGCTCTCACCTATCGATGGCCGTGGTCAGGAAACCATTGACGGTGGTTGGTGGAATCACATACAGGCCGTTCGACCACCGAGGGTTTGCCGAAATCGTCTTTTGCGCTATCTCTTCGACGGAGCAAGTGAGGGGGTACGGTGCGCATCTCATGAACCATTTGAAAGACTACGTAAGGGCCACCTCTCCTATCAAGTACTTCTTGACCTATGCAGACAACTACGCCATCGGGTACTTCAAGAAGCAAGGTTTCACCAAGGAAGTAACCCTAGATAAACTGGTTTGGATGGGGTACATCAAAGACTACGAGGGCGGTACATTGATGCAGTGTTCCATGCTTCCCTCCATCTTGAGATACTTGGACTCGGGAAAGATCCTCTTGCTCCAGAGAGCTGCAATCGAGAAGAAAATCAAGATGAGATCCAAATCCCATGTCGTTCGCCCAGGGCTCCAGGTGTTCAAGAGGGCAAAACCCGGATTCAAATTACTGGCTAAAGAGATTCCTGGGTTGATGGAGAGCGGCTGGCTGGAGGAGATGGACAAATTAGCGCAGAAGCCCAAACGAGGGCCGCATTACAATTTCATGGTCACATTACTCTCCGAGCTCACCAACCACCCCCTGGCGTGGCCCTTTGCAGTCCCTGTCAATAAAGAAGAGGTGGGCGATTACTACGATGTGATCAAGGAACCAATGGATCTCTCCACCATGGAGCTGAAGCTCGAGAATGACAAGTACGAATCGTTTGACCAGTTCTTGTACGACTGCAGATTGATCTTCAACAACTGCCGAGCCTACAATGCTGAGACCACCACATACTACAAAAATGCAACCAAGCTCGAGAAGTTCGTCAACAAGAAGGTCAAGGAAAGTGCCGAGTATTCGCATCTTCTCGACCTGTGACGTGCTCGTTGCTAGTGTGTGGCCCACGTCTCCTGCATACCGCGGATGTGCGGTCGAGTCAGTTGCGGAGTTCAAGGCTCGCCGATATTGCCCACTGATAGAAAGCACAACACATTGATTATAGAACATAGAATACAATGGCTGCCCAAATTTACTCCAGTGCAGACTCGGCAGCCGTGGCCAAGTCTGTTGCCGCCTTTATTGTCAAGTCGCAGAACCAAGCCCTTGAAACCTCGGCCACTTTCAAGGTGGCGGTGTCGGGTGGGTCCATGGGCAAAGTCTTGAAGGCAGGATTGATCGACGACTCCACAATAGCCGCATCTGTTCAATGGGACAAGTGGGAAATTTACTTCTCTGACGAGCGTTTGGTTCCATTGAACCACGCCGATTCCAACTACGGACTCCTCAATGAATTGGTGCTTTCCCACTTGACCGGCGCCAAGCCAAAGGTCTACACCATCGACGAGTCTCTACTCACCGGAACTGACGGTCAAGTCAGCGGCGCCGATGCTAAGAAAGATGCGGAGATTGCAAGCGAATACGCCAAAACTCTCCCCTCGGACCTGAAGATCGACTTGATTCTCTTGGGATGCGGCCCTGACGGCCACACTTGCTCGTTGTTCCCAGGCCACGAGTTGTTGCAAGAGAGAACTCAAAGCATTGGTCTTGTTAGAGACTCGCCAAAGCCCCCTCCAAGAAGAATCAGTTTCACTTTCCCTGTCTTGCAAAAGGCGGGCGCTATTGCCTTTATTGCTGAGGGTGAAGGTAAGGCACCAATCATCAACGATGTTTTTAATGACCCTTCTTCCAAGTTGCCATGTAAGCTTGTGAACGACCTTGACACCAGCGTGTCGTGGTTTGTCAACGACGCTGCTTTGCAGAACGCCAATGTGACTGCCTCTAAGTACTAGCTGCTACAGCCCGAATACATTAGCTTATCTCGTGGTTTCGAATCCGCGAGGCAACAAATTTGTACGGTAAATGGATAGTTCAGTTCGGGTGAGTTCGGGTGGTTTTTGTTTATCATTCTTGGACTGTCTCGTAATGTTCCTTTCTGCTATTCATTGAACTCCGGTAAGAGTTTTTGTTTGTCATTTATTGGCCTACGGTCTATAAATGTGTTGGTAGAAATGTCTCAGTAGAGCTGTACTGGTTTCCCGCGCCATACGGTGGTCGGAAACTCCTTGTCTCGTGACAGCACAGCACAACAGGAAATGGGTATGTGAAACAACTGCGTGCATCGTGGAATAACTACTAATCGCAAGGTTTAGGTGTCGCTTTATGGCTATGCCCAAAGAAGAGCTCCGCGCTAGTCGACAAGTTGGAAGTCGCCATGAGCTCGCTCTCGACCGTCTTTCCGGACCTGCCGCCAAAATTCGAGCCCCACATCACCATCACCACAAACATCGCTATTGACTTGGACAATGCCAAAGATGAGGTGAGCCGCATTTTGTCATCGTGCTGCATCGCCCTCAATTCCCTTCCACGCGATGCCAATGCTAGCGATTGGGTGCTGTTGGGTAAGGTAAATAGCCAGCGCAAATTCTTCAAAAAACTCTATTTCCAGGTGCTCCGAGACCCGACGCTTATCTCTTTCGCCCGCATTGTCCGTGAGCTTTTCGTGATCTTGCCAGAGAAGAAGGAGTTGGAGCAGAAAGTCAAAAATCCACACTTATTTCACACTAATAGCAAAGGCGAGATTGTGAGGAAAAAAGTCTCCCATGGCAGAAGCAGGAGCCTGCTGCAGAAGCTCGAGAAGCCCACTGAAATCCCCATCGATATACCGCAGATCGAAAAGGACCTGGCGATTGAGGCCGCCAAATGGTCGACCACGGAATTTGATCCCCATCTTTCGCTTATCTACAGCAACTTGCATCCCATAGATAACGCCCTATGGTACACCATACGCTCGCGAATCCTGGACTACTTGTCTATAGACGACTGTGATCTGGATGTCTGGAACCTGGGTAACGGACTCTCGTGGGATGGGGGCGTTTTGAAGTTGGTTCTATGCGAGGGCGATATCAAGGACTGGGCGGTTCTCGGATCCGTTGACCTACACAATTAAATTTCAATAAATATGGCTTTGAAGGTTCGTGCTTATCCCAAGTCTTGAAGTCTACACCTAGCCTACTTCATAAACATGGGGGCACGTTCGCAACTATATAGGAAATTACCTTTCCACCGGCAAAGTACCCAAACGAGAATTATCAAACTAGGCATCAAAAATCCACTTTTGCTTTGCACTTTCCGTAAATGTGTTTGAAAGCTTCCAAGAACAGCTTAAAAGCTCTGAAATATCGAAAACCCTCATACAGAGCCGTGGTGTCTCGGTAACGTGACTTGCACCTCTTGCTAGTTTCGTATGAAAGTGCGCACGCTTCCCACAACGAGTTGCAACTACCCAAGAGCATGGTGGAGCCCTTATCCAAAGTCGCATTGAAAGGATCCTCGAAGATAGTCTCTGACTATTTTGAGTTTGCAATCAACAATATCCTTTTTCAAAGGGGCATCTACCCTGCGGAAGATTTCACTACAGTCAAAAAGTATGACTTGCCCATGTTGGTTAGTGCTGATGATGAGGTCAAAACATACATTCAGAACATTATGAATCAGGTTAAGAAGTGGATCTATGGTGGGAAACTCACGAAGTTGGTGATTGTCATCATAAATAAGGCAACCACAGAGAGTGTGGAGCGGTGGGAGTTTTCTTTAGACACTACGGAGGACGAGGTCAAACAAGCTACACAGACCCCAAAGAGCAAGGAAACCATTCAGAAAGAAATCCAGGCGATTATCAGGCAAGTCACTGCCTCTGTTTCGTATCTTCCCTTTTTGGCAGACGACGAATACACCTTCAACGTTCTTGTGTACACAGATCCCTCATACGAGACGAAGAATATGCCCACAGAATGGGCAGATACTCACGGCGACGGGAAACTCATCTATGGAGACGTGGATTCCGTTAAGTTCTCGTCATTCGAGACTAATTTGCATAGCGTAGGCACCGCGGTCAGCTACAAATTGGGCTAGGTGTATACATGCATGATTCTATATTAAAAAATAAGCTTGGATACGGGAGAGCTCTTAACTGGCTTCCTTTTTTGGCCCACTCGAGACCGCAGAGGGTCGCAACATGGCGTACTCTTTATCAAAGCGGATCCTTTTGTTTCCGACCATAAACCTGGCCGCACCCTTAAGGCCGACACTATAGTCCCACTTTCTCAAGTAGTTGTCCTGCTTGAGTAATCCAATGGTTCCCACGGAGGCCTCGTTCAAAATCTTCAAGTCGTTGAACCGAGACTTAAGTTCCATGAATTTAAAAATCTGCTCCTTGCCAGTCTCCTCGTTGATCGAGGGCATGTATTCGTTTAGGACCAGGAAGTTCATTTGGTGGACATAATAGTCTAAAATGTATACAATGCCTTCATTGACCAACGACTCAGGGCACCTAAAATCCTTCATGCAATCTATTCCCTCTAGTATCTGCGATATTTTTGCAGGCTCGGCTTCACCGTACTTTGCTTTTAAGTCCAACGGCTTCAAGTTCAACGTAACAATCAATATGGCCAAGGCAATGCAATGGGGCGGAATAACAAGAGATAAAGGAGTGGACATGATATCAAACGAGACGAGCCATGCAAACAAGGTGAGTTTATAGTTCATTTTGAGTTTCTTGGCGAAGATGACCACCAACTGATCTACAGAAGGAACGTTTGCAGCGCCGCAGAGAAAGTCGAACTTAAGCACTTGTAGCAATTTGAATTCCAAGCTCATGATAATTTTTCTCTGTATGTCGTTGACAGTATTGGAGGAAGATGACAAGTTCCTGTGGATGCTGCGGGCGTCGCCGTCGATGTCTCTGATCTTGTTAGCCACGGCTTGAATGTCTCTTAATTTCTTGATGCAGTCCTCGTTTTTGGATGCCAAAAAGAAACAGGTGTAAGCAACCATATAGGGATCCTTTTCGAGCTCGGTGATTGACTGGATATCGGGATTTTGGTCGCCGGGCTCCTCGAACACGTTGGCTAGGTAGTATCGCTGGTAGTAGTTCATTGCCAAACTTAGCACTCTCAAGGGAAACTTTAAAGACTTAACAACCTGGAACAAAAATTGATAAATTTGATGCTTCCGTTGGTTGTAGTCTATTTTCTTGTTGTCCGGGATTGTCATCTTGTGGAGATATGAAAGCTCGGGATGGGACAAGAAGGGCCGCGATACCTGAAGGACAGTTGGCTTTTCGGAAGCGGGCTTGGCAGAGGAGCCATTTGCTACATCTGGTGTCGGCCGCTTACTTTGTTCCATGTCAGGCGTTTGTTTGAAGAGTTGCAAGACGAGAAAACAAGTTGCGATGTGGGACGGGATGTACGGATGCGGCCAGTGCCTGAAAGTAAACTTTGGTGAATGGAACGGCGAGGAATCCAGAGCGTTCTAGTGGTGAACAGCAGCCAGTATGAAGCTTAAAACGATCTACACTGTCATGGCAAGATTAATCGACTGTTTCATCATTTATACATAAAATACACAGCGTTGACATCTAAGATTGGAACTTCAAGAAGACACCCAACTTGTGGACTGGCTCAGCCAACTTCAAGGCATCGAAAGAAGCACCCAAACCCAAAAGAACACCGGGGTTCAACTTCTGGGAGTAGGACAAAGCAGTCAAACCAGAGTCTGCAACCTTGGCCTTGATGTAAGAGGAAGAATCCAACTTGTACTTGGTAGCGAACTCAACATTGACGTTGGAGGACTTGACAGAGTCCCAGGTGGCCTTGGCACCAGCCTCAACCAATGGGGAGACCTTGTGGTAGTAGGCAGCAGTGAAAACAGACAACTTTTGGGTGGAAGTAATACCGACAGAGTACAATGGGTTGGCGTAACCAAGGGCAACAGAGTACTTGTTGATGTTGGCGGAAGCAATGTCGTAGCCGATCTCAGCACCACCAGTGAAACCGTCGTGGGCGACGGTCAAGTCAGCGGTAGCAACAGGGCCCTTGAGCAAGTCAAAGAACAATCTGGCGCTGACAGCAGAGTGCTCGTAGAAGAAGTTCAACTTGGCGTTCTTGGAGCCGTTTGGAACAGCGGTGGTGTCCAACTCACCCTTCAAGCCTGGGGTCAACAACTCGGACAATTCAATCTTGGTGGACAAGACGTTGGCGTTGCTCCAGCCCTCAGTCAAGGTCAAGCCAGTGGCCTTGTCGCGGTAGACACCCTCAACGGAGGCGGCGATGGAGTTGTCCTTGTTGGTCTTACCCTTGACAGTGAAAGCCACACCGTTAGGAGCGGTGGTCTTGACCTTGATGGAGGCATTGGAGGTGTGGTAGAAGTCCTCAAACAACAAGTCGTTGGCGGACTTTTGGAGGTCGGAGAAAGGAACTGGACTCATGGTAGCAATGGATTTTTTAGCAAAAAAGCGTGCGTGCGAAGCGAGGGAATTGTGGATGAGCGAGGTATTTTATAGATTTCAGAAGTTGGGGTCATGGGACTGCACAGTGGCCTGGCTTATTTTTTTTTGGTAAACATTGGGGACGTGACGTGGCCTGCCACAAGAGGCCACAGACTTGACTCTCCTGCGGCCGAGCCTCGGACGGCCTGCTACTAGCTCCCCCTCCAATAGAGCCGTAATCTAGGCTTTTGCCTCGAAAGTTGGGTAAGTGGCCGGGCGCAAATAATGGGGTGCGTAAGGCCGAGATCACCCCAGCTGTTAGCACGGGCCACGCCCACAATGCCAATTGAGGGGAATTCCATGCCACACCCGGACTGCCTCAGATCCAGTAGACTCTCGAAGTGCAGCCGCCTCTCTACGGTCATTATGGTCGTTGACACTTCAGGCAGTTTCCTGTACATGCGCCCAACGTGTGGTCGCCCCACCCGCGAGCCGGGTGTGGAAAGGCTACTCTTTATTGGCTGATGGGAAATACGCCACCTGGCCAGTGTAAGATGCAGCAGGGAGTGCACGAGATTATGGAGCAGAATCAGAGTTGCTTCATAGACACCAGCATCCCGACACCATGTCTGACCCCGAATAGAGGGCTGTGGCGGGGTGGGGACGATGGTGGGGGACGCACGTGCACAGACAATTTGCGGGTCCAGCTTCGCTGGTCTAAAAGCGGTAACTTGGTGTTGCGCGTCTGCTATCGCGGCACATCGCCTGCAGACGAGTCAAGCTGTCAGAACAGTCTTCATGGGGGACGCCAAGTACATGAGGTACACGCTCGGGTTTATACGCTCGGAGTCCGATGAAGTGCTTTTGCTCAATCGCCAGAAAGCGCCCTGGATGGGCCGGTGGAACGGCGTGGGTGGAAAGCTAGACCCCGGCGAGACACCGTACCAGTGTATTGTGAGAGAGACTTACGAGGAAACAGGACTCCAGATCCCACAGTATCAGGACCGCGGCATCATGAGATGGGTAAGAGACGGCGTCGACCTTGGCGGCGTACATGTTTTCACGGCCCAGGTGCTGAAGGAGGAAATGGACACGTACAAGACTCCACGGTGCCATTGTCACGAGGGAATATTGGACTGGAAGCGCATGGACTGGATTTTGCACCCAGAGAACACGGGCATCGTGGACAACGTGAAGATCATGTTCAAAGACATCTTTCACGCAGGGCCTCTGTCGTTGTGGGTGTCTACGTACGAGCAGTCCACGCTAGTCAGCTGTGATTACACCGCAGAGCAGTGAACGCGACGGCTCCATTCATACTGTAGTTTATTTCATTAATGCCTATGCCAATCACGTCGTCCAGAGACGAGCAGTGTTATCAGCTCCCGAACTGAATAACCAAGCCTCCTTTGGATGCCACACCAAATTCAAAACACCAATGCTAGACACAATCTTGTGTCCTGTCAATTTCTTCAATGGCACCAACAATGGGTTGTTCAAGTAGTCGTCGTAGACAGTACTGTGGAACACATGGATAGAGCCGTCATCAGACGCAGAGGCAAAGAGCGGAAGCTTGCCCTTGTGGAAAACGGTGGCACGCACCGCCTTGTCGTGGAAACGCATAGTCTTGTATGGCGTGGCGCTCAATTCCAAGTCATGCCACAACACTCTCTTGTCGTATGAGCAGGCCAAAAGATGGTCGCCGCGAGGGTGGATATCGATGGAAGCCAACAACCTGGCGCCTGGCATCAACTTCTTGATCATAGCCTGCTCGGCCAAGTCGTAGATTCTGATTGTACGCTGGGAACTGACAAACAAATGTGGTTTTGTAGGGTGGAACTTGGCGTCCACAGTGATGCCCTTGGACTTTCTGAAAGGAGACTGGGTCAAGTGCTTCGACAACTGGTGGATGAGCACCGAAGTGTTCTTGGATTCTGGTGATACCGTGACAAAATAGTCACCCTTTCTGTGCCACGAGAGCTTCTTGATGGGTTTCTTCACTTCAATGATCGCAGCAACACCATCCTTGGATTGCTCTGGCTTTGGAGCGTACCAGCTAGCAACGTCCTTTTTGGTCACCGCAGCGACACCCCCCTCCTCGTCGTCGGAGTTCACATTGATGGCAGTATCCTTGCGTTTGTTGTTGACGTTCTGGAAACCCCATCCGGCTTCGATCTTCACACGCGCAGCATTCTCATAATCAAACCCGAACACGGGGGGAACGATCAAAAGAATCTTCTCGGACGCAGCCACAGCCAAGATGGGCGTGGCAGCATCAGGATGCCACTCCAAAACTTCTATTTTGTCGTCAGCGTCTTCCTCAATATCGACCAACTGCGTCTTGAACACCTGTCTGCCAGTCAAAACTTCCCAAATACGCACAGATCCGTCATCGGATCCAGTGGCTAGCCACAAGCCCAGGGGATGGACCGAGAGTGCTCTTACGCGACCAGTGTGGCCCTCAAAAACAGTCGAGCATTTGATGGGGAACGGGCGCAAGTCCTTTGGCGAGGGCAAGTCTGGGATCAAGGACTCAGGGTCCACATTCATCTTGGTCTGACGGACACGAGGTGCCAAGTACAAGTCCAAACTACGCTCGAAACGTTCACGGATGGATTCCTGGTAGGCCGGCACTTTGCGCAACGACAGGTACTTCTGGGGCATGTAGTTGGTCTCTCTTTCGGCCGGGTCGGTCTCGAGCCACTTCTTCTTTTCTTCCTCATCGAACAAGTACTCTTCGGGGGGATTGTAGGACTCGTCGTTGGTGGGAGGGGCCAATTTGGGCGCACGGAGATTCATTTCATGGTCGACAGGCCCGTCATCCTTCTCCCACAAGTCGAAGTCGTAGAGCTCCTCCTCCTGCGTCTCCTTCACCTTGTTTGGAGGAATGATCTTGCCTTCCCGAATGGCACGAACAATCTTCATGACCCGCTTGGCTTCGTGTTTGGAGGGCATGAAGCGGCGCTTGGGCTCGGGGGCACTGGAAAGCGGCATAATCTCTGTTTTCGACGTGAACCACTCGATGATAGGCTCGTACGGGTTGATTGACTCATCCGTGTTTTCATTGTTCTGGATCTTGCGGATCAACTCCAATTCCTCCGCGGTGAGGTTCAAGGCTTGGCCGGTGTTCTGGTCTAATAGACCAGTCCATCCCTCGGGCAACTCAATCAGCTCCAAGAGCTGGTCGAGAGCACTGCCCCTGGCTGGGCGCATGATGCGCTTTCCGTTGATGTCGTAGCCCAAGTGGGGCATTTCGTCGTATGCTGAGAGGGGAATGTTGCCGATGGTGTTGAAGTTGTCGACGTCCGAGTCGTCCGAGTCGTAGACCGGCTCGATTTCCGGCTTGATAATGCGGGCCGTGCCGTCGCTGAACTTGGTGTGCGTTTCGCCCGTGTCCTCAGTACTGATGGTCTTGAGCTTGATGCCGCTGAGTCTGTCGTTGATGGATTCGGGCTCGGAAGCGCCATCGGACTCGGAGCCGCTCTCATCAGAGCCGCTCTCCCCGTCTTCCTCGGCCAAAAGACGGTTCAATTCGGCCTCTTCTTCGTCCTCGGAGTCGCCAATCTCGCTCTCATCGCCCTCCTCAAAGTTGGTGCTGACGAGCTCGTTCTGGTCGCTTTCCTCATCGCTCTCATCTGCCTCGATATCCAAGAGGCCCTCGACCTGGAGGTCGTCGTCGCTCTCCAGGCCCGAGGCATCCAAGTCACTTCCCGACCTCTTCTTGGGCTCAGTCACTGGCAACTGCTCCTTTTTTCCCTTCTTGGCCATGTTTTCTGTGATTCTAGGGGAGGTATCAGCGATGGAGATGAGAAAAAAATGAGCCTGAGATGCGCACTGTATACACACTGTCTGTCTACAGCAGCACTCCACACCTACACTACGACAACATGAACTCCATAAAGAAAATCCTCGACATAAACAACAGGGAGCTAGCGGCCAACACCCCCGATGCGGCCTCCTGGCACATGGACTACGCAGACACCTCCTACGTGTACATAGGCAACCTAGACCGGACGCTCAAAGAGGCCGACATCCTCACCATCTTCTCCCAGTACGGGAACCCCACCCACATCAATTTGGTCAGGGACAAAGAAACAGCCAAGCTGCGGGGCTTCTGCTACCTCAAGTACGAGGACCCGCGCTCGTGTGTGTTGGCGGTGGACAATTTCAACGGAACGCAGATCCACGAGCGACCTTTGAAGGTCGACCACATCTATTACAAGTTAGCCAAAGGGCAGCGAGAGGACGACTTTAAGGTGGATTATCCTGAGATCAAGCCGCAGGAGCTACTAGAAGATGGTCCAAGACTTATTGAGAGTGAAAGCGTTCCTGTGCCGAACGCAGTGATGGACGACGACAACTTCGAAGATCCCATGGCTAATATGGTCACGTTAGCACCAGAGAAGTCGGAGCGAAAAAGACACAGGAGCGAGAGAAGGGAAAAAAGACACGGAAGTGAGGGAAGCGAGAGAGGGGATAAAAGACGCAGGAGCGACAAAGAGGAAGGACATAGAAGCGACAAAGAGGAAGGACATAGAAGCGAAAAAGGGGATAAAGGACAAAGAAGTGACACAGAGGAGAAAGAACATAGAAGCGAAAAAGGGGATAAAAGACATAAAAGCGACAAAGAGGGCGAAAAGACGAGCCATCGGCATGGTTCGAGAGATGCTCTCCAGAGCAACAGCTAGCATTACCCCACATACATCTATTTCCTGGTGATCTTTTCAAGGCCGTACCCTTGGTAGTACTGGAAGAAGTCCTCCTTGTCGCGGACGCTCAACTCTACCTGACTCAATCCATTCTCTGTGAACGCCTTTTGGCATGCTCTCAAGCTATGCTCCTCCAACGGCACAATCTTGATCTTCACATAAGATTTTCCCGCCGCAGCCATGAGCTTGGAGGCATACGCCTTCGGGCCCACGTGGGGGACTGGGAGTGTGAGAGCGCCCGGGTAGTATCTCAAAACTGTCACCTTGGCTGACTTTGAGAGCCTCAAAACACTATCCACCAAAGGGCTGAGTGGCATCGTGGCCTTGTTATTGGTCGGAGTGCCCTCAGCGAAAAATACCACCAACTTCCCTTGCACATGGTCCTTCAATGTGCTGGTAACCTTGGTGCCGAGTGTTGGCACCGCATTGACGGGAACAAAGCAGATTTGAAGGGCTTGCCAAACTGAGAGTAGGTACAAGTCCTCTTTGACCGGAACAAGCACAGCTATGGAGCTCACAGACTTGACCTTCGAGATGAGGTATTGCACGAGAACATCGAGAGGCGACACCAAGTTCGACACGACCACGTCGCCCACGTCCGGCTGGTTTGCGTATATCTCGGACTGTTTCAGCTTTCGGATGCCCTCCACCGAAACATCAACATCGCTGACGGAAAACAAAAGACCGAGGATCGCCTTGACGGCGTATTTAGGTGCAATAAAGGTTAATGCATAGAGCACCATGAAGACGGGCCATTTGACAGCCAAGCGGATAGGTCGGGCAACGTATTTGCTGAAAGGCAGCGTGGGAACATCCACGGGAAGAAACGGGGAAATGCCCGTTCCCTTGTCCCTCCAAGTGCTGAACTTCTCCATGGCCAGCGGAGCCGTGCGTGAAGCTCCGACGAAGAGACCAGCACGATCACGTGAGAAGCCCACTCTACTAAGCAATACAAAGCAGGTTCATGTAAATATATCTTTAACATTATATTGACCACATACTAATATACAAAACCACACGGCGACCGCATCGCCACTGGGCCAATTATAAGAAGGGAACACCAGGAAAAATCAATTTTCGCAAACGCTTCCACTTACAATTCCTGAGAAGCCTTGGAAGTAGCCTTCTTAGCTGGCAACAAGGATTGGTGAATGTTTGGCAAGACACCACCTTGGGCGATGGTGACGTGACCCAACAACTTGTTCAATTCCTCATCGTTTCTGATGGCCAACTGCAAGTGTCTTGGGATGATTCTGGACTTCTTGTTGTCTCTGGCGGCGTTACCAGCCAATTCCAAGATTTCAGCAGCCAAGTACTCCAAGACGGAGGTCAAGTAGACTGGAGCTCCGGAACCAACTCTTTGAGCGTAGTTTCCCTTTCTCAACAATCTGTGGACTCTTCCCACTGGGAAGGTCAAACCTGCCTTGGCAGATCTAGAGGTAGATGCCTTTTCAGTCGATCCTGCTTTTCCTTTACCACCGGACATTATTATTTATTGTATTTATTCGTTAAGTTAAAAAACAAAAAAACACCTTGTAAGCCAAGTGCGATTTTAAGTACTTTTATAGGACCGGGGTTTGCCTACGCCGTAAGCATCATTAACCCTAGAACGCGGGTGCGTTCCTGCACCAGGTGGCAACTACGTTCCTCGAATCTCTCCAAGTTTTCTCCTCTACGCATATTCCTATACTTACCCGCGAATTCTCTGTACTGAGAATTACCGCTTTTCTCGAGTATATTTCAGTCCCCGCACCGCGAATGACACGCGAATCCGACCGCGACAAGCTGCTGTCACAGCCACCACGAACGCCACGATACTGAGGCCATGATCAAGCAAGGCGCGTAGCTCCTGAGGCCTGGCATGGTAGACTAGCGCCAAGCCGTTGTAGTTAGTGACTGTAGTGAGCAGCAAGCACACTATCACGCTGTTCATCACCTCGAACGCCCAGTGATACAGGACAGCATGATCTACTTCTACATCTGCTCCAACAGTAGCTGCGTACCCCGAACCCAGCCTTGCTGCAACGGGCTGCAACAGCCGCTCACGTATGTTGCCCAGGTTTCGCACCCCATGCAAACAAAACAACACCATTCACGTATTCAGCGAGTCGCAAGGCGTGTTCCGCGGAGAACGCGGAGAGCGCGAGGCGGTTCTCAGATATACACAGTCAGGTGCGAAAATTACGGTGTTTGTTGTGCGGAAGGGAGTAGTGTACTTGCAGGATCGGTGCGCACCAGGGAACGCGAGTCCCCCTGCACGCTCTCTGTGGCAAGTGGTATATAATTTGGGGAGAATCCCCAGGGCACAGTTCAAATAATTTTTTGATAACTTAATTTTAAAACACAACAACAATGGCCCCAAAAGCAGAGAAGAAACCAGCCTCCAAAGCTCCAGCTGAGAAGAAGCCAGCTGCCAAGAAGACCGCCTCCTCTGAGGGTGCTAAGAAGAGATCTAAGACCAGAAAGGAAACTTACTCTTCTTACATTTACAAGGTTTTGAAGCAAACCCACCCAGACACTGGTATCTCTCAAAAGGCTATGTCTATCATGAACTCTTTCGTGAACGATATCTTTGAGAGAATTGCTTCCGAGGCTTCCAAGTTGGCTGCTTACAACAAGAAGTCCACCATCTCTGCTAGAGAAATCCAGACTGCCGTTAGATTGATCTTGCCAGGTGAATTGGCCAAGCACGCTGTCTCCGAGGGTACTAGAGCTGTCACTAAGTACTCTTCTGCTGCTAACTAATTATGATGAAAATGTTTGTGAGAATGCGATTCTAGGGGGGCACTGAGTGCCTTCTAGATATACCATTCGTGTATTCGGCACACTCATGTCATGGACTGGTCAGTGTAATGTATATTTGTATATTAGTAATGGAACTTATTTTTGTATCGGAAAACATTCGTAAACTACATTGTACTTATTTGGAGGCGTGATCACGTTGAGGATTAAATGTGTCAGCTATTTTTCGTTTCCTAAATTTTGGCTGACGGAGATGATGACCAACCAGCTACACCAAAAATTGAAGAGGTGGTGGAGCCAAAATGCATGCCGGATACCGTACACCATGCTGTACACTATGGTGTATACCAAAAGAATTATGGTGCAGTTGAGGATGTACACGCGGGGTTGTTTATCCTTAGTCTGGAAGCCAAGTGGTATCACGTCCCCGTAAAAATTGTGTAGCTCAATCAAAATGAGAATAGGGGCCACTGCTAGGAAGTTGTGATGAGACGAGAAAGGTGTTGCCCAGCTCAAGTTAAAGTTGTGAATGAAGACAATAAGTATAGGGACGTTAATTGGAAGCACCCATAGCATGATCATCAAGATGCTGAAGTTGTAGTTCCACCACGACCTCAGTGATTTCTTCCAGATGATCTTGATGCAGCTAAAGACCTGAATGACAAAGCACACGACGTAAGCAAACTGAAAAGGCAAGTAGAACGGGATCATGAGAAGAAGTGCTGCAGATGCTATGAGCTTTTTCTTGGATATCGTGTTGCTTTTGCACGTATCCTTTGCAGTTCTATTATTGTTGTAAGCAATATGGGAGCTAGCGTATGTCATAAAACCGACTGTAAGCTTTCCCACGTATGTAAGAAAAACACTGATGAAGAAATTGGTGCCAACAGCCATAATGAAGAAGAAACAGCCGAGAACGGAGAGTGATTTTTCCTCAATACCCAAATACAACGAGTTCGTCTTGTAATTAGAGTGGGAGGTTGCTTCGTAATTGAATGGAATCCGAAAGTTGACCGGGTCCAAGGAGTTGAGGAATCTTTGAAAAACAGGTACTCGAGTGAGAGGGGTGAGCAGGCAGATAAGCAACATAATGGGAATTAAAAAATGAGCCTCTGTCAATTTCGATAAGCCGTAGTAGTAATCAGGAAACTTACCTGTGCTGGAGTATTTCCGCAATTGGAAAACCATCACAAGAAGAGTCACAGCTAGACAGTGGGAAACAGCTGCTAGCCTAAACCTCACCACAAGTAGCTTGAGACTGTTAGCCCAATCTATGGAAAGGCGTAACTCCATTGAGGTCACATCTTCTTTGGAGTAACTTTCCTTGGGGTCTGCCCAAAATTGAAGGTTAAGGCCGTTAGCCTCCTTCGCGGTGTTGAAAGGAGTGAAAGGTGCAATTCCGTGCATGTTGATGGAGACACTTTTATCACCTCTCAAATTGGTGATCCATTTTGTTTCAAAAGGCTCGGGCAGCCACTGACGAAAAAAGGGCTCGAAAAGCGGCCCACTGTCATCTTTGACCCGAATTTTGTATGCCAAAATACTAGACCAGACCCCAGTAAAATGCACATCCACTGTAAGGCCTCGGTCGTGTAGCAACGATACTTCTGCCCCTCTCAGAATGATGGACCACAAGTTGCTTTCTATAATTATCTCAGATGCGTCTCCATCGCTTGTCAGAACAATAGTAAACTCACCTTTGGGGTATTTTGTACGTTTATCCACCACCAATAGAGTCTCGTATCCGTAAGTTTGATTCTTCTTGTAGGACAATGCTTCGTATGGCGGTAACTCTCCATCGAAAGCAGAGTCCTCTAATGTCCTTGACTCCTTAGCGGCATTAGGTATTGGGCGAAGCTCCGACGTGATGTCGACACAAAACAACTCGAGGAACTCTGTAGTTTTCTCACTGGTATACAGTAGAGATTCATCTGCGGTTCCCTCGCTGTTGCACAAATAGATTTGTATGTTTTTATTATGCTCGATCCTTTTACCCCCTCTAATCACCAGCACAGAGGAATCACTGTTGAGTGGTAAAAGAGTAAACATCGTGTCTTTGGATTTTGCATCAGATGATTTCCATGTTGCATGAGTTCCAGAGAGAACCGCAATTTCTTGGGCATCAATTTTAAACGAGGTGAGCCTCAAGCGACTTTTTTGAAGGATGTCCTGCAAGAAGTACTCTTCAAATCCAGATAAAAAGTTATTTTTAAACACCGACATCCTCTTCTCTAGCGGGTATGCCCTAGAGGATGACGTGAAATCCACCACCTCCAATAATGCTTTCAGGATGGTTCTTCTGAGCTGTCGGCACCATACAATAGCCAAGTGATCCATAGGGGTCCAGACCCCCGGAATTCCAGTAGTGTAAGCCGTAAAACCATTTGTTGGTGGTATGAGGTAACCTAAAGTGGTGTAGTCTGCGGGTAACACAGAGTCGGTGAGTCCACCCGTGATGGATATGAGGGACACATTATCTAAGGCCCCGTAATGCGAAAAGGTCTCGTCATTGAATGCACGATACCAGAAGCGGTCAATAGTCAGGTAGATCAGAAGTATGTCGCCGTCAAAAGTGAGCGGGGGAACCGAGTGCGGCGATGCCAAACTGACAATCGTATTGATAGACCCTGCTAGGTAGTTGTCTAGCGTTGGAAGAACTCGGGCCACAATGCCACCCATTGAGTGAGCAACAATCAACACCGATTTGGGAGCATTTTCAGTGTGGGCATAAAGCAGGAGGATGAACCGTATGGCTTCGTTCAAATACTCTGCCTGGTCGAGCAAGGTGCGGCCATGAAAAGCGGTAAAATCCTCGTTGAAGTCAGCGGCAAAAAAATCCAAGTTCCGGGCGTTTTTGTTGTCCACAACATCAATATCTTCGTCGTAGTACAAGTTGGCGGCTTCGGCGGCTATCGATCGGACTTGTCTGAAGGAGCCAGCGTTCCCCGGAACAAATAGGACGGGGATGCCATCGAGAATCTCAAATCCCTTGTTTTCTGCGTTCGGGACCGGGTCCTTTCCCTGCTCACGGTATATGTAAAGGGAGTACTTGGAGGCGAATTTGGTGTGGGACTCGTCAAACGACTTTATTCGAGCATATGAAGGGTACATATACACGCTTTTGCACGAGTTGACGTCTGCAGCCTCGGACCATGCTTGCAGGTACAGCCATGCTATAGCGGCTAGGAGAAGAAGCCCTAGAAACGCCACCACATGGAGGGGTTTTCGTAGAAGGTCCCGTTGCATTTGGAGGGTGAGATGAGAGTAGGCTCACCCGATAGCGAGCGCTATAGTTCTATGCATGACACCGAGCATGGCTATGAAGAATACTACAATAGCTTTACTTCTTTTGGTTCGTCTCCGCTTCGCCTTCATAAGTGTGTAAATTCGTGGCGTCTATGGAATAAATTACTTGTCTTTGACCGTGGTGACATCGGCATCCTTGTTATCGTCATCGGGCTCTATGATGGTCAACTGACTGAAGTTCAGGGTCTTGTTATCAACCTTCACTTGGATGTCGTCCTTGAGATCGCCCTCCTCCTGTCCTAGGTGCACCAACTCCTCCACTTCCGTGACCGTGAATTGGCCGTCTAGTGGAATCTTCCCCACTGGAATCTTGAAGCCGTCGGTGTCGTACACCGGGCTCTGGTTGCCTTCTCTTTCGATGATGTTTTCTCGCTTGCTGCTTCTCTGGACGTCTTTGTCCACGAGCTTCTGTAGCTTCTGTAGCGTTTTAGCCCTGACTTCGGGCTCGTCGTCTTTCTCCTTTTGCGCCAGCAATTCTATTCTCAGTCCTGCCATTGATATGAGCGTGTAAAGTTATACGTGGGAAACGTGCTGCCAATAAATACTGAACGCTAGTCGATAATCCTTCGGCTAATCTCTGGGATTTGGTGGCTAGGCGTCTGCTTATATACTTCGGTTGTGTACGTAATTTGTTCCTGAACGTCACCCGCATAACGTCACTCGCAAGGCAGAAGCACGATTCAGCGAAGTTCAAAATGTCTCAGAACGCACATCGCTCGCTCGGACACCGTCCATGGCGGAGGTGATACCCCCTGCGGAGCAAACGATGGCTGATTCGGACCGATTGGTGGAATCCATGCCCAATTTGTTGAGGCCACTGGTCTGACCCCTGACTCAACGTTGCGAAGCTGGATTGACCCTGCTCGACCTGCCGGATATGATATCAACGGTGCAGTATGGCTCGCCAAACCTCGATGACGACATGGAGCGGTCTGGCACATAGAACACAGCCCGCTGGAGTCCCGCACTTGATCATGCGGAGACCCCGGAACGAGCACAGCCAAATGTACAGGAACGGTTGACGGTCCCGTCGAAGCCGGACGCACGTGATAAGGCTTTTGACTTGAGTACAGTGGTGCTGGTATTCCCCTGAGACGCTGGTATTGCTTTATTTGTTTTTTTGTCTTTGCATTCAAACGTCATCTGACAGTCTGTAGTGTATGTGGAAAAGAATACAACTAGTGAGAAATGTGTCCTCGGGTGTGAACATGTTCAATCATTGCTTAAAAATCGAATACGCGGCGAAATAACAAAAAAAGCACGTTTTTGAGCACTTATGGGGGGTCAAAGCCACCAAGGTTGAAGCCAGTTAATAACAACCTAATTTGGTGTGGCCACCGCCTTCTTGGGGAGGTAATCCTCAATGCGCTACAATGCAGGACGCTTAAGAGAATCGAGCAGTGACGGTCGAGCAGCAACTTCAAGCAGTGAGCGAGCAGTAGCGAACACGAGCAGTAAGTCCAAATAGTGTAGCTCGAGCAGAATAAATCAGGAGCGCAAAGATGGAGAGAATTGACGGAGCTAAACTTTACTGAAATATATTGAATCTAAAAACTTACATGTATTGCATCTCCTTGGAATTGAATGGGTTGTGGTCGTAGTTGTCCGTGGTTACACGTTCTTCGAAATGTCTGTGCTTCTCATCAGACACTCTCCAAAAGAAGGAAATGAAGAGCGACGCAGCAAGTAGCACCACAGGGAGCCAAAGAAAAGCGATCATGGTCTTTCCCAATCTGGCAGTGTACACTCCATCGGTCTGCACTCTTTTGACACCGTACCTGTGGAGAGCCGTGTCTAGCATGGCACCCAAGAGAATCAGGATCAAAGCACCACCAGTGGTTGCCCTGTAAACGTTGAAGAGTTTAGTGGATCTCTTGACAAAGGCAGCAATGGCAACGACATTGGCGACGATGGTGACTATCAAGGCAATCAAGATAAAAGCATATGCGGCCTTGGAACCGTTCTTGTAGGTGCTGAAGCGACTGAAGCCAGAGCTCCATTGAAAAGGCTCATAAGGATAGGCCGGCTTTTGGGCCGAGCAAGTGCCGGTGCCCGTGAGCTCTTTCCCGCTGAAGGAACAGAAGTTGTACAAGGTCCAGATATATTGTCCATACTGATCTTCGATTTTGGAGAGGTACAAGTTTCTCACGAATGGGGCTTTGGCGCCGCTCAAGTTAGCCAACATGAGGAACATGAAGGCGACGGTGGAAATGAAGAAGGTCACGATGGATCTTGCAATGAACATTTTGTGGGGTTAGTAGTGGGGCTCAGAAATCACTTTGAAAAAATCCGTGAGTCTTATGGAAAAGGTGTCTGAATATATGGCGTCACAGGGGAGTCCATGTTCGGCCTTCACCACTGCAGCAGTGCTGCATTGAGCGCAATAATCGTACATTAAGTGGCTGCGCATAAAAGGGCTAAGAAAGTGGCTGTTTTTCGCACTGTATGCATGCCCCGACTTGGATTTTCTTGTGTATTAGACCCGCTCCAGCATGAAATGCCAGGAATTTTTTATCTAAGAAATCAGCGATTGGGTCAAGCCTCCTGCGCGGATCCAATATCGATATCTCCTTTAGTGGGGAAACGACCTACTTTTCCGCAGCTGCATGACATCCCTTAATAATGAACGCTTTCGGGACTAATTGCCCAGACAAAAAGGCTATGCAGCTGGCTCTGCTCTTCAAACTGGATGAATATGTTCGTGCGTCTGCACAGTCGCTCGCTGTTTTAATGCTGGAAAGACTACGTGCCAAGAGTAGCTAAAGCTGGGCAATAGAGTAATGTACAGCAATCGGAGAAATCGGTATTTTACGCAATGCAACAAGGGATGAGTGAATGTGATAAAAGTGTAGCAGTGTGGTAGTGTAGTATAGTAATAGTGTAGTAGTTGTTAGATTCTGGTTACATCCAGTACTCTGTTTTGTGTTAAGTATGTTTATTCGTTGATGATATCTCAAGGAGGAACCATCGCTCCTTATATAGATTAATCCGGTATATAGTGCCTGCTACTATCGTTGCTATTGTCTTACCTAGTTCGGCATAGTATTGTAGCAGGGCACGGCCTACATCTGTCTATTAATTGCATAGTGGGACCTAGGTGACCACTATGCGTTCTCAGACCTTGGATTACAGTGCTCGATAAATATAGCTTAAGTATTACGCGACAGCAGGCCGGTAAACTTCGTGAATATGACCAAGACCTACTCGTTGGTGCGAATCTGCTGCCCAGCTTATGAGCATCTGCCAGCATGAACCCTGCATAATTCTGCAGTTTAATGAAGCCGTGTCTATCTACTCAAAGATATTAACCTTGTTGCATAGAGTTATAGATAGGTGGGTGCATAGAGGTGGCAGTCGCATTCGCAATCACCTCTACCTAACGCGATAAACACCCATACACGCCGTTGCACCAGCACACAATGTCCAGCGATTTGGAAAAGAAGGTACAGGAACTAGCAGACTTGGTTCAGAAACAGAGCCAGGTCATTGCCAAAACAGGCAAGCAGCTCATGGAGATGCAACTTTCGGATGTCAAGTCAAAAATGTCACTGCTAGACACTCAGCCCAAACGTCAGACATTCGACATCGAAGACTACGCCACCAATGACGATATCGTCCAATTAGTTTGCGAGCTACAAGGGCAATTGGACTTTCTTGAGGAGCGGACTATCAGAAGAAACTACAATGGCCACGTCTCCGAGTCCAGCCCAGCTACGGCCAAGCTTGCTCCGTTGTGCAACAGAGATGGAAGCGAAGCGCCGCTGTTCTTTCCCCAGACGAAAGGCGACCTCGTAGCCCTCTCAGACGCGGACTTGTTCCAACTTTGCGAGTTCTACGAGTTGATCGTGGCAAACGAACCGAGCGAGGAGTTGAAGCAGATCATCCAGTCCGACAGCTTGACGCCCGAGGACGCAGATAAATTGCTCAATGCGCAAGGGGACTCTGAATCCGTAGAGCAGAAGCTTCTGCAGTTTACCAAGGCCGAGTTGGACGAGTTGTATGATGAGTTCACGAGGTACATTGGCGCACGAGTGAGACGCGGGCTGGGATGGTAGGTTGGCTGTTAATCAATACACGGCATCAAAGGAGAGCAAGGAGAGTGGAAAGTAGCGAACCGGACAGATCCAAATACCACGGTCAACCACGGTCAACCACGGACCTCCTACGACATACCACATCGTAAGCGAACATTGACGTCACGTGCGCACCCGCGATGAGGGCTGGTACCCTAGCCACCACACTGCATGCCGGAATATCGCACGAAAAAACTTCTCACATGAGCCGTCCTAGCCAGCTACAGTTATTGCCAATCACTAACAATGGGTATGTGAAACTACGCCGCCCGTCGGCCAGCCAAAGTGGGAGTCAGCAGCCCTACGCCCCTGCCCAATGATGTACTAACCCTCTAGGTAGAGTTATTCGTAACCAGAGAAAGGGTAGAGGCTCTATTTTCACTGCCAACACCAGATTGAGACAGGGTGCTGCCAAGTTGAGAGACTTGGACTACTCCGAACGTAAGGGTTACATTCGTGGTGTCGTCAAGCAGATTGTCCACGACTCCGGCAGAGGTGCTCCTTTGGCCAAGGTCGCTTTCAGAGACCCATACAAGTACAGAATGAGAGAAGAGATCTTCATTGCCAACGAGGGTGTCTACACCGGACAGTTCATCTACTGTGGAGCCAAGGCTTCGTTGAACGTCGGTAACGTTTTGCCTTTGAGCGCCTGCCCAGAGGGTACCATTGTCTCCAACGTTGAGGAGAAGCCAGGTGACAAGGGTGCTTTGGGTAGAACCTCCGGTAACTACGTCATCATCATCGGACACAACCCAGACGAGGGTAAGACCAGAGTAAAGTTGCCATCTGGAGCCAAGAAGATCATCTCCTCCAACGCCAGAGGTGTTATTGGTGTCGTCGCTGGTGGTGGAAGAATCGACAAGCCATTGTTGAAGGCTGGTAGAGCTTTCCACAAGTACAAGGTCAAGAGAAACTCGTGGCCAAGAACCAGAGGTGTGGCCATGAACCCAGTTGATCACCCTCACGGTGGTGGTAACCATCAACACATTGGTAAGGCATCTACCATCTCCAGAAATGCCGTTCCAGGTCAAAAGGCTGGTTTGATCGCCGCCAGAAGAACCGGTTTGTTGAGAGGTACCCAGAAGACGAAGGATTAAGCTACTTGCTAGTTTCAATGTATAAAAGTAATGGTGCACAGTACGTAATCATTATAGGTTTGTATTAAAGATTAAACGGGGCGGGGGGAATGGCCCTGGCCCTTGTGTAAAAAACATTCAGCTTCTTCAGAGAAGACCGAAATCATCAATTACTTACCGGGGCAATTGCTTCCGAACTACTCGAGATCACCACATTTTCTGCTGAAGACTTGATCCCCTCAAGTGCTGCACCGTCGTGCGAAGGCTCGTCAGTGACCACCGACTCGACTTCAGCGGCCTTCTCGACGGGCTTTTGCTGAGAATCCTCGCTTTGGGATGCTTCCTTGGGCTTGTCCCCTGCAACTTTAGACTGGTCCTCAGGCTTCTGATTCCCTGATGCATTATTTGGTGCTTCCTTAGACTCTTCTGTCTCTGGGGACTCTTCCTCAGGCTCTGCGTCATGAACGTCACCCACAGCAGTTTTTGCATCAGCTTCAGCATTATCGACCTCGTTTCTCTTTTCCTTGATAGCATATGCTTTCATGACACTCAAAAACTGCCATTCGTGCTTTCTGGACTTCGACTCTTCAATGACGTCGTCAATGCTTTTTTCAGGGGGAAGATCCAAGGTGACCAATGCGTTGTAGGCGCGGTTCTTGAAGCCTCTAATCCAACCTCTAAGCTTCTGGATCTTTACCTCAGTAGGATTGTAATCCTTGAAGAATTCCCGGAGATCTAACTCGCTGGTTTTCCCTTTGAGGCCTTTGACGAAAATGGTATTAGTAGAGAATTCCTGTTCCTTTGGACTCTTGGGCTCTTCCTTTACCTTTGGATTTTTTTGACCTGGGACTTGCTTCGACAACGAATAAAAAGAAGGAGACCTAGGCCCTACTTTTTTGTTTGCATCTGGCGAATAGGGAACATGTGGTCTGGCTCTGAGTTTTCTTTCCTTAAACGGCGCTCCATCGATCTTGTTTATGAACTCTTCGGCAGCCTCCGGGCTTGGAAGGTCGGCGTAGGCAATGCCCAAAGGCTTTGCCCTCAGGCTTCTGAATCCCACAAAATAGTTGGGAATGAAGACATTCGATCTTGAAAAGTTAGAAGGGCTTGCTTAAGTGTCTAGTGGTAACATACGCTTCATCCCCCAAGTAGGTTTTTAACTCGTCCTCCGTTGTGGAGTAGTTGAGGTTTGAAATGAAAACTTTGGATGTGGCCATTATTGATCTTGCAAATCTGTCTCTATAAAAAAGAACACAAATTCTTTGATGCGAGCGAAAGGGCACAATTATAAATCACTCCCCGTTTTGCCCTTGTGTAACAGCTGTGGGCACTTTTTGCAGCCTCAGCGCCTCACGCGCCTCAGAATTGTTTTGAATGCCAAAGAGGGGCTAACAAATGCAAAAAACCTGAGGAGCTCACAAAAACGGCGCAACCGCCATGCGGACACATATGCATACCTTTTCTGAAGAAACTCTTTGTGTATTTTGTGGGGCCTATTTTAGTCCATTGGCTATGTATTGATAGGTTTTGATACTTAAAACTTTAAGCGAATTGAACAAGATATCGTGTCAAGGGGTCAGATATAACATGGAAGTCTAAGCAAATTATTTGCCTTCAGCCTTTGCATTGCTGTTGCATGGCTTTGGTGCAGCAAGAGGGATTGCATCAGGATAAATAAGGATCGCACTGCAGTAAATTGCAGCGCTTTCCGCTAGAGGTATAAAAAGAGCAGCAAGTATAATATCTACAGTAATGTTAAACATGAATGTATCATTGGGAACTTAAAGTACAGTTATACACATGGCCTTCAAATTTATTTGGCGGCGGCAGCGGCAAGAACCCTGGCGTTACCCTTTTGAGCGTATCTAAGGTTTCTTCTGAACTTACAGTCAACGGACTTCAAAGATCTGTGTCTGTAGGTCTTAGGCTTCTTGATACCGTTCTTGTGAGCCTTCTTGTTCTGGTTGTGGTTGGTGTGGTTCTTAGACTTAGACATTTCTAGTTGTTAGTATACAAGCGCAAGAGAAGGCCACTATCGGAAGCACATAAGGATTCTGCCTGAAAGTTCGGGACTAGATATTTGTGGATCTGTCACTTTCACTGGGCTTCGCCTAAAAGCTTAAGCAACAGCTTAAGCAACGAAAGGCAGCAAGAAACCAAGCTTGGGAATGCACAGGCTCCAGCTCGCATGGACGCATGATTCAATAAGAGCTCTATTGAGCGCTTGCCCACAGGGGCAGCTTGAAGAACATACCGTGTGTATGAGTTAAAGAGACGTTCAGAAACCGGTGGTATTTTTTCTGCCGGGCGAGCGCGAGAGGGGAAAATTTGGGTCGTGCGCGGGACATTAACAGTCACAAGGTCACGTGACGCGATGGATGTTTCGTAATCCCCAATTGAACAGTCCTGACAGCAGAGATACGCTTCAACAGCTTTGAACAAGTAAGTGAAGCGAAATCGAATGGAGTTCCAATGCGGCGCTGCGTGTACATGTATTTCAGTTCTACTTTGCATTCATAAACCCGTTGCTGTATGATGCTAGACGATAAACAGTATCAGATAGTGAACGGTATCAGACGCCTCCAAGATATGCTAGAAACAGGCTCAAATGCTAGAAGTGTATCAGATATTAGATGTGCATGAGGGTTATATAAGGTGATTACAGTGGAATTGGGTCGGCAGCTCAGACCTTGGCAGCAGCAGCCTCCTCCAACTTCTTGGCCTTCTCGGCTTGCTTACGGTAGTGCTTGTCACTCATGATACCACCACCCCAGCGTCTTCTAGCGTCATCGTACTTCTCGATGAAGTTAGCGTTGATAGTGGAGACCAACTTGGCCAACTCAGCCTCATCCTCAGGCCTGACCTCGGTCAAAGCAGCAACGGCAGAGGTCTTCTTGTGGACAACAGAACCCAATCTGGCCTTGCCCTTGATGATGGCGTAAGGAACACCCATCTTCTTACACAAAGCAGGCAAGAAAACGACCAACTCAATGGGATCGACGTCGTGAGCAATCAACACCAACTTGGCCTTCTTGTTCTCGATAAGACCCACTACATGGTTCAAACCGTACTTGACGACGACTGGCTTAGGAGAAACGTCAAAGGCCTTCTTGCCCTCAGCGATGGCAGCAGCCTCCTTGGTCAATCTCTCCTCCTTCTCGGCGGAAGTCTCGGGTCTGTACTTGTTGAGCAACTTGAAGGTTTGTGTGGCAGTGTTCTTGTCCAAGGTGTTTTGGAATTGAGCAATCGAAGGGGGGACCCTCAATCTCGTGGACAAGATCTTCTTTTGTCTTTGCAACTTGACGTACTGAGGCCACTTGACGTAGGCAGACAAGTCGGTCTTACGACGGATGGCCTGGCCGATACCGAAGCTCCTGGTAGGGGCATCGGAGGTCTTAGGCTCGGACTTGGGTGCCAAAGGGGCAGGGGCAACTTTCTTGGAAGCAGGCTGTGTCATTGAGTTAGTTGAGGTTCATATACAAAACTTCACTCTACAGTATCAGAAGATACTCAGCCGGTGATCCAAGAAGTGGAGCACATTCTTGAAAACTAAAAATGTTATGGTAGAAGAGTCTCTGGGCCGACATATCAGCCAACGCTGGGTCCTAAGGACCCCATGTCGACCGCGAGAAAGCCCCTGACATGAATAGATTAAAAAAACGGATCCACTTCTATGACACACAACCAGACTCGGTACATGTAGAAGGACTGGTTCAGGTGTACGAACATACCATTGTTATGTAGGAAAAGAGGTGGTGTTGGGAAAGCTGAGCGAGGGGAAAAAACTTTTCACGCATGGGACGGGGTGTACGGATGTATGATCATCGGTTGCAAATTCCGCACCGGCCACGCCCTAGCACTCGTGGCAGAGCTGTTTGAGAGCGGTGTGCGGCGCTGAGTAGATTGCGAATGGGTTTGCAACGGCATTTGATGCAAAGCGGAAAATGAGACGAATGTCGGAAAGGGCGAATGGCGGAAAGGGCGAATGGCGGAAAAGGGAGTCAGGAGCCCTGACAAAACTCAAGGGCCTTTGTCCCTAGGCCGAGTTCGGCACCGTGTTGTCCATGCACATCGTTAAGCACCTAAATACAGGCGTATCGGGCCTTGGCGTCGTGTGTGTGGTGCATTGCCTATTCGGGCTCGGTTTATTATTGACACCACCCACAGATGGAACGGCGAGCTCGTCTCGTTTGGCTCTATTGTGTGCTAGTTCCGCGCGATAAGCACCCGACTGTTCACGACAATAACCACGCACTAGCACACGATTGGCTATAGCGTGGCAATTGACTGTGTGAATTGACAGTGACAATTGACAGTGACAATTGACAGTGACAATTGACTGTGTGAATTGTGACAATTGACTGACAGTCACAATTTAGTGACTGTAGATGCCACTTGACTCGGAATTAGCATTTACTCGGAAGTAAAAGTGACTCGGCAAGTGACTCGGCAAGTGACTCGAAATGGCTCGACTAAAATCTGATCACATGGCCACCCACACATGCATGTAGTCAGCCCACAATGAGCCCGGAATATAGAACACGGAATTCATGTCCACACCTAAACCCGACTGTTGCGCTCTGGTCCGCTCGTCAAGCGAGCATCAATTATACGTACCGCTTCTGCATTGTGTTCCAAAAACCATTAACACAATGAGAACATGGTACGGCTGATAGACGAGCTCTCGTCTATCCAGGTCTCGTAGAGGTGTCGTCAAACGACATCAACCACACACCGACTATAAGTACTGGGGAAGATCCCAGAATGCCTTGGTCCCCATCAACCCTCTCACTCGCTTCTTCACTGCCTCAAAATGCAATTCTCCAACCTCGCCTTGTTGACCCTCGCTTCTGTCGTCGCCGCTTCCCCCACCAACTGGGGCAAGCCGGAAAACGCCTCTGCACCCGCTCAGTTGCAACAGTGGACCAACTCCACTCAGGTGCCCGGTCTCTCTGAGCCTGGTCTCTCTGAGGAAGCTCGCTTCCCCGCCGACAGCGAGGAGGACGTGCCTGCTCATGTTTCGAAAATCATTGACGCAGTCAAGGTTCTCGCCGACAACACCGTTGAACAGATCGAAAAGATAGCCCAGCAGCAGAACATTCCATTGGAGGAGATGATTTCCAGCCCGGAGATCACGATTCTGTCCACCAACGAAGGCTCGCCGGACATCCAAGCCCGGAGCTTTGCGTTGCTTCTCCCGCTTGTCATGGGACTCGCCAAGGTTGTGATGAATGGCGTGGCCGACGTTTCGGATGCTGCCGAGATCCCCGTTTTGGGTGCACTTCTCAAGGGTGCGGCCTCTTTCCTTTGATTGTGTGAACCTATGCCGTGGAGGCGTGGGCTGCCACGCATCCAGTGTGTAAACTCAATCAACAACAAAAAATAGTAGTAGTCTCGAGTGCTCACGAGTACGCTTTGTCTGACCGGAATCCTTCAGCCATGAAACGCGCAGTAAACTCCCGATTGGCAGACTCGTCGGCCTGTTAGACACTGTCCTTCAGTTCAGGGTCGTTGCTTGGCCATCAGAAAGTGTGCAGGACCGGTCAATTCGTTCGTTTCGGGAACTGCAGTTCGAAAAGCGGGCTTTCTGCCTGAATCTTGCACGGAGACTGGCCTAGCCCAGTGTGTAGCTGACCCAGAACCCAGCACCTAGGAAATGTCTAAACCCGGAACCATGGCGGCCTTGTGCTAGAGCTGGGATATTGCAGCAAACTCCGTAACATGCATCAAACTCCGTAGACACATTATCAAACGCTGAAGGTGCACTACAAAACTTCGTTGGCCCATTATCAGACTCCTTTGGGTCTTTTCAAACTCCGTAGCCTTCATCAAACTCCGTAGCCTTCACTTGCATGTGCATGCTATACATAGGACCCGCTAAAACATTCCCTCACAGCGACGCCCGTCATAATTTGATTGATAGAAGGAAATGGTAGCAGACACCCCAGATCTCAACCCCAACGACCGTCGCTGTCCACTGCAGTGCCAAAGCCACGGTCACTGGCTGGCCACCCGGTGCGGCTGGACGTACACTCCGCACCATTTGCACCCAGTCAGTTGCGTCGTACGACAAGCCATACGCACCATCCAAATCCACACAGCGCCCCAGACAAGCTCCAGTGATCAGCCATTGTCCCAAACGGGACTTCTTACCTGACCCTTCACTTAGCTCCGTGGCTTGTCTGGCAGGTGATTCCGCCTTTGCTTTTCGCGCTCTTCTTCGCAGTTTCTTTTTTCTTATCTCTCTCACCTATCAGGCCCATGTTAGAACAAGTCAGCTCCTGGAGAAACACCGCCCTGGGGGTCTCTGGCTCCACTTGGTACGTATGAAAAGCCACCGCCTTTTGCTCATTACTAATCGAAAGCCTTGCGTGCTACATTGTGTTGCTCTTGCCTCAGTTGGTGGAGCAGTGGAAGTCCAAGTCTGCGGACGGCATATCTCTTAGCTTCATCTCCATCTGGCTCATTGGGGATATTCTCAACTTGGCGGGCGCCCTATGGGCTTCTTTGTTGCCCGAGGTTATCACCATTGCAGTGTGGTTTTGTATCGTCGATGGCTTGATGCTCTCGTCGTACTTCTACTACTCGCGCTACTACCCCAAACACCATAGACTGCCTTCGCATGTGGAGCCTGCGGCGGAGAACGATGCCTTGGTGAACAAAAGAAGACGCTCTTCGGCGCTCACCAGCGTGGTTCTCGAAAACGACTCGCAGAGCGTGTTCACCATGTACATATTGCCGATGTTGTTTGTTGTTGGCGCGGGCTGCTTGGGCTACTTCTTCTCCGACTCCTCGGCCCAAGAGCCTGACCACTCCAAGATTGACTTGGGGCCTCAGATTATCGGCTACTTGTCTGCACTGATGTACTGGGGGGCCAGGATTCCCCAGATTATCCGCAACCACCGCAGGAAGTCCGTCGAGGGCTTGAGTCTTCTTTTCTTTTTGTTCTCCACCTTGGGCAACGTCACCTACGCCGGCCAGATTTTGTTCTACAGAAGCGATTCCGAGTACGTTCTTCTCAACTTCAGCTGGTTGTTGGGCTCCGTGGGAACCATCTTCGAGGATGCCATCATCTACTTGCAATTCTATATTTACAAGGACCGCCACTACCAGCCGGTGGTCAACCACGAGGATTAGCGGCTATTAATGATACAGCCAAGATATAGTTGAAAGTATTGCATGGCAGAAATAAAAGGGAGCATGATGTATTGACGTAATCATAGAATATCCTCCACGGTCCAGTCGGTGTTGAACAAATTGAAGTCAAGAATTTCCGACACATTGGCCTCCAAGCTCAGGCCGTCTGGCGGCGTGGGCCTGAGCACCAGAAAATCCAGCGGCGCCTCCGGCTGCGTGAAGTCTTCCTTGCGCTTCATGGTCATGTTGTCGAAGTTCGGGTCCATTTTTTGCTGGAGGACCTGTGCACTCTGGGATGCATGGAATGCATTGGGCTCCCTCTCCACGAGCGTGTTGATGACAATCCAAAAGTTGTCCGATTGAACTGTTTTGTACAAGTCTTTTCCGACGAAATCTGTGTCGTCGATGCTTCGGGTGCTTTGATAGCTGAGATCCTCCACCAACGCCGGATCCTTGGCTTTGATAGGGGGCAGGTCTGGAATCAAAGCAGAAAATTTCTGGATCTGGTCATCCGTCCACGACACAGAGGCATTTCTCAAAAGCTCCATATCGACCATGTAAAACAGGTCATCGTAGAGAAGTGAGTAGGCTGGCCCGTCCATCTTGGTGCATTTCCATGCATAAAAATACCGTTCACTCAAGAGCTTGAAGAACTTCTGCTTCCGAAGGGAAAACGTCTCGTTCTTGTAGGCAATGACCTTCAACAATTGGATTCTCGAGGGCTCGGCCTCAGTGATATCAGAGACGAGGATCGTGCAGTTGAGCGTGGCAGCTAAGGCAAACCCAACCATGCCGACAACATGCACAAGCACGAGAAGTAGCGGGCTGAGCAACAACGTGAAGCTGTAGCTGAAGGACTGCTCCTCGGTGAACATGAGCTCCACACAGAAGTAGTCAAAATCCGAGTACATGATGCTCAACGTCTTCTTCAAGAAGAAAAAATTCAAAGAAGACTCCCCCCTGTACTTGTAGTACAAGTAAAAGAAGTAGTATGCATATGCAATGAATAGTTGGATTGACGTATGCGTCGACAACTGGGAGATGATGACCGTTCGCATAAGCGGACATGAGCATGGCTTGAAGTAGTCGCTTATGAACCCAAACTTGTCCGCTAGAAGAAGCTCAAAGTCGTTGAGTTTTTGCACCACATCCAGGGCCTTGAACGTCAGTTTCATATCAAGACACATGTCGAGAATCTCATCTCCTGCGCTCAAGACCTCGAAGTTTTTCGCTATGGACTTGATTACGAGTTCCTCGAGACTAACATTTTCAATGTTGGAGCCTTTGCTGTCGAACTCGGGGAGCCTCGTGTTGTACTGGGCCTGGTATATGATTCTTGGCTTGTGTGACACATACGACAACACGTAGTCCATATGCACCAAGGTGTACCATACCTTTCTTCTCAAGTTCTTCTCCTTGAAGCCGCCGGGAAAGTTTCGGATTAGGTTGGGCTCTCGTTCCAAGCAGAGGGCGACGGCCAACGAGGTCAAAGAGCCGAGGTTGTACTCGCCGTCCAGGTGGTTGAAAGGAATCTCATTGTCGAAAGATAGCATGCGATTGATGCACTTGAGGATGCCTGCTTGAAGAAGAAGAAAGGAGGGCTTGCATCGTATACTTCCCATCTGGTACAAGTTGGATGCTAAGTTCACGGTGTTCAAAGAAATCGGGCAATCCCTGAGCTTGATATCGCCGATGTACACGGAGTCTAGAATCTTCTCGTTCTGGGACCGCACGCTGGTGAAGTACGACAAGTAAGACAAGCGTAGGATGTAGAGCACCATTGAAACCAAGAGAAGGTCTTGCTTGGACGTGATGTTCACCGAGTGGAACACGCCCTCGCTGCTGAAATTGAACATGCCGTGCACCTCATCTAGAAGCCAGAACTCATCGATCACGGGGTAGCTTGGGTAGATCAGCACAAAGAAATGCTTGATGTATGCTATCATGGACTTTTTCACCGGGAGCACTTTGCGGAGGTTCACTTGAAAGTGGTCGAAGTCATTGTAGCTGGGCGTGAACGTGAACCCGAGGGGTAGTCCATAGGAGGAGAGCTGGCCCTTGGCCACGGAGGAACTGTTCTGGTTGCTGGTGATGAAGGCGCGTCCGAAATACGCCCCTGCTGCCTTCACCACCTCTGACCGCTTCTTCAAAGGAAAATTCTGCACTGTCATGAGCTTGATGTTTTCACGGGCATCATTCAAACGCCAGTATAGCCTGGCCCCCGGATCCAGCTGCAACAACTCCACGAAGAAAATGGGACGCTGGGTCGTTTTGAAGTTGCGGAAATGGCGAGAAAATCTTGGCTCGATGTATTCGAGGTTCCCCACCGGCGACAGGCTCTGACTTGGGGCGTTCTGCTCGGTAAAATTCATGTGCATGTTCATGAGATCTGTGGACTTGAGCACCGGGTTGTATCCAAGGAGAGGGGTGGAAACACTCTTTTTGAACTTGAACAAGGCCATATCCGGCAAGTCATCGAACACCAACGGTGCTGTCTTTTGCGATCGGTTGAAGTGCTTCTTTATCAGCTGCTTGATCTGGCTTCCCATATCCTCTGTTTTGACTGGCCCGCTATCGAGATGGGCCATGTCGTACACGCAATCTTCGGGGCATTGGAACTTCACACACTGCCCGCATGGTTGTGCCTTGTCACACTTGGCCTTCTTCCTTCTGCATCGGCGACACACTATAGTCAAGCGGTTCCGTCTCTTCTTGGAGACCGGACCTGGGGTAGACATGGGCAGAAAGCAAGGCGCCGGAGTTTTGCGATGTTTGGAGGACCGATGACAATTCAGTAGCGCCGAGGACAAATTCCCTGGTATTGATTTGACAGTTTAGTGGAGGCAGTTGTTGTTCGTCGGTGGTGAAGATACAGAGGGATGCGCCATGTAAGGCCTTGCAGCGAAAGAGAAAGAATAAGCGACGCAATGCACAGCACTGTTCTAAGAAACACCGCGTTTATAGTAGGCGCAACAGTCCAGCACTGACCAGACAAAGGGTCTAAGAACCGCGGAATACTCGGCTTTTAAAAGCTTTATGAGCTACAGATGTCTTAATGAATACTCTTCATTATAAGACCAAGATGGCCTGATTCCCAGAATCGAATGATTTCTGTAGAAGACTCTTATTCGAGACAATTCCTACATTGGAGTAATTAAGATAATGGGACATCATAAATTGAATGATCACAAACTGGCAATTAATAAACCAAAAACCTAAAATCGTGAGCGGCATCCAAGTATTGCTAGCAAAAACGCAAGCACTTCAACCCCGCCTTTCTTTATGAGGCCATAACATTAGCATAGCCGGAGAGCTGCACAAGTGACCAGAGATCTGTTATACGACGCTTTCGGGGCGTGCGAAATGCACGGTAGGCAGAATACGCAAGCCGCTTAATCTGAAACTGCTCCAACATTCTTTTTTGTTTCGCTTTATCCGCTTCAGGCGGCTACGACCAGCCAAATGAGCAAGGTTTTTTTTTCAGGGTCCTGGGCATGTAAGAAGTTGGAATTTTGAAGGTTAATTCTGCTTCATGCAAGAAATCGAGTGCCAACGTTCGGTGCTGCGAGAGAGATACTGCGGGCTTTGTCCTGCGCATAAGGAGACCCACACAATAGCGGGTGAGTCAAGGTGGGGCTTTATGGGGTGAGTAAACAGGTAGCTGCATTCAAAAATGTTAGTGCTTTCTGGTGCATTCTTAATCCGGACCTAAGCCCACAGCTGTGCCAGCAGCAAAAATTCGGGGGTCTCCGCATGTCTGCTTCCACGTCCGCGCACGAAGTTGGAGACGTCAGGGCAACGCGGCCACAGGGTGCGTTGCGACGGCCGCTGGGGTGTCTTGTCATTGGCCATGCCGCCGCTATGTTATCGACATTAGCTCATGCAAGGTGCCAGATACGATGGCTGCCTGCAGGTCATTGTTAGGATAAGCACTGGGTTTTAAATTTGCAGATCTACCTCTGCAGAAAGGCATTGTTTTCATACAAGTGTGTTATTGCCTGCGGACGCTCCTCGCAGACAAGCCCCAACAACTCTGCATTTTCTACCAGTCGCTTTTATGTCTACATACACATGGACAAATCCCCTGAGTTTCACGAATGTTTACTGCCCATAGTCTAGTAGTTTAATTTCGAGGCGGTCGTTGGCACTTCGTGCAACAAGCACATTGTTGCGGATCATCACCTCAATTAGTCTTACCTCCGCCACCTCGCCGAGTACAGGAACCCAATTGGCTTCGCTATCTCCGCCATTCTCCATGAGCTTCTGCACCATGGAGTTGATCAACGCCACAGATGACGCTATACTACTTCGAAACGTGGTTTCATCCATCATATTGGCGTTTTCCCAGTCAACAAGAGCATGCAATTTCATAACCACCCTTTGTAGGTGCCCGTACATCCTCTCCTCCGCCGTTTTCGCCGACTGCAAGATGTGGGAGACGGCGTCTATCCTGCGGTCAATCTCTTCAGAGTAAGACCCCGAGTCCCGTATTTTTTGCTCGAGTCTGGCCAACCTCTGGGGGAACCTGGAGACACGCGTTGCGAGGGCGGCCCCCATCTCTTGGTAGTCACTGTGAATTGCCCGCAACTCGCTTACTTCGGCGGCGGTGGCACTATTCTGGGCCGCTAGTCCCTCGCTGGTTTCTCTTTGCTCGCGAACGGCGTTCAGCGTCAATTTCACTGCGCTGACGATGCCAATCAGGTCGTTCTTCATGGGAGAATACGGAAGCTGGCGGTACACCTCGTATAGTGCCACAAGTTGCGCCGAATTCCATGTCTCCACACTCCAGCCAGCCGGAAGAAGGGACGGGCTGATTTCTGGGTCTTGGTCTGCAAAGGGGCCTAAGGACTTAGTGAGTTGTTCGATGGCGTCATCTGCCTGCCGTATAAACGTCTTCGTTCGGGCGACATCGGCCTGCAACTTGCGGCTGTGCGTTTCCTGGGAATCATTAGAAGTTGGAGCTGCCACGGGGCTATGGTGTTCCGCGTACAATGTCTTGAGCCTATCTCCTTTGCTGGGCATGGAGTTGTTGATATGGGAATGGCGCATTGTTGCGGGTGCATGCAGACAAAAGGCCTTTCAGGAATTCAAGCAGCGCCAACGTCGACGCTGTGCTCGACAAGAAGCAGCCGGTTACATTCCCTAGCCTAGTGCCTTCCTGGAGCACGTCTTGGGTTGTGTTCCAGTGCCGGGGAGACGAACCCGTACACCTCACACATATATCGTAAAAAACCTCATCAGGTCAAGCTACACCGCAACATGTCACAGATCTCACAGACGGCTTTGCAAAACCTCGACGAGGCCTCCAGAAAGGAGATCTTGCAATTCATTGAGTCCGAGAACTCCAAGTCCAAGGTGCAAATGTCCATCCACACCTTCACGGACATGTGCTTCAAGAAGTGCAACAAGGACCAAGCCATCACTTCCAATGCATTGAGCAGCTCCGACGAGCAGTGCTTGGCCAACTGCTTGAACAGATTCTTGGACACCAATATCAAGGTAGTGCAGGCCTTACAGGGCCAGAAATAGGCACCAAACGAACTTGTATATAGCAATACACAGCATCAATCAAGACATTCCGGGACACCAGTGATTGCCGTAGTGGCAGCCGGCCAAGTTCCCCAGTACCAATGCATTCGAGCTATTCAGGTTTACTCACGCCAATTCAAGTAGTGTTCACTTCGCTAGCAACTCCACCATTTCGGGAACCTTCGCTAGCAACTCCACCATTTCGGGAACCTTCTCTAGCAACTGTGCCCTATCCCTTTCCAACTCGGCCGCCGCATTTGGCACCTCAACACATAGGTCGCATAGAAGCACAAGGTTTTGTTGGATAAGGCGCCCGCTCTCCGGCGTACCAACACCAAAGCGCGTGATTCTCTTGGCGAGCACCGCCCAACACGCTAGAAGATCGTATTTGTATGCCAAAACCAACGCCAGGCCCTCCGGATCGGCCGTCCTCTTGAATGTCGCTAGCACCGTGTGTTGCACCTGCAAAGCCGCATCCACAACCAAGGCGCCTGCATCGAAGTCTATGATGAATGGGTCCGTAATCAACTGGTTCAACGTGAAGAATAACCGCGGAAGACACACGAGAATAGCCGTACCCACACGCTTCTCTATTAGTCGCGAGATCTCCTCAAGGAAGAAGGCGAGAAGCTCATTCGACTCCCTTTCTTTAGAGCGCAGCACGTGCGATACCAGGCCCATGAGATGCGACACAATGATCTCCACATACGGCGTGTAGGCATCGGAGAATACGCCAGTCTTCACCTCCAAATCTGCCAATTGACAGAGAAGGGGGTAGGCATTCTGCATCAACCGTATAGAGACGTTTGCAGGCGTAAGCTGGGGCAAGTACGTCAAGCAAACTTTCAACTCCTCTTCGAATAGATGCACGAGACCCGAGCGCACGACGTACTGGTCATTCAGCTCCAAGAGCTTTCCAAGCAAGAAAGCGGCCTGAGTCTTGATGAGGGGATCCGAGTCTTCGAACACCTGGAGAATAAACGACGCACACATGCCGCATGAGGACAGCTCCTGGCCATCCACAAGAAGAAGTAGCAAGACCTGCGAGAGCGCGAGCACGCCTGGAGAGGCCTTCCACGCCAGTCTCTCTTGATCCTGAGAAGCAGTAGACGCTGAGAAGCCCAAGGCTGGCCGAAGCCCCCTCGAGTACAACGATAGATTATTGGAGCGACCGTTAAAGCGGCCCTTGGCAGAGCCACTCCTGGCAGATCCACTCCTGGCAGAGCGACTTCTGGCAGAGCGGTGCTGGGGCTCTCTGCTAATGGCCATACGAGGCCGGAGGTCGGCCAAGAAACTCTCCTTGAACGCCTGGCACTTGCAAATGTCCATCGACAGAGAAACGGCCGAGAACTGCGCGTTGCTCCAAGGCACATGCGGGTTCAAGTACGCCGCGAGTGAGGCCATGAGCGGAAGGCTGTTCGAGTGATGCTTGAACACCGTGACCGCAATCTCTAGAAGGATGCAGAACGGCTCCGAAGGTGGCGCCTGCTTGGCCCAGTCCAAAGACTGCACTCTAGGAAGAAGCTTTTCGGAGAGCTCGGCGACAAAGCGATCGTCCACTACGACACTGGAGTATTCGTGGCGCAACGTTTCTCTGAGAGCGGAAAGCAGCCTGGCATCATCATCCCTTGGAAGCTCAACAGCAGGCATCGCAAAGTACCAGCAATCAGCTTACCGCAGCCTGTCCGAGTAGTCTTGTCACAGCAGAACTTAACTATGAGGTGGAGAAGCTGGGGTATGGTCGCGCGCTGAGATGCGACCGCCATGGAGTACATCCTAGCACACCTACCATCCCGACAGGTTAACGTCTGCAACAAGACCAGCTACCTCAATTTCTTTGATGATTGGCGCCCGACTTCTCTCAACGCTTCGCATATCCCCCGAAGTCCGCCAGGCGCTCAGTGACAAGGTGCCGCTCGTGGCCTTGGAGTCCACCATCATCACCCACGGGTTCCCGTACCCAGCCAATCTTTCTATGGCTCGTGAGGTTGAGCAGACAATCCGCGCCAACGGATGTGTCCCTGCCACATGCGCTTTTATTGGCGGAAAGCCCCATGTCGGCTTGTCGGATCTGCAGATCCTGCAGTTGGCGGAACTCAAGGATGCCAACAAGGTGTCCCGAAGGGATATCGGAGTGACCATGGCCCAGGGGCTAAACGGGGGCACGACCATAGCCGGGACAATGATCATGTCCCACCTAGCCGGCATCAAAGTGTTCGCTACTGGCGGGCTTGGCGGCGTGCATAGGGACGGCCACATAACTATGGATGTCAGTGCAGATTTGACGGAGCTCTCCCGGACTCCAGTGACCGTGGTTTGTGCAGGGCCGAAGCTGATTCTCGATATCCCACGGACCATGGAGTTCTTGGAGACCCAGGGGGTCTTTGTGGGGACCTACAACGACAACGGCCGACAGAACGTGCAGGTTCCCGGCTTTTTCTGCCGTGACTCGGGCGTGCAGTCGCCGTACTCCTTCTCCTCATGGAAAGAGATTGCAGCGATTGTGCACAACCAGAACAGTGTCATGGGCCTTGACTCTGGGAGCTTGGTGTGCGTGCCCCCGCCAGAGCAGTTCTCTTTGCTGAGCGAGTTCATGGCCCAGATCATCAGCGACGCCAATGCGGAGGCAATCGAACAGGGCATCTCGGGAAAGCACCTTACTCCATTTTTGCTAAAGAAAATAGCGATTGCTACCGATGGCAAGTCTGTGGAGTGCAACAAGCAGTTCGTCATCAACAACGCCAACGCAGCGTGCAACATAGCAAAGGAGCTCCACTTGTTTGAACAGCCCCACTTGCTTGAGCAGCCCCACTTGCTTGAGCAGCCCCACTTGTTTGAACAGCCCCACTCGCACGGGAATAAGCTCCACTTGCGCGAGAATGAGCTTCACTTGCTTGAGGACGAGGTACGTGGTCTGAACAATAGCCCTTTTTGAAAGTACTAACCCCAGGCTGCTGAAAGGGATCCTGTCGCCAAGGTGAGCTTCCGGCCTAGCACCGGGCTCAGGAAAGGAGCCGAAGAGCTGGCCAACTCCACCCACAAGGCACATGATTCACAGAGTGGTTTCTCAGACAGAGCTGACACGCTTATTATCGGGCTGGTGGCTCTTGACACCATCTGCAAGTTTGACAACGAACCCGTCATGGGAGACTCGAATCCCGGCACCGTTTTTCTGACTATTGGTGGCGTGGGATTTAACGTCTCGCTCGCTCATAAATACGGCATCAACAGTCAGGACATACGCAGGTCCGTAAGATTCGTCTCTGCTATTGGAAATGACGTTTCTGGCGCGAAAGTGATGGAGAATATGAAGCGCCTAGGCTTGGATGCCTCGGGGATAAAGATTCTAGAGGAAGCTGGCACAGCACAGTACACCGCAAGCTTGAACAGCCAAGGCGGCTTGATCTTGGCTTGCGCAGATATGAAAATCATCGAGAGCGACGCCTTGATTGAGCACAGTATCAGTGAAATCAAACGGGCAAAACCCAGCATCATTGTGCTTGACTGCAATCTCCTGGCGAAATGCATTGAAATGGCGCTCCTGGTGGCATCTCAGATGGACATCAAACCCCGTGTGATCGTCGAGCCCACATCCGAACCCAAGCTGGCTAGGATAAGCCAAGTCAGCTCCAGCGTACTCTCTGTTTTCCCAAACAACAACATACTGTTGGTCACTCCGACTTCGCTGGAGCTTCAGCAAATCCACCACACCTTCAGCCAAAGAGGTCTTTTTGACGATTACGACCTATGGTTCCCGCTTTTGGACGGACTTGGCATCGATGCATCGTTCCGGGAGAAAATGAATCTGAGCAAAGACACCTCCATCAGAACACTTGTGCATCAAGGCATTCTCCAACAGGCGTTCCAGCTTCTTCCATACATTCCTAACCTTCTCATCAAACTTGGAAACAAGGGCTGCGTGCTTGTGAAGTTGAGCACGAGTGTGAATGACTACCGGTCCATTCCCACCGCATCTGCCTACAGACCCACCACCACGCTTATCTCACACGGTCGAAAGCTCGATGCCGACAAGCAGTTAGGCATTGTGGTTGAGTATTACAATCCTCCTGCAGAAAATTCAAACTTGCCTATAGTCAATGTCACAGGTGCAGGCGACAGCCTTTTGGGGTACTTGAGCTCGACGCTAACCAGTCATGACTGGCTTGGAGACGAGGTGCAGTCGTTGGAGCACGAGTGGAGTCGCTGGCAGGCTGTACACAAGGCACAGCTAGCTTCAGGCGCATCCATCGTATCGCAGGAAGCCATCAGCCCCAAAATCATGGACTTGTGAGCTGCAATCTGGATGGGAATGAATCATGGTATGGTTGTTACAGATATTGGAGGGACGAAATTTTTCTCCAAGCATTGACACTCAGCGGTGCACGTGAGAGATTCCACATGAATGGTTCTACACCAAGGTTCTACACCAAGGTTCTACACCAAGGTTCTACACCAAGGTTCTACACCAAGGTTCTACACCAAGGTTCTACACTAAGGTTCTACACTAAGGTTCCATTAAAGTTCCATTAAAGTTCCATTAAAGTTCCATTAAAGTTCCATTACAGTTCCATTAAAGTTCCATTAATTCCTTCCAAGATTCCATTAACGAAGCACGAAGAATCAAGTCTCGAATGCAATGCCTTTGTTTACCTCTAGCAATTGTACACCTGCATTGGGTGTACATTGTCATGCCCGATGTCACTAGTGCATTTTTGGCAGGTGCGTCTCAATGTGAGTATAAGACCACACCCGCGCACCGAAATTGACAAGGCGAACTATTGCACTAGAACAATGTGGAGACAAATCAGACCGTTTTTAGCCGCAACAAAGAAAGGCGCCTATCGTCGTGCACCCACGGGCAGCTTCAGAGGATTTAAAAGCTCTGCGGTCGCTCTTGGATCCATTTCCGTGGCCCTTGGAGGCGCCCTCATAGCCAATGACAGCAGCCAAAATTCGCTCGGTGGCGTGACTGTGGACTCAGCCATAGACCCGTTTCCAGTTTCCTTTAAAAAATCTCACCTTGGTCTTTTCAACACCGAATACCACTTGGTCGCCAGTGGTGTGAGGTCAGTGACTTTCCTCGGCTTCAAGGTTTACGGTGTGGGCTTGTACATCCCAAAGAAAGACGAGTCCGTGGTGAGATCCGTGGTCGAGGCGCACCTCAAGGAAAACCCCCAGCTTTCCAAGGACGCGTTATTGAATGACAAGGAACTTTCGCAGAAAGTCATCTCGGACATCTCTAAAAAGGTGCCGTACGCAGTGAGAATCACGCCCGTCAGAAACACCGATTTTGGGCACTTGAAAGACGGACTCACGAAGTCCATTCTTGCCAATCCCTTGGCTAAGGCGTATAGGGAGGAAGTGGCGCAAGGCGTCGAGCAGCTCAGAGACGTGTTTGCCGGGCACAAGGGATCGGTGCCCAAGAACGACTCATTGTGGGTTGTTTCTGACACCAAGACCACGTCGATCGTTTACGAGGGCAAGAAAGCCAAGAAGGTGTTGGGAGCCATCACGGAGCCCAAGATTGCTGAGGTGCTTCTCGTGCTGTATCTCAGCAGTGTGAAGCCATTGTCCGAGCCGTTAAGAAAGAGCTTTGTTTCGTACGCGTCCTAGAGCTCACGGCGCAATGACAGTTGCAGACAGCCGTGAATAATCACCGTTACATAGACCAAATACACGGATGTCATCAATATCTAAATGTCTGCTCTTACATGATAATAGCCTCTTGCTCAACGTTGGCCGAAATCGACTTGTGAGGCAAGACCTTGGCGCCGTTGACGTAGATCTCGTTCTTGATCTCCACGTCGTCTCCCAAGACAGTGCAGCCCTCGGTTCTGGCCCACTTTCCGATTCTGGAGTTCCAGCCCACAATGGTGGACTTGACCCAGGCGTGGTCCTTGACCTGCGAGTTGGCCAACAACACGGACCTCTGGATTCTGGCACCCTCGCCGACAACAACACCGGGGCCGATAACCACATCTGGGCCGATCAAAGCACCGGGGTGGATCTGGGCACTGGGGTCTACCAACACGTTGCCCTTGTGCACGAAGGCCTCGGAGCACATTTGCTCAGGCTTTCTCTTGGTCAAAGAGGTCAAGTAGGAGCAGGTTCCGGTCAAGAAGTCCTTTGGCTGGCCAACGTCCATCCAGTAGCCCTCCAAGTCGAACGAGTACAACTGTCTCTTCTCAACCAACTGTGGGAAGGTCTCCTTCTCGATGGACGTGGGCTTCAACTCAATCAAGTCAAGCACGGATGGGTTCAAGATGTACATACCGGCGTTGATTCTGTTGCCGACGAACTCGACGGGCTTCTCGACGAATCTGTCGATCAAGTTGGCGGTGTCTCTGTCGTGGACAATGACACCGTACTTGGAGGGCTCATCCACCTTGGTGGCCACGATGGTACCGGCAGCGCCGTGCTTCTTGTGGAAAGCGGCCAACTCCTTGAATGGGTAGTCGCAGATGACGTCGGAGTTCAACACGAAGAAAGGAGAGTCGTCCTTCTTCAACACGTTCTCGGCGAGCTTCAAGGGGCCGGCGGTGCCCAAAGGCTCCTCCTCCTTGGAGCAGGTGATGTTGATGCCGTACTTGGCCTTGTACTCCTCCAACAAGGCCTCCATGACCTCGGCTTTGTAGGAGACAGCCAACACAATGTCGGTGACGCCGGCCTCGGCCAAAGCCTCGATCTGGTGCTGGATCATGGGTCTGTTGCCGAACTCGACCATGGGCTTGGGCAACGTCAAGGTCAAGGGTCTCAAACGGGTACCGTAGCCGCCGACAAGAATAATAGCCTTCATATTAGAATTAGTTTGGTGGGGTAGTGAAATGGGAACAGGAGTCTCAGAGAAAAAAGGGAAAAAAGAGATTCCTCACCTGGACAGCGCAGGTTTCTTATATGTAAACTGCTACGTGAAAAAAAAAAACTCAAAATAACACCACCATGTTTACGTTAAAAAAAGTCGCGCCGCGGTGTCGACTGCAGGCAACCTGGGGGATAGGCTTGACCATGCAAGACTGCTGGGGCCAAGGCTCTTGGCTTTATGACTTGGGTGATCTATTTCTTGAGGTTTGTATACTTGAGGTTTGTATACTTGAGGTTTGTATACTTGAGGTTTGTATACTTGAGGTTTGTATACCTGAGGTTTTTATTACTTGAGGTGTTCTTTTCGCTTGTACTGCTTTAGGCTCGGCGAGTGCAATACGCTGGGCCCTCTTTGGCGTGCCGGACGCGTGGGCGTAGGTATGCCTCAGTGTTAAGGGCGAGATATTAGCACTGCATTGCGGTAAGCATTACGCTTAACATAACGGTAAATCATTTGCAGTGACGGCAGTGCCAGACTCGTTTCCTGCGGCTGAGCAGCTTCAAAGCGCGTCGTGCAGATCGATGCTTCGCTGACACGTTGTCGGCGAGTCAGATCATCGCTGCTTCACCGCAGTAACAATAGCGACGGAGCATTTGCCGGCATCATGCACACGCAACGTTTGTTTGACGGCGCCTCCTGCCAGCACGACCCCGCCAAATTGCTGGGGCCCGGCCGCCTGCTGGCCGAGGTACCAGGTCGCACTCTGCTTAATAGCCCCGAAAAAGGGAACACGTTGTCCGAAAGGCCTCGCGCCCCGGCATATAGTCCGCATCGCTGCTGTGTCCGTCGGTTCCTGCAGCACCCTCCAGCTGCGGTCCACATGGACTAGAGAACACCTGTCCGCATGTAAGACGGCGATGCAGACGGCGATGCAGACCGTCTCATATAACCGTCCGCATACAATACCCGTACATCTGCGACTCAGCGGCGCACTGCCACCGACGATGTGCTAGCGTTCGGCAGAATCACGTGACACGATTGTTCATGAGGCCTCTCTGCGTGGATGGCCCACACGCGGATCACTCCACTGTAGGCGATCCTGGTCCCAGGCAGGGATGGCTACCGAGGCTCTGAACCTTTGTTGCTGCATCTTGGCCCTCCTTGGTCCAACTGTACCTCCCTCGGTCACCCTCAGCCATCTTCGTCCCGCGCTAGAAGCACTTGAACCCTCTTTTGCACCAAAAGCTCCTCCAGGCAAAAAGAACAAACAACATACTCACAGCCAAGGACGAGCCCGTGAGCACGAAATAACGCTCCATACACCCAGCACCACCGCCTGCTGCACACTTGTCCATCTGGCTCCCGTGCAAAAGCGAAAACGTGATACTTCCAATTGCTGGAGCTACCATGAACGAGCCCCATGTGGAACCCATCAAGTCCACGCCCCAGATTGACGCGATCACCGTAGGATAAGCAGTGAAGAGCCCCCCGTAGCTGACGCCTGTAATAACAGACACCACGTTGAAGTCCACGCCGAAATTGACACTAATCTGGCCTGCTGCACCCACGGCCGCGAGCACCACAATGATCCACACCTTGCAAACAGGATAGGCCCTCTGATCGTCGGAGATCCAGTCAGCCATAATCCCAATGAAGAGCCGGATAAATGTGGACAGCGCTGCGAGTAGGGACACTTGATCGGAGAGCTCCACATGCCCGCTGGACGCCGTATCGATGATCAGGCCCAAGTTATTCTGGAAGCTTTCGAGAGGCCCCAAACAGAAAAACAAGCTCACAAGGAGAACCCATGCAGACTTGTCCTTCAAGAACTCGATGTACCGTTGGCGATGGTTAGGAGGTTCGATGACGGATCTCTGCGGCAACAACGAGTTCTCCTCGTCGGCGGTCTCGCGGAGAAGCGGCTCAGTTTCGCCGAAAATCACCTCCTGCTCAATGGTGACTATGGAGTTGGACACGAGGTTGAGGGCGCCCATGAAAAAGTACAACACCAGAAAAAACAGAAACACCTTGTACAAGTCAAGGGTGCCGCTCGGTTCGCGGAAGTAGCCAATCTTCATCACCTGGGCACCTATCAACGACGACAAGCCGTAGCAACTCACGGGCAAGGAAATGGCAAGACTCTTCCGATTGGGGTATATCCTCGCGCACGTCAAGAGACTGGAGAAGTAAAGAGAGCTTGTAGCGAGCCCAATGAAGCAGAAACTGATGGCCAAGACGGCCACGCTGCGGGGCGGCAACAGCAGCGTCTCGGCCTGGTGGGCCTGGTTCTTGACAAGAGTGGCGTTGACCAAGTACGCAGGACAAAAGGCCCAGATGGAGATCAACGAAAGCAACGCAGGGCCGTAGCAGTCCGCCAAGTAGCCCAAAACAGGCAAGCAGAGGTACATGCCGACTGCAGATAGCGACACGATCATGTTGATTTCCGTGTACGAGAGTCCCACGGATTTATGAAGTGCCAGGGAGAATAGCGAGAAAAGCATGATGGATCCCAGTGAGAGGCAGCTCATGAGAGCTATGAGAAATGCAATGTTCTTGAGGTGTCTGAGGTCATATCGGGACGCAAGATAGTGCTTGATGTGGATGGTGAGTCTGTGGAGAGACGACTTCATGGGGGTATGCGAGGAATGGGATGCAGATAGATGCGAGAATTAGCAGTCTTTGTATGAGTTAGCAGTCTTTGTATGAGCTATGGAAGAGCCAGGTTTGTAGCAGAGGTTACTTTGCGGGACCGAGTTTGAGAAGTATGAGTAATTCTGACATGACCCGGCCTGCACACGGCAAGGCGAAGTAGACTACACTTTGCTGACACTTTGCTGACACTTTGCCGACCCTTCGCCGACCCTTCGCCAACCCTTCGCCTCTACCAGTCTTATCATCATTCATTATCTAATGTAGCTACTTTTCAAGGTATCCCAAAAAGCGGTCGACTTCGCCCTTGGAGCCCAACCAGATGCCGGACTTCTCGTGGATGCCCTTGGGCAAGATGTCCAAGATCCTCTCGCCCTTGTCGTTGACCGCAGAGCCCCCAGCCTGCTCGAGCAACATGGCCATGGGGAAGCACTCGTACAAGACACGCAACTTGCCGTTCTTCAGCTTGGAGTCCGCGGGGTACGCGAAGATGCCGCCGTACAACAAGGTCCTGTGGATATCGGCCACCATGGAGCCGATGTAGCGCGCGGAGTAGGGCTTGCCTCCCAAGCTCTCCTGCGGCTTCTTCAAGTCCTCAATGTACCTCTTGTGGCTTTCGGGCCAGTAGTACGAGTTACCCTCGTTGACGGAGTAGATGGCCCTGGTTCTGGGGATCTTCAAGTCGCGCTGCGTCAAGATGAACTCGCCCAACTGGGTGTCCAAGGTGAAGCCGTGCACGCCGCGGCCCGTGGTCAACATGAGGTGGGCCGAGGCGCCATACATGGTGTAGCCGGCGGCGACCATGTCGGAGCCCTTTCTCAAGACGTCGTGGATGGAGCCCTTCAGATCGTCCTTTAGCTTGTACACGCCGAAAATCGTGCCCACCGACACTCCGGCGTCGATGTTGGAGGAGCCGTCGATCGGGTCGGTGCACACCGCGTAACGCCCGCCGCCCTCGAACACAATGAGGTCTTCCTGCTCCTCGGAAACAAGCACCTTGACGTTCCCGCTGGACTTCATGGCATTGATGAAGATCTCGTCTCCAATCACGTCTAATTTCTTCTGCACGTCGCCCGTGGAGTTGGCGGTTCCGGAAATGCCAATGAGATTGACCAACTCGGCTCTTCTGATGTTGTGGGCGATGAACTTGAAGGCGAACTGAAGACTGTTCAACAAGAGGGACAACTCGCCGGTGGCGTTGGGGGCATGCTTCTGCTGCTCCTGGAGAATGAACCGAGTCAACGTGACGATGTCGGTGTCGACGTTCATCTGCTGGGACACGGACTGGGACATTATTGAGGGTTGATCAAGGAAAGAGGTGATCAAGAAATTGATCAAGGGAACGAGTTGATCAAGGAAAGAGGTAATCAAGAAATTGATCAAGGGAACGAGTTGATCAAGAAAAAAGGTTGATCAAGGAAAGAGGTTTGAAAAGGTTGTGGTGGTCCAGATGCAAAAATACTGGTGGGAACGCACACGGCACTTACCCCAGACATTTTATAGCTGCGTCCATCAGTGCGCATAGCATGCCACATGCTGCCCTGGCGCGGTTCCGCAAGCGCCCGGGTTGTGGGGAGATGGTGCGGGTTAAAGGACGACCAGCGCCTGAAAATCCCGGGCATCCCAGGGACGGGCCAGGCTAACACCGACGGGGCATCCGCGGCGTTTCACGGTTTATTTTGTGGGCCTGAAACACGCTTCGTGTGCCCAAACGACATCTGTGCCGGCCACCACAGCAATAGCGATAGTTGCTATCTGAGTGGTCATGGCCGAGGCGCACCGTGAAGATGTTCGTAACACCAATGGCGCGAGGTCGGTAGTATACATACGATGCACGATGACAGGCTCTGATACGCACGCAACGGCCTGCCAACCAATGGCATGGGCGCAATTGTGGGCTATTGGGGAGTGGAGGCTGCTACATTAATGACTGCATAGCTGTATCTGGGTGTACGCTGACTAGTCAGACACTGATACACTTCGTGTGACTTTACATCTCACAACTCTCTCCATCTCTCCCTCTCTCTCCCTCTCCCTCTCTGCCTCTCTCCCTCTCTCTCTCTCTCTCTCTCTCTCTACTTCACACCTACTCTCTGCCACTGCCTTCCTCTATCCTCTCTATAACTGCCTATACACGATCTTGCTCTACTAGACATCCCACACTCACGGCCTTCGAACCTTGGCACTGGTCCGGTTCAATTCTCGTAAAAGATTGAAGCCCTCTTCATCCGAGCTCTTCTTGCTGCCCGTGGAGCTCGTGTTCCATGCGGATGCCGAGTCAAGCGACCGGTAGATCACCGTGTTCTCACTGCCCTTATCTCTCTTGGCCTCGGCTACATCCCGCTCGAACCGCGTGTGGAGAAATTGGAGCACTTCGCTGTAGTTGTAGGGCTCCGCCTTGGGGGCGTCCTCGGCCCTGGGGACCTTTTTAGCCTCCTCTGCTGGCTTGTGTGCTCCGTTGGTGTCGCTGGGCTTCTTTTGTTTTGCTTGGCTGGCCGCGGCGCTGGCCTTTTCGCCGCCCTTTTCGCCGCCCGCGTGGCTTGCACTTTGCCCGTGGCTGGCCGCAACAGTGGCCGGAACTGGCTTGGGTTTCAGGAGTTTGGCGGCCCAGTCTGACATGGCGTGGGATTTCAAGGCGTGTGTGATGCGCTCACTGCCGCAGCATAACCTGCTTACATCATTCGTGCGTTCGCAGCATACGGGCTGCGGTTTGCTGCTCTGGATCTACGCAGCCATAAACTCAAGCACCTGTACTGGAACCTTCAAAACCTCTAACTTAAACCTTGATCACCCACTTACTCGCTCCCCACTTACTCGCTCCCCACTTACTCGCTCCCCACTTACTCGCTCCCCACTTACTCGCTTACTCACTTACCCTGCTTACCCTACTCTACCTTTCACAACTTGGCCCTGCGCACCAAAGACATACTGCACTAGACCAAGGTTGTATGACTTTCTCTTCTTTCCCTCGTCCCTGTATCCCAACCCTGCCATCCACATTCGCCCCAAAAGATCTGCACAGTAAGCTTCTTCCCCATTGGAGCTGGGCGAAGGAGCCACGCACCACGCTCGGTGCGTCACGTGGTCTACCGGCCACGTCAACCACGCTCTTGCCATGTTTTTTCTCAGTCTCAATTCACACACTAGAGCCTACTTTCCTCCCAGCACACCACCATGAGCTTTCGTTTGTTGGACCTAGTTAAGCCTTTCGAACCTTTGGTTCCTGAGGTCATTGCCCCCGAGCGCAAAGTCCCCTTCAACCAGCGCGTCATGTGGACAGGCGTGGCCTTGTTGATTTTCCTTGTCATGTCTGAGATTCCACTTTATGGTATCGTGTCCTCTGATGGCTCGGATCCCATTCTATGGCTCAGAATGATGTTGGCCTCCAACCGTGGTACCTTGATGGAGCTCGGTATCACGCCTATTGTGTCTGCATCCATGGTGTTCCAGTTGTTGCAGGGAACCAAGTTGATCCACGTGGACATGTCCAAGAAAGAAGACAGAGAGCAGTTCCAGACTGCCCAGAAGCTCTTTGCTATCATCTTGTCCGTCGGTCAAGCCACCGTGTACGTTTTGACCGGCATGTACGGCCCCCCAAAGTCCTTGGGCACGGGTGTGATTTTGTTGTTGGTGTTGCAATTGGTGTTTGCTGGCATCATTGTGATTTTGTTGGACGAGTTGTTGCAGAAGGGCTACGGTCTTGGCTCGGGTATTTCCTTGTTCACTGCCACAAATGTCTGCGAGCAAGTCATGTGGAAGGCCTTCGCTCCTACCACCTCTGCCTCCGGTAAGGGTGCCGAGTTTGACGGTGCCGTCGTTGCCATGTTCCATTTGTTGGGATCCAGAAAGGACAAGAAGAGAGCTCTCCTTGAAGCCTTTTACAGACAAAACTTGCCTAACATGCTTCAGGTTTTCTCCACTGTCCTCGTGTTCTTTGCTGTTGTGTACTTGCAAGGTGTCAGAGTAGACCTTCCACTCAGCTCCATCAGACAGAGAGGTCCTTACATGTTGTATCCAATCAAGTTGTTCTACACTTCGAACACTCCTATCATGTTGCAGTCTGCTTTGTCGTCAAATGTGTTCCTTATTTCCCAAATGCTTTTCATGAAGTGGCCTAACAACTTGTTTGTGAAGATCCTTGGTTCCTGGGCCGCTAGAGGGGGCTCCTCGCAGTTGTATGCTGTCAGCGGCTTGTCATACTACATTCAGCCACCAATTTCTCTCACTGATGCTTTGGTGGACCCTATCAGAACTTTGGTATACATTACCTTCGTATTGGGTTCTTGTGCCGTGTTCTCCACCACTTGGATTGAGATCAGTGGCACTTCCCCAAGAGATGTTGCCAAGCAATTCAAGGAACAAGGATTGGTGATTGCCGGCTACAGAGACACTAGTGCCTACAGGGAGTTGAAAAAGATCATCCCTACTGCCGCTGCTTTGGGAGGTGTTGCCATTGGCGCATTGTCTGTGTGCAGTGATATGATCGGAACTTTGGGTAGTGGAACCTCGATCTTGTTGAGTGTCACCACCATTTACGGCTACTACGACTTGGCGGTGAAGGAAGGTGGATTCTCGAAGTCCATTGTGAGCGGCTTCGGTGAAATGTGAGAAAAGAACAGATACTATTAGATACATTTAACCCATTGGCGTTGTTCTTACGCAAGTTGAGATACTGCGGAACTCCAAGGGGACGAGGGAGTTCAATGGATCGTAATCATTTATGTTTGTAGTATATGCTATATCCGGGCTATGCGCCCGAGGAGCCGAACTTCTGAGACCATTTCTCGTACTCAATCAAGCCTTCACTAGATACCGATGGGCGGATGTACTTCAAACTCTCGATGAAATCTTCTAGCTGAATTGGCCTGATCTCTTCGGTAGGCGTACTCAAAAGTTTATCGCCTAATGATCTTAACGGCCCCATGGCACTATCCTTGGCTAGAAGAGTGATGTCACTGCCACTGAAACCCGTAGTCATATCCATGAGAGTCTCGAATTGTTCGTCGGAGATAGTGTGCTTTTGGTATGCTAGAAGCTTGCTGATTTGCAACTTTCTTGTTTCCTTTTCCGGCAACGGTATGTATACCCGTTTGGCAAATCTTCTCCGAGCAGCTTCATCAATGGCCCATGGCAAGTTAGTGGCGCCCAAGATCAAAACTCTGCTCACGTCGCCATCTATCGAGTCGCGGCCTGCAGCAGCAGAGGAGAGCTCCGACCACTGGACGAGAAACTCGTTTTTGATTCTTCGCATGCTCTCAACTTCTCCTTCATTCCTCGTGCCCAATAGGGAGTCGATTTCGTCAATGAACACAATGGAGGGACTGAGTTTCTTAGCTAGCAAGAAAAGCGCCTTGACCAACTTCTCACTCTCCCCGAGGTATTTGGACGTCAAAGAAGAGGAGCTGATGGAAAAGAATGTCGACTTGGACTCCGTTGCCACTGCTCTGGCAAGCATGGTTTTTCCTGTTCCAGGAGGTCCAAATAAAAGCATTCCTCTGGTTGGCTCACGCAAACCACGGAATAGATCGGGCCGCAAGAAAGGATACACCACTGCCTCTTTTAAAGAGTTCTTAGCACTTTCAAGACCGACAATGTCGTCCCAGAATACTTCATCTCCTCTCACAACAATATCGTTTAAAATTTGCACGGCGGACAATTCGTCTATACCCTTGATTGACTTGATTAAAGCAGACTGCTCCTTGGCAGACATGTCGGAGGCACTTGTTGATCCCGATGCTGGAGCTTCTGGTGATTCTCCTGGATCGCCGCTATCGTAGTCGTCGATGACGCTGTTCAAATAGGGGGACTTCGAACCAGACGGTGATTGTGCCCTCGGCGATGCAGATTTTCTGGCCACAGTCTTGGGCTTTTCCATAGGCTTGTAGTTGTATGTGATATTAGACTTCTTGACTTGCTTCGCCTGGGGCACCTTGGCGCCAGAGGTAGCCTTTTCGGGCCTTGCACGCACAGATGCCTGTTCCAGGGCACGAGATCGCTGCACACTAGTGGTGGGCTTCTTGGTGGCCAGTCCCGACTTCGGCCCGCTCTTTTGCATAATTCTTGATAAATTCATCGGCTTGGGCTGGTTGTAAGTGTACTTTTTTGTGGCTGAGGTGGTCTCTTTGATGTTGGATGTTGACATGGACACCTGAGGAAGCGGAGGCTTTTGTACGATCTGGGTGTTCGGAGATGACAGAGCTTCGTTTGGGTGGGATTTTGTCTTCTGTAACGTCTCTTCAGGCTTTAGCAAAGCTGAACGCTTTGGAGGCACCGGCGGAGGCACCTTCTTGGGCGCCGCAACAGGCTCCTCGAGAGAGTGATGAGCGAAACGGTCGTCCAAATCTATAAGGTTCACCGACTGGGACGAGTCGCTAGTGGTGACGGACGAGTGCGACCCCACTGAATTAAGACGGTCCCAGTTGGAAGTGATAAGCTCATTTTGATCGAAGTCTCCAAAGAGGTCGTCGTCGTAAACTTTCGCCGTAGCAGCCGCAGGTTTCACCCAGGACTTGGATGCCGCAGCTCTCACTGTGTCCTGGTTTTTCTGCGAGAGCTGGTAGTTGTTGCTGGCAGCATTTTGTCTGAGAGACTTGACCATGTGCCTCTGGCCCGAATTGCTGCCAAGAGAGCGACTGGAGGGATTGCTGGACCGTAAAGACGGCGTGCTGAGCTTATGCAGGTGGCTTGACGAGATGCTGTTGGCACCGTGGCTGCCATTGTGGGAGGTAGAGTTGACGAGGTCATGCTGTGCCTTCTTCAATTTGCGCGTCTGCTCGTCCAATCTGAGCTGGAGCCTGATGAGATGCTTGACGTTCTCGTCACGGATAGCCCTCAAGTCGCTCATGATTGCAGCTTCCTCGGGGTTCATTTTGGGGGCCTTGCGCTCCATATTGTCAATCTTGTAAAGTAGCAGCGTATGGAGGGACTTCCAGCCACTGAGGGCCTCGGCAAAGTAGCCTTTATCCTCGGAGGCCAAGTTCTTCAACGTCTGTTCGCTGACGTCGTTGTACACTTGCAGAAGCTCGTCTAGCAAGTGCCCTGGGGGCGGTTTTCTTCTCAGGAACATGTCTGGAGGCTGAGGGTGGTGGGCCAAGGAGGGGCAGTGTCTCTGTGGCTGCAATGACTTGTGTGGGTGTCTGAGCTGGTATGACTTATATGAGGTAGGTGCCAGAGCTGAAAGGAACGCCGGAGATGCTGATTAGATGTGGTGGATCGCTCGTTGTATGAGACTGGAGAGTGTACGGATGTGTAGCCAAGGTCTGAGCGCGTCACTTGCTACAGTCAGTGTTCATCGCTCGTTGAGCCGTGCAGGGAAGTGTCTTACGTACTACGTACAGGCGGAGAGTGACAGACTACAAAAGGATTGATGTAGTGATGTAACGGGAAACCCACGAGTTTCTAACCTCATGCGTATACTAGATAACCACTTTGATCTAACCAGAACCAACAGACCATACATACACTGCACGTGACAAGGCCTCCAGTGGAAGTCTGACAATCACTCCCGTGGCGGCCTCCCTAACCTAATAGGCGAGGCCAAGAGTGAAAGCTTTCGGCGCAGCCGAGCGACGACCCCCAGAGGCCCGGTCACACGCGTATGTACGACCAGCTTGTGATGACTCCGGCGGCAACTTTTGATGTGGGAAAAAACCCTCCAGGGCGATGCCGTCCATATATATAGCTCGCGCGTTGGCGGCCGGGTAACCTCGTGCAGGCAGACCGGGGTGGCTAGCGGTCCAGAGGTATTGGCACGTCGATAAAATCTGCTCTGGGCCTCCTGTGAACCTTGAGCTCTAAGACGAGCAGCTGACTGCTGTAGAAAAAGGCGGTTTTGTTTCCCAGGTTTTGATCTTTTCTGGAACTGAACAGCGCATGACAGAAGTCGTCTCTTGCCCGAATCTCAAACAATTGTTCTAAACGCACTAGAGGGCGTTTCTAAAATCCCTTCCCCAAGTTCTTTTTACTCGCTATTGTGCTATAGGCGAACCCTTCTCTGGTAGCTACAGCTCACTACTCTTGCACACGTCACGCACTACTATCACCACCTCTATGTCCTCCAAAGAGAGCACATTCCACACCCTATTGCTAGGCGCAACACAGCAGCTCATCTCGTGGACTGCGTACGTGGTCAGCCGCCTGATCGACGGGGTCCTGTGGGGCTCTGAGAACTTCCCCAACGCCACGCGGTTCGTGGAGGGCGTGGTCATAGCATACGTAGTCTGGCGGTGTTCCGTGCGGCTCGTGAAGTTCTGGTGGCGGCTCTGTGTGTTTCTTTTCAAGATGGCGCTATTCTACTCGGCCGTGGTGCTTTTGTTAGGCGTGTATGTTCGAGGCTTCGAGACTTTCTTGCTCAAGGACATCGCTAAGGTGTGGGCTTTAATCAGGTACGTGTACAAGAACTTGGACCATTCCAGAGATTACGAGGCTACTTTCGTCGACCCAACAGCAAATGAGGAAAACCCTTTTATGAAAACGGCTTCGTCATTCTTGCACAACAACAAAGATGTAATCGATTCTGTGGAAGACCGGTTCTATGAGGTGAAGAATCACGCGGAAGAGTACATCAGGGGCGGTGCTATGCGTGGAGATTTTGAGCCTAGGTTGAGAAGTGTCTATGATTTTGCTGCAAACATGGGTTTGTTTTAGCCATATCTACAGCGCTTTGCACGTTAGTGACAAAACCACCGGAGTTTACGTCAGAAGTATCAGTGCTAGTAACATGATTTTTGCCTGCAAACCTTTTTTTTAACTCTCTACTTTCATAAACTAGTTGATTGACTTGGCCTCTGCTGGCTCTGAGGATACTTCCCTCTCGGCATCTGAGTGCTTGGCCTCACCTGCCTTCGGCTCATCCAAACACTGCAACCCATTGTCCTTGATGAGGAAGTTGAGTATGAAGCACACGCCAATGAGGGGCACTGTGAAGTAAAAGTAATCCTTCAACGCCTTCATGTACATCAGTCTCACGAATGCTACCTGCGTCGCATCCAAGGACGTGACGTCCGGATGCGTGTATATGTTGGCCTTCAAGTAGGCCAAGTAGCTCGGCAGCAAAGGCGACGCATCAGCGCTGCTGCTGATCTCCTTGAGCATGGAGTTGGAAATAATGAGCGATGCAATGGCAATGCCCAAGGCGCCGCCAAAGGACCGGATGACGTTCCTGGTGCTTATCACCACGGCCCGCTGGGACTTTCTGGAGTTGGCCTGTGCCGCCACCATACTAGGCTGGAAGATGAATCCAACGCCCGTTCCCATGATGAACAAAGCTCCAACAATGTAAGAATCGCTGCTGTGCTGGTGGAAGCCAATGGTCATGCCCTGGCCGGTCAACCAGAACGCGAAGCCTGCGGTCATGATGGGGAAGTAGTGGCCTATCAAGCTGATGAGGTAGCCGGCCACGGTAGACATCATGGACTGGGGTATCACCAAAGGCAAGAGTAGCACAGCTGAGCGCATCAGAGAGTCGCCGCGGATAAGCTGGAAATAGTAGGGCACGCTGTACAAGAAGGAGTAGTAGACGATTCCGAAGAGGAACGACGAGAGCATGACCAAGGACAACGAGCGGTTCTTGAAGATGGTCAACGGGATCATGGGGAGTTCTGGCACGGTGCACTCCACCACGAAGAAGACCACTAGTAGCACACCGCCCACCACGAACATGGCGATGACTAAAGCGCTGTCCCACGCGTAGGTCGAGCCTCCGCCGCTGATGGGAATAAGGAGGAGGACGAGCGCCGCGGTGGCGAGGAACATGCCCAAGTAGTCGATGCTTTTCAACTTGGACTTCATGGTGAGCTCCGAATGCAACTTCTTGGTGCCCGGGGTGTGCACGAAAAAACACACCACTAGCATGGTGAAGAACATGATCGGGGGCATGACTCGATAGAAGTTGCGCCATGTGGACTTCTCGGCAAACGAGCCCATGATTATGGGGCCGAGGGCATTGCCCATTCCCACAAAAGTGCCGAGAATGCCCTGGTACTTGCCTCTCTGCTTGAGAGTGACCACGTCGCTGACAATGACCATGGCCAACGACGAGAGGCCGCCGGAGCCGATGCCGGCCAACGCCCGGAACACGTAGAATTCAGGCCCCACGGTGGCAAAGCCGCAGATGAGATTGGACACGGTGAGAAGCGCTAGGCTAAAGAGGAGCATCTGCTTTCTTCCGAAGATGTCCGCGAAGCGGCCAAAAACCACCTGGCACACAGTGTTGGCCAAGAGAGACGAGGTTCCCGCCCAGTTGATGGAGTTCTGTGCGTCCAAGGAAGCAGCGATCTGGGGGAGGGCCACGGTGACACCCGTTTGGTCGCAGAAGCCACAGAAGAGACACAAGCCACACGCGAGCAAGCAGGGAACGAGTTTTCTTAGCGGTAGGAGGTTTTCATGTGCCACACCGAGCTTTTCTTCAAGCAGCGGCTTTACGGGCTGCTGCGGAGCGTGGTGGGGACCTGCGAGAGTGTGGACGCTGGCGGGGTCATCACTGTGCGATGTTGCATTTTGCAGCTGTGAAGACGTGCGAGGCGCGGGGCTATCGGGACGGGACATTCGCGATGCGTGCGGAGTGGAGAAAAAAACTCCGAGAAAAGAGACTAGCGGCGGAGCTGGAGGTGATTAGGTCTGCTGCGGCGATGATTCAGACGATCGAGGGTATGGTGAGAGGCGTCTGGAGTGAGCTGCACTGGGGAGGTAGAATTTATATTATAGGGCAGGCAAGTTTGGCAGGCAAGTTTGGCAGGCAAGTTTGGCAGGCAAGTTTGGCAGGCAAGTTTGGCAGGGTAAGTATGTGAGGTGGAAAAGCTTAGAGCTGGATAAGTTTCGGGCTGCAAGTTTCAAGCTGTAAGTTCGAGCTGTAAGTTCAAGCTGTAAGTTCGAGCTGTAAGTTCGGTGCATAAGCTTAGAGCTGCTGATAAAAATGCTATTTTGTAAGTGCTGTTGCACAATGGTAGTGGGGTTCAAGTCAGCCAGACGCAGAAATGTGTCTTTTATCAACTAAAGCTCGGGGCTCGGGGCTCGGTGATTTCTTTTTGACGCGGCCGCGGGGTCAAGATGACCGCTCTAGACCACAGTGAGCCTGGCTCCGTGTATGGTGTAGTTAGTGTGGCTGTGTGGTATGGTGTGGTATGGCGGTATAGTAAGGCTCGAGTATAGTCGATTGTATTAATGAAAGTTGGCCATCTCAAGGGATGTTTATGGTGTGCTGTTGCAGACGTCGCTGATGCACACTGTGCAGTACTGCAACACCATGGCGATTGCCGGGTCAATCGGAGCTTGATGATCAGCAACCTTTGGATGATCAGGAAAACGGAGTTAATGACCAGGAATCATTCACTGGGAATCAATTACAGGAAATCCCAGGAAATCAATCACAGGAAATCACAGGAAATCAATCACCAGGCATCGACGCTTGTAATACATGCTTCTATTGGTGTTCACAGTGCCATTACAAGTGTTCAAGTAGAATATTTGAATTCAAGTGTCTGGCTTTGGTCTACTTTAACTAAATACTGAGATCAGGCCTGAAGCTGATTTGAAAAATGCAAAGTGCCAGTGAAGATAGATTAGGTGTGGGCGCAGGCACATTGTTCACTACTAGTCGTTGAACGCGCATCTAGCGATCTATGGTTCGTGCATTTTCTCAAATCTTTAATTCACCCTAATTCCCTAATTATTCACCCTAATTATTCACCTAATTATTCACCTAATTATTCACCCTAATTATTCAACGGCAATCGGTACTGAGCACCCGCAAGGCATAGCCCCAGTACTCACTTGACAGACAGGCCTATTCGGGCAAACCATGAAGACCAGCGTATGGTGTTTCGAAAGTGTTTGTCTAGTTGGTAAGCGCTGTAGTCTGAGTTAGCAGTCTATTAGTGCAGTCTATTAGTGCTGTATATTAGTGCTGTAGCGCTTCCGGAGTGGCAGGCTACGCTGTGGCTATTGTCTGAACTAGACGAGCTTAACAAAGGATACGCGCACATGGCGTCCGCTTAGCTACACTATTCGCTGCCTCATGCCAGTGCTAGCGGAAACAATCACTTGGAACCTGTAAAACCCATCTAGGGCTGTTCGCATTGGGTAACGTTGCGCTCTTCAGATTCGGCTATCCGGTTGTCCTGCTTGTAAACTGGCAAACACCTTGGCGCTTTTTTAGCTGTCCATCCTCTGATCCTGGCTTAGACTGGTCACTGCGTTTCCCCAAGCGTCCTGCACTCATGGCCATGGCTCCATTCATGACAGTCTCGAGCACATTAATTGTGCGGGGCACGACCCGATCCAGTACAAGCTCAGCCCTGGCACCCGAGGCCACAAACCAGCGCAATGGTCAAGGATGTACTTTACTATGAGATCCTAGGCGTCCAGGCCGAGGCAACCGAATTGGAGTTGAAGAAAGCCTACAGGAAAAAAGCCATCCAGCTCCACCCAGACAAGAACGGCAATGACCCCCAGGCTGCGGCCAAGTTTCAGGAGCTAGGCGAAGCCTACGGAGTCTTGTCCAACCCCGAACAGAGAGCCTTGTACGACGAGCTTGGCGTGGAGGGAATGAAGGAGCGAAACGGCCCAGATGCCCACGCCGATATCGACCCCAAAGATTTCTTCAAGATGATTTTCGGCGGCGACAGCTTCCTCGACTGGATTGGCGAATTATCCCTCTTCTCGGACGTCGAGGAAACGGCTGAGATTTTGGGCGAGAATGACGAGGATCACCAGAAGCCTCTGCAGTCTACTGACGTTGCCACCAAGACAGACTCTCCCGGGCAGGCCGTGGACACCAACTCCGAGACAAGGTACTCGGATCTCCAAAACGAATTGAACTCGAAGAAAAAACACGCAAAGCTCACAAAGGAAAGAAGACAGAGGCTCGCTGAAATGCAAGAGAAATCTAGGCGGGCCAAGCAGGAGCGGGTCGACAAGTTGGTGGCTAATTTGCTCAGCCGAGTGGAGAGCTACCAAAGCTGCAAGACCCCAGAAGCGTTGGACAATTACCGGTCCAAGCTTCAAGTAGAGTTGGAAGATTTGAAGATCGAATCCTTCGGTATCCAGCTTTTACATTTGATAGGAAAGATCTACGTCGCACAAGGCAATGCGACGATTCTGGCAGCCAAAACATTTGGTGTGTCCAAGCTCTACACTAGCGTGAAGTCCAAGAGCGAGAGAGTCAAGGGCGGCTTTCTGATTTTGAAGAGTGCCATTGATGCCCAAACCTCCGCCGAGGAAATGTTGAAGCAGCAAGCCGTTCTCGAACAAACCGGTGCTGAGCTTACCGATGAAGCGAAGTACCAGCAAATGGAGGCAGAGAGAGTCATTACAGGCAAGTTTCTTGCCACGGCATGGGCATCCACGCAATTCGAAGTCAGCGGAGTGTTGTCCAAGGTCACTCATAAGCTTCTCAACGACAAGGGATTGGCGAAGAAGGAGCGAGTGTCCCGGGCTGAGGCAGTGGTGTTCATTGGCAAGGTGCTCCTTTCCACGAAACGCTCCAAGGAGGAGGATGAGGACGCACGCATCTTCGAAGAGATGATGGCCGAGGCCAGCACCAAGAAGTCAAAGAACAAAACCAAAAAAATGTCGCAGCAGGACTTAGAGGAGTATCTCGCCAGGGTGGAGGCAGACGAAGCCTCCTAATCGCCATAGTTATACACAACAAGCTTTCATGACGTGACCGGACAGTAGAGCCCTCCTTCTATATGCAGTACATCGACCTCGCACATCCATCGTTTCATCGCCACCACACCCACCAACTATGAGTCCCAGCAGCAAGCAGATCCTCAGCTTGTACAGAAGCCTCTTGGCCACGGCCAGGAAATTTGACAACTACAACTTCAGGGAGTACTCTCTCAGAAAGGTTCACGACTCCTTCAAGCAAAACAAGGACGTCACAGACAAGGAGCTTGTCACCACCCTCTACAACCAAGCCATTGACCAGCTAGCCTTGTTGAACAGACAGACGACCATATCGCAGATGTACAATTTTGAGAAACTAGTTGTGGAGCCTTTGAAGAAAATGCACTAAGCAAAGAGCTAGGCGGAGGTGTCAAGTGCTTTCTACAGTGTATACATTCGTGCCTCTTTGTTGGGATAGGCTCAGGAGTTTCCTATGGAATATCCCTGGAGGAGCCACACGCCACGATACCGAGGCGTTAAGTAATAGAATACATAATGAACTTTAAACGAAGATCTGAGTTATATACTTGCTGCATAATGAATTTTGTTGGAGGTCCTCAATCAACAATTCAAGTGCTGAATCCACATTCTGGGACTATGCCCAGCTTTTGGCTAGCTCTATGGCCGCTGCAACATACTCTTCGATATCCTTTTCAGTCACAACAGGAAACTCGCGGCCCACACCAGCACGAGCACCTTTCTTGAGCTGGCCAAGCTCTACCAAGGAGAGCATGTAATCGCGTGCATCCGTGGCGCCAATTGTGTGGTACGCTCTCGTTTCTTTGTGCAAGGCATATCTATCCTGAAGCCACTTTTGCTGAGTTTCCAGAGACGGAAGCTCAACACGCCCAGCCAAGAACCTTGCTACCAAAATGGCCTGAAACTCGAAAGCACGGAAGGAAACAGCATCTGTGGGCACTCCAACAAAAGGAAGAAGGGGCTCTTGGGTCAAAAACGTGTGCTGAAAGAGGTCGGGCACAATCTTGCCGTCCTTGGTGATGTCCCCCAAGTTATCCACAAGAAATGGAAACAGGAACTGGTACCCAGTGGCGTAAACGACGTAATCCGGGTTGGTCACTTCGGAGCCGTCCTCAAATACCACCTTGAAGCCACCTTCCGCGATTTCTTCATACCTCTCTATAACCGGTTTTGTTTCGAGGTTCGAGGCATTGACAACCTTCCTTATTGGTCCGACCGTGCGGATCAGCTGATAAACTTTGGTTGCAAACTCTGCCGAGTACTTGCTAATGTCGGCCCCCAGCGATCTGGACCCCACCACAACCACAACTTTATCCTTGTACTTGTCGCCGGTCCTGAAGAACTTGGCGTGCTCGATCCTTTCGGGGTACTTTTTCTGCACGGCCGCTGAGCCTGGAACCTCGGGGATGAATGGGATATGGTAGTGGCCCACATTGACAACCACGCTGTCGAAGTCCTCCTGATACCATAGATCCTCGCTGCCCGGCAGCGTCTGGCGAAGTGTGACGGTAAAATAGTAAGTGCCATCTGACCGTGAAACCCGCTCAACGTGCTCCACGGTGGTATTCAATTCGATCTTCACATTGTCCCTGTCGGCATTTCTCCGGATGTAGTCGTGGATGTACTGTTGCACCACCGCACGATCCACGTAGGTGTTGGGCTTGTCCTGTGCCCATTGGTTCTTGTCACTGAAGGTCATCATTTTTTCAATGATGTTGGTGTTCATCTTCTCGTAAGCAGGAGTCTGCTCAAAACGCTGTTGACGGGAAGGCAGGAGCCTGGCTCTTCTCTCGGGGAGCTCAGCCTTCTTGAACGGGTTCTCAAGGGGAGGGTCGATCGCTACACTGTAAGCGCCCACTTTGATCAAATCATTCGGGGTGGCTATAGGGTCTTTGTCGTAGACCCAGATTCCGCCAAGCGTGTTTCTCCGCTCGAACAAGGTGATTTGGTCGAACTGGTCTTCCTGCACCAACGAGTCCAAGGAGATAGCCCCGGAGGCACCGCCTCCGACGATAGCCACACGTTTGATTTGGCCGGGGGAGACCGATCTCAAGGGCTCAGCTGCGGCGTGTGCTCTGGTAGGCATGGTGAAAATTACTGACGCACAGGCATGTCGGACCCTGGACTTTAAAAGCTACAGGTGCCTGAATTGTGGTTCGCAGCCACAGTTGGCGCACAGTCCTCATGAAGTTGCGAATGCACCTGCTGCCCAAACCATCCGGGGCTCAAAAGACACCTAAAAGCTGGGTAAGACACAAAATGCCACAGTGAGGCTTGTGTTTCAGGGTGGCCTGATAGTAAAGCCAATTAACTATGCGTGTACTGGCTATGAGCTGTATCGACCACTGTGGGCCCTGCATGAGTGCTGCATAGCGTGCTACCGTGCATGATCAAATGGCATGAGGTCGATGGACTGATTACTAATTACTGTTGTGTTGACGGATACGGTAGGTGATCGGTGGATGGGGCAGGCCGGGAGACTACCTTGCCACTTAAGTGACCATTTACAGACACTTACCATTTACAGACACTTACTATTTAACACCATTTACAGACACTTACTATTTAACACTTACTATTTACAGACACATCGATTTTCCTTAATTTAGACATTAAAATACCTACTTTCCAAGACATTTACCTTCAATTGTGTTTACTTCCTGCTTGTGCTGGTGGTCGCTGCCAGACGGTTCTCAGCTTTTGAAAGGTAAAGACTCTCGTGAGCGTAATCACAAACTGCTACAATTCCACATCTGTCGAAAATTCCCATATCTGTCTGAAATTCTCACATCTGTACTAAATCCCCGAAAGATCTACACATTATACAAGACCACCATTCAAACAAGTCTAAAGGTCAATTATGGCAAGCCATCAGAGATCACCTTAGGCTCAGACCAGTCAACTGGCTGACGACGCGGCTGCACGATTTAATAGGCAATGGGCCACGTGCGCGTACATACATGATGGCATTAATGTCCTCGCAAACTTTTCCACTCTTCACACTAGCCAATGGTCGAGCAAAAAGAGGTGGACCTCAATAAACCCTTGGACGCAGATGCAGAGTCGGTCATACGCAGAGTGCTGTTGGAACCCGCGTTGGCCACGGTGGCTTTGACGCTCCACGGTGACTACTACAGACAATTGCAGAGCAAATGCAACAGCAGGATCGTTTGGCACCCGCTCACACAGCTCTATGGCGCCATGGTCTTGCTAGGCTTCACCGTGTACGCGTATGGCGAGCTCTATGAGATCTCCGACTCGTTCTCCGAGTTTGTCAGGTTGGTCATTCGCCACAAGTACATCCTCACGTCGTTTTTCCCGGCCATCATCTTCGTGGCTGGCTCGATCGGCCTTGCAAGCTTCATGCTCACGGACGAGTTCCGGGTCATGAGCGACTCGCTCGCTGACGAGGCGGTGATGGCCAAGATTTTCCGTTTCCCTTTGAAGATCTTCGCCACGGCCAGGCCCGAGGATATGCACAGCCCGTTCATCAGAAGTGCCTCGGAGAGCACCGATTTCATCGAGTACAGAAACTCGCCCATTGCTGTTGTCACAGTGATCCCCATGCCCTCGCAGTCAACGTCGGATTCGTTCTGCGCCAAGATTAGCGGGCTTCACGTGAGGAAGGCGTACCGCAAGGCAGGCTTGGAGGAAGAGCTCCTTGACTACGCTAAGGAGAAAGCCAGAGCGCTCTGCCTGAGATATGTTGCTGACAACGAATTGAAGAATGCAAACATCCCGATTGTCTTGACGGCCGAGGCGTTTTCCGTGGACGCGAAGCTTGTTGAGTTCTACGAATCTCATGGCTTCGTCAGAAAGGCTGACACCTACAAGATCAACCCGTTCACCGAGGACAAGCGGACGACGTGGCAGAAGAAGACCATGGCTTTATGTTTCAGGTTCTTCGACATCAAAAGAATCAGCTTCCAGCTCGAGTTGACCAACTCGTTGAAGCTTGATCCCGAGACTCAGAAAGCCTCCTCTGCCACCGGATTCAAGGGCGGCCTGAACAACACCAAGAGGAGAAAGGGCAGGGCTTAATTGGACTTGTACATAGAACAGACGTTATACAATTCATTAGAGTATTTTTTAGTCTAGGAGTCCGCTTTTCTTGTAGCCACTAGACTTCTTGTGTTTGTAGATCCTCAATACCACCCAAAGAGCAGCTATCAGAAGAATCAGGTACGTGAGATACTTGAAGAAGTTCCGGATGCGCTTGGCCCATCTGCGCAAGAAGGTAGCGTCCGTGTCCCCGTACTTTTCTAGGCGGTATTCTCGTTCTCTCTGCTTGATTCTCTGCTCGGACTTTTTGAGCCGAATGGCCGACCTACGGGCCGTCTTGGCCCTCCGGCCCCGGCGGCCCTTGACCACCGGCACCTGCTCCTCCATGAGGTGTTCTAGATCCTCCATGTTGTGGATAGTGGCACCGTTTTCCGGCAGATACACCCCAAAGATTCTATTCTCGATGATGTCAACGTTCTGCGCCAATTCGCCGGTTTCAGCGGAAAGCCCCAAATACGGCTTTTCGGGAAGGACAACATCAGTTAACGTGAAGCAGTTGTGCCACTCGTCGGACTCCCCGGGGTTATAGTTTAGGTCCAACGAGAGGTAGCCTTCATTAGTGTGGATGATCCTCAACCTTGTCGAGCCCGAGGCGGGGTTGAGAACGGACTTTGCCGTGCACCCAGCCATTTTCGTGTTCATGCCATCGGAGTACTTATCGAAGTAGTACTTTCCCTTGCCGCCATGGGCACTGATGTAAGGAAAGGTTCCCGAGTGGCCGTTCCGGAACGTGTCGATGATGATGGCCAAGCCCTCGAAGTTGTTTCGGGCGCCAAACACATCTCCAATAGGGGACGGTTCTTTGATAAACCAAATGGCCAAGCCGTCCGCATGGAGCCCGCCCTTTCCGTGGATGTGGAACGTGAGCTCCATCTCGAATGAAGGGGCCAGAATGGGTTCCTTGGCGAACATGTTGCTTGCCTGATGCTTGGAGTCCGACGTGAGGCTGATGAACTGGCCATTCTGCACCACAATATCGCCGGCGAAGTCCCAGTTGGCGTTTTTCAATGTCAGCTTGTCCAAGTACGGAGACACGATTTGCTGGGCCTCGAGCTCCACCTTCTTGACCTGCACCTCCAGGGCCTTGTTCTGGAACATGTCGTTGATGTGCTCCGGCGAGAAGGCCTTGATGCTATCGGACCTGAAGTAGAGCCAGCAAAGGCAAACGAGGCCCAAGACGAAAAACAACCCGAGGTTGCGCTTAGACCGCATGGTAGACCCAGCCATTGTGAATGTGTTAGAGCTGGTCACGCCTGCTGTTAGTGAGTGTATGCGGCGATGGAGCGCGAAGTCGGCCAGGGTATGCGTGTGGTAGAGGGCCATGAGCGAGGGGAATACACAACTACACCATGGCGGATGACAGTAGTCAGTAGATGGGGGAACTGGATGGGATCACCTCTCGCTGCAGCGGACCAGATTGGTAATGCCAGATCTATGCACGGCCTGTATGGGGGTATTTAGTTCACTAGTTAAAGGCGTGACCGAGTACTAGAGTGAGCCAGTGCCGTAGATGAAAAGTCGATGGTATTATACCAATATAAATACCATACAAACCACCGATACAAAGTACCGATACAAAGTACCAATACAAAATGCCACAAAATACCAAAACAAAATACCACAAAGTATCAATACAAAATACCAATATAAACTACCATACAAAATACCAACACAAAGTATCAATATAAACTACCATACAGAATACCAATATAAATTACCAATATAAAATACCACAAAATATCACAAAATACCACAAAATACCACAGAATACCACAGAATACCACAGAATACCACAAAATACCACAAAATACCACAGAATACCACAGAATACCACAGAATACCAAAATAAAGTACCAAGATCATTATCAGTATTATTTATTCACTCAATATCATTGCCAGTATTATTTATCCTCTCATTAGTATCAATAGCTATTCTCGTCCATCTATACACGTACTCATCTTCCCGCCAAAACCGTACGTATGGCACTGAGCCATGTCTCCTTCTTCTCCCCCCTTATCTCACTCAAGATTCTGTCGTAGTATCTTGGGTTTCCCTTGGGCTTCAACAACTTGTCGTCAAGCTTGTAGTAGTTTCTGTATTTGTCATTGACCAACTCCCGCAAGGAGATGTACTGGAGCTTCAAGTCCTGCTCGCTGATGCCGCTGACCACCTGGGGGTTGGAGAAGCGTTCAATCTGCACGTCCTTGAACGACGCGTAGTGCGTCAAGCGCTCCTTGGGGAGCGTTTTCAAGAGCGAGAGAATTTTCTCTGTGAGTTGTGCTTTCGATGACATGGCACAGGGCGACTTCTAGCGACTTCTAGCGACTTCTAGCGACTTGTAGCGACTTGTAGCGACTTGTAGCGACTTCTCAGCGACTCTTCTCAGCGGTTTTTCTCTCGCGCTATGTGCACACCCACACCCCAGGCCAGGCTGGAAGAAAGACTAGGTCAAAGCAGCGGCGTGCCCGACCAAAGGCGGCCGGCTCAGCCTGCCCCCGGCACGCTGGGCGGCGTGGGCAGGCCAGGCGGCGTGGGCGGGCCCGACAGGGTGGGCCGGCAGGTCACGTGACCCCGTGCTACATCGCGCCGGCGCTCCGGCACTTCCCACCTCAATGGCAAAGCACACCCCGAGATTGATCTTCGTCCGCCACGGCCAGACGGCGTGGTCCAAGTCGGGCCAGTACACCTCGGTAACCGATTTGGACCTCACTCCCTTCGGCGTGACCCAGATGCGCAACACCGGAAAGCAGTTGATCGGCTTCTCGCCGTTCCACTTGATCCAGCCCGAGAACATCAAGATGATGATCACGTCGCCCCGGACGAGGGCCAAGAGAACGGCGCAGTTATTGATTGAAGGGCTTGACGAGTCGGTCCGCAACGCCATTCCCATCAGCGAGGACAACGACTTGAGAGAGTGGGAGTACGGAGACTACGAGGGCCTTCGCACGCAGGAGATCATCGACTTGCGGAAACTGAGAGGCCTCGAGGCCAATGGCGAGGTGTGGAACATCTTCGAGTACGGCTGCGAGAATGGCGAGGACTACTTGCAAGTGACGCAGCGGGTGGACTCGTTGATTGCCAGAATCCGCAAGGTGCACGCTGAGGCCATTGAAAAGAACGTCGCCTGCGACGTGGTGTTGGTGGCACACGGCCATATTCTCCGGTGCTTTGCGTCACGGTGGATCGGCAGACCTCTTAACCAGAACCCGGACTTGGTGTTGGATGCAGGTGGCGTGGGAGTTTTGAGCTACCAGCACTGCAACATCAATGAGCCTGCATTCAGCTTGGCGGGTGCATTTGTCGTTCCCGTTGAGGAAGAGGGCAAGCAGCCATGATCCGTGACTGTAATACATAGACCTTATAATACTGCAAGCTAAATTGAGCTAAATTGAGGTAAATTGCAAGCTATTGCAAATTAAATTGAGCTAAATTGAGCTAAATTGCAAGCTAAATTGCAAATTAAATTGCAAGCTAAATTGCAAATTAAATTGCAAGCTAAATTGCAAATTAAATTGCAAGCTAAATTGCAAATTAAATTGCAAGCTAAATTGCAAATTAAATTGCAAGCTAAATTGCAAATTAAATTGCAAGCTAAATTGCAAATTAAATTGCAAGCTAAATTGCAAATTAAATTGCAAGCTAAATTGCAAATTAAATTGCAAGCTAAATTGCAAATTAAATTGCAAGCTAAATTGCAAATTAAATTGCAAGCTAAATTGCAAATTAAATTGCAAGCTAAATTGCAAATTAAATTGCAAGCTAAATTGCAAATTAAATTGCAAGCTAAATTGCAAATTAAATTGCAAGCTAAATTGCAAATTAAATTGCAAGCTAAATTGCAAATTAAATTGCAAGCTAAATTGCAAATTAAATTGCAAGCTAAATTGCAAATTAAATTGCAAGCTAAATTGCAAATTAAATTGCAAGCTAAATTGCAAATTAAATTGCAAGCTAAATTGCAAATTAAATTGCAAGCTAAATTGCAAATTAAATTGCAAGCTAAATTGCAAATTAAATTGCAAGCTAAATTGCAAATTAAATTGCAAGCTAAATTGCAAATTAAATTGCAAGCTAAATTGCAAATTAAATTGCAAGCTAAATTGCAAATTAAATTGCAAGCTAAATTGCAAATTAAATTGCAAGCTAAATTGCAAATTAAATTGCAAGCTAAATTGCATGCTATTGCATGCTATTTCAAGCTATTGCATGCTATTTCAAGCTATTGCAAGCTAAATCGCAAAATTGCAAGCCTTACACTGTTGCATGTACACCTTCATACGCAAGATTTATTGCATGTAGTCTCAGTTGCAGCGGATTGTTCGCCAGTGGTGACCGAATGTGGGGTCTCAAACGCCGCAGTGTATCATCTCCGGGCGCGCTATTGTATAGTTTTAGTACACCTTTTCTGATACAACCTCCTTAATTGACTTCGTGTTTAAGGTTTAATATCAAACGCCATGCCTGCAGCCCATGATTCTGCAGCTCAAGACGCCCCACACTATCTAGACACATCGCCGTTCTCCACACGTCCCGTACCCATCTGGCTCGACTGTGACCCCGGCAACGACGACGCCTTTGCTATTCTTCTCGCCGCGTGTCATCCGTCGTTCAAACTAGTGGGCATTTCAACAGTACACGGTAACGTGCTGTTGGAGAAAACCACCCACAATGCGCTATCGTTGCTCGATGCATTGCACTTCAAGCAAGACGAGATTCCGGTGTATCCCGGAGAGGCAAGGCCGCTCGAGGTGACGCCTATCAGTGCCGCAGACGTCCACGGCAAGTCCGGATTGGGCGGCGTGCAGCTTCCTGAGCACTCCAGGATCCACGCCTCGCGAGACCTTCTGTACTTGGATGCTCTTGCCGGCGCCATCGATGACCACGAGGGCGAAATATGCCTTGTATGCGTGGGAGCACTCACCAATTTTGCCACATTCATCCAGAATAAACCCGACTCGCTAGCCAAGCTCAGATATGTCTCCATAATGGGCGGTGCATTTGGAACAGGAAACATCAAACCCTGGGCAGAATTCAACGTGGCTGCTGACCCGCATGCCGCCGCCATTGTCTTTCTGACACCGGAGCTAGCTGGCAAAGTAGTCTTGGCGCCGTTGAACCTCACTCACACGATTTTGGCCACTGAACGCGTGCGTGGAAGCATCTACTCAGAGGGCGGAGAAAACAGCTCGCCCGTAAGGCGTATGTTCTCCACACTCTTGAACTTCTACACCGCCAGCTACCGCAGGATGCATGACTCCATCGAGGGTCCGCCCGTCCACGACCCGTTGGCGTTATTTTTGATTCTCTCCATGGTCGCCAGGGATGAACCAAGTTATTCACGCTTCGCCACTGCATGCGATTTTCACTTCCTCCAACGGCACTTGGTCGTGCAGACAAAGGGCAGCAAAGTCGGCCAGGTCTCCTTCGCTAACCCAGACACAGACCCGATGCGGCGGGAGAAAGGCGGCGTTTTTGTTGGCATGAGCATTAATGCGCCCTTATTTTGGCAACACATACTATCTGCTTTACACTTTGCAGACATGCAGATCAATGAGCGCCCTATTGCGAGTCTCTAGTTGTTTGCTTGAGTATCTCAAACCTTCTCGGCCACCTCCCTTGTTTTGATAGTGTTGTCGATCACCATTCCGATTTTTCCGATGCAGTTCAGCGCCCAGATGACGTCAAGGTGGTTGTAGTCTGGCAACTCCACCACCTGGAGGTTTCCCCCTTCCTGGAAGTATCTGCGTTCGTAGTGCTTCATGTGAGTAGCGAATCTTAAGCCGTCCACGAGAAAATCCTCTCCGCCAACAAAAACAGACATGGGAACTATTTCCTCCTTGGTGCTGGACGTAAACCATTCCTGCTTGTAGGGGAAAAAAGACTTTGAGTCGTCAATCGGGTTGGGAACGTGGGCTGGCTGCTCAGCGCCCTTTTCAGGAACTCCCCCATCGCCCTCCGCAGGAGCTCCCTCAGCACCGGATTTGACGGAGCTGATGGGCGTGAAGTCGGCAGTGGTTCCGTCCTTGTACGCGCTCTTGGGCTGGAGCTGGTTCAGAAACCCTTCCTCCACAGATTTGGAGAGCCACCACGACATAAGTCTCGCAGAGACGCAGGTTGCGTTGAAAAGAAATTGCACATGGATGACCTTATTATTCTTGTATGAGTTTTTGATGCTCCAACCGAAAAGATACTTGAATATCTGATAGGACAAGAGACTAAAGAGCTTGTTGGTGCCAAGAAGCGATCTGAGTTGCGTCAAAATGGCCAAAAAACAGCAGTTTCCAAAGACTGCGTTGTACATCCGCGGCGACTTGCTGTGGATGAACTTGATAAAAGCCCGGTCGTAAAACAAGCTCCCCGGGAACGCAGCCGGGGCCAAGAAGAAACAATGCTCGATTTTCCTGTGGTAATCCTTGAGATCGCCGTTTCGGAGTAAGATCAAAGACTGCGTACACCCCTGCAGATGCCCCACCAAGTACAACTTCCCGTGGCGTGGCTTGTGAGCCAACACATTGTCAATGATGCAGGGCAAGTCGTAGTAGGCCAAATGGCGCACATCCCAATCCCACACCTTCTCGTTGTGCATCAAATTGCCTTTGAGTTCTGCATGGCGAGGCTTGAACCCGCATCGGTTGTTTCCCATCCACACATCATATCCCTGCTCTATGAAGTAGTACGGGAGCGAGTTGGCACCAGGGGCTAGCCAGGCGCCCGAACACAGAAGAAGGCCGTGCTGCAAAAGGATAGGCGGCTTAGCGTCGCGAGTTTCCTGGCTGTCCTTGGGGTCAATGACGCGGTGCAAGGTGAGAATGTGTCCATCCGCGGTGGTAACGTCGTACAGCTCTAAATCCAAGCCCAATTGCTTGGCGTAGTAGCTTAAGTCAGTGGTGATCTTCATGTGCTTGAGGTCCGGATACGGCTCGCGAGGCGTATAGTTGTCGGTGGCATTGTGAGCCTTGGGCCGGTTTTTCTTCTCTCTTCCGCTCATGACATCTCTGAGATGGTAAATATTGGCGCCAAGGGACACACAGGTGACGAAGAGAAAGGAACCAATGGCGGAAAATAGATTGGTAAAGAATCTCGCCAACCCACTATTGAGGTCAGTTCTCGAGGTTGGGTTAAGATTCGACATCACGCTATTGTTTCCATCCGTACAATGTACTCACCGAGCGAGTTTACTTTTCACGTGGGCGCGCATAGATGCGCTGCTGCCGCGACTACCTTTTAGGTCGGCTCGGCTCGGGAAGTGACCCGCACGCGGGACAAACTTTGTAGGCGGCGCCAGACAGGCGCTTGACCGGCACCGACACGAAGAACGAAGAAGCAGTTAAACGCTTACTTGACCTTTAGATCTGAATTATACCACACAAGGGCGACTTCGTGGCATCGAGTTCATACGAGATTGAGAAAAACCCATACACTGCAGGAATATCCAGAAATTTCAAACTCAAAAATTGACTTCGTGGCCAAGTTGGTTAAGGCGTGGGACTGTTAATCTCAAGATCGTGAGTTCGACCCTCACCGAGGTCGTCTTTTTTCTCCTGTGCGCCTTTTTTTTGTCAACATTTTTGTTTTCAGCCGTCCACTAAACGAGCCCGTGCTTAGTTTCATCTTACTTAAATGGGATGGTGCGTCCAATCCTTGAGACTGTCGTGGGGTACTCGGACTTCCCTGGGATCAAGACGTGGCCTGGAACCGAGTTGGTGCACCTCTGGTGCAGTGGCTTAACCTTTCTCAGGGCACGTCGCATTTACCCGCCTACAGAGCTGTCCCGGCGCGAGTCCGCGGTGGGGCGCCGAGATTCCTTGGAATTTCAATGCGGGTGGGAAATTCGGTGGTTCTCCCCATCCAGCACGCGCGGCCACGGTCGCGTGTGTCTCTACCGCTCGTGAGAGCTTCCTGGGCGTAGATATTTACGCTGGGCGCTGCCATCAGAAAACTAGCACTCCGGTGCATGGGAGGTGGCGCGGATGGTTGGTCTCCAAGAGGAGGCTGTTGAGTGCAATTTGCGACCTTGGCACCCGATACCGATCATTGTCCCGAGTTAGGTTTTTTTGCTTGCAGTGTGCTTGCAGTGTGCCTGCACGCTGCCTGTAGGCTTCCCGCCCGACATGCTCAGAGAATTCACGTAGCAGAGCACACCCATGATCATCGCTAGCATTCGGAGAATCTTTGCATCCTTTCGGACAGAGGAGGAAGAGAAGTCGTATTCACGCAGCGCCTTCTTCAACCTATTGGGGTTCTTGGGGAGCTGCGTGATCTTCTCCTTCGTAGCCCAGAAGTTGTCCAAACAACCGCAGATTGTGTGAGGCATCCGGCTCTCATAGGAGACTTGCGCAATTGATGTAGTGACCAAAACGCTCACTACAGCAGTTGATTCAAATATATACAATGACCACAGATATATCCTAATATACAAAACGAACAGCTCTAGTCACAAACGAACAGCTCTAGTCACAAACGAACAGCTAGTCACAAACGAACAGCTCTAGTCACAAACGAAAGTATCTGCGGCACTCCCACGTTGCGGGCACACGGCCCTAGTCCCTCAACAACACCTCCTTGGCCATTTCGTATGCCGTCCACGAGATGGCAGTGCTCGGTATGTTGAAGATGATTCTGGGCTTCCAGCCTCTCATGAAAGCAGACAAGCCGCCTTGTCTGTACAAGACCTTGGCTGCGCTGACGAAGCCATTGACGTTCCTCAAGGACTCGTTGGTGGACACGCCACGAGTCTGCAAGGCGGTCTTGATGCAGTCCAACGGGTTGGTCAACGCCGCGGCAATTCCTCCGGCGATGCCTCCGGACACGCAGTGGTAGTACGGGTTGTAGGTGTGCGTGGGGTTGAGCACGGACGAGAAGTACTCGTAGAAGCCGAAGTTCAAGGCCGCAAACGGGATGTTGGTGAACAAGGTGGTGGGGTAGGAGATGAAGAACGCCCCCAAGCCCTCTGTTTTGTAGATGGCCAAGCCCGTCCTCAAGAGCTTGCTGTTGGAGGTGGTGGCGGCGTTGCTCACCTGCATTCTCTGCTTCAACACATCAAACGGAGTCATCAAGGCATCGGACGCCGTGGTGGCCGCGATTCCGGCGCCAGACGCTATCAAGGGGTGGTTTTCGTCCGTCACCCACTTGCTCCCGGAGTTGCCCGTGGATGCGTTCGTCAACTTGCCCACCAAGTACGTCTTGGAGGCCTCGAAGGTGGAGAAGTAGATGGCGTGCGCAGGGCCGGCGCCTAGCACCACCGACAGCACGCCTCTCCACAAGGCGTAGGCGCCCTCGCTGGAGCTGATTTTGGAGATGGACGAGATGACCGACTTGTTGAGCTCGGACGTCGATGAGATCACCTGCATTCGAGTTTTGATGGAGTCGATGGGGTACATCACGGTATGCTCCATTATGCCTGCAAACGCCCCGGCCGTGAGGTGGGCGGCTATGCTGGCATCGTCTGGGAGAGCTTCGTAGTCGATTTCCAAGGGGTCAACGCCGAGCTTGTGAGGTTGGTCGGCCATTGTTGTCTGGGGTAATGTCTATACACACTCGATGCTGCTGGCAGGCAGAACAGGACAATGGGCGGTTTGCAGGATGGCAGCCAGTGGAGTCACGGCTGTGCAATAGGAGATGATGGGGAGACGGCCTAAGCAGCGATGGAACGGCGTGGAGTGTGACCAGAAGAAAAGCGTTAGTGCACGAAGCGAAAAAAAGAATGAAAAATTGCTGAGTATGGGTGGAGCGCAGGGGAGTAGCGACAGGAGCGGGATTTACGAGAGAGTAGGCTAGGCGGCTTCGGTCGTTGAGACGCTGCGAATGGTGGCAAGGATTTTGTTTCTACATTGCGTTGCATCTACTGGTGGCTCGGGTGGAGAAGATCGAGTTCGGATATGATGTGAGCAGCACGGAAGGCCTCGGCTCCGGCTTATATACAGGTGCACGGTAGGTGAGAACGGTGGATAGTGTAGTAGTGTAGTGTAGTAGTGTAGTGTAGTAGTGTAGTGTAGTAGTGTAGTGTAGTGTAGTAGTGTAGTAGTGTAGTGTAGTAGTGACAAGTTAACAGTAAGTAGTTATTATAGAGTATTCTCAAATCAGCGCACTACTGTCAGTTGCCCAAAAGTCAACAAATCCCTTCTATTATCAGTCTATAAGCGGCTACTTCTAAAAAGCAGACGTCTGCTCCGGAACAATGGTCTTCACCTTGCCCGTGGTCAAAAACGACTCCACGTTCTGGAGCACAAACTTCTCCATGTTCACCAACGCTTGCACACTGTGCGTTCCCATGTGCGGCAACGAAACCACGTTGGGCAAATTGTACAACTCGGGCGACACCTCGGGCTCGAACTCAAACACATCGGACCCAAATGCGCCAATGTGCCCGTCCTTGAGTGCGGCGGTGAGCGCAGCCTCGTCGATCACTGCCCCTCTGGCGGTGTTGATGATCACCACTCCCTTCTTCATCTTCTTGAGCACCTCGGCATTGATCAAGTGCCGGGTCTTGGCGTTCAATGGCACGCTGACCATGATCACGTCGGACTTGCCGATCAAGTCGTCGAAGCTCACATACTCTGTGTTGCTCTCCAACTCGGCACTCAACTTGGACCGGTTGTAGTAGGTGAACTTCCCGAAGCCAAACGGCTCCAAGCGTGCGCGAATGGCCCGGCCAATGCCTCCCATCCCCAAGATTCCCACCACTTTTCCCTCGGGGTCGTAGCCAATGTTGGCGCCCCCGCACTTGCCCTTGGGCCACTTGCCCTGCACCAACAAGTCGTGTCCCTCCTGGAAGTTTCTCATGGCTGCAAGTGTCAAGTACACCGCGGTCAAGGCCGTGGGTGCCTCCACGGGGTCGGTGATGTTGGACACCTGGATCTTTCTGTCGGTGAATGGCTGCACGTCGATCTGGTCGTAGCCTGCGCCGTTGTGCGATACGCTCTTGACGGACTCGGGCAAGTGGGACACCAACTCCGCGTCAAAGCGGCCCGTGTACTCGATGGACTGGAAAGTTCGGGCGATGCTGGTGATGTCGGAGTACTTGCCCTTCAAGTCCTCGAAGAACTCGTCTCTGTTCTTGGACTCACACACCACCACCTCTGCAATGTCGCCCAATTTCTTCCATCCGTCTTCACTGGAGCTCCAGTCTCCTAGTCTGAGCACCTTTGGTTTAGTAGTGGCCATAGTGAGTGTGTGCGCTGTGGTGGAAATTCGCTTAGCCTGGCGAGAAAATATTCTTGGGAGCATTGGTTGCACCCCGGCGTCCGTGCGTTTAAATAGTCTGCGTATACGTGCTCTCGGGTTTCTTGCCCCCACACGGGAGAATTACCCCCACGCGCCGCTGCCCCACCCCCACGCCGCCGGCCTCTCCGTGCACCTAAAAGAGGGGCTCGAATCTAAAAGCAAGGCTCGAATGCTCCGGACCAGACACGAGCCAGAATGCCACGCTACGAACCAGCTCCTCGGATCCACTCTGGCAACGCCGCTGGTTATCGCGTAGAGGCCTCGAGGGTGTGTGCAGGCCGAGAAGCTTAGATATGCCTAAACGGGGTCTCGAAAGCGACACCTCCGGCAGGTGTCGGCAGCACCAGGTCGAGGCCAACTGTCGCCGAGTCACAAGGTCGGGTGTCGACAAGTAAAAAATTCCTCGGATGAATTCCCGCAAACACTCTCGAACAAATATGCATTACTCAACTAAGCTGGAATACTCAACTAAGCTACCCGCATTCGCATTGTCTTAAACAACGAGATGACTTCCGCGATACTTGAACGAGTCCGTGTACTTGTGTTTTGCTTCGTTCGTGGCAGTAAACTCCCTCTGTGGAAATCCCTCGAATGACTTGGCGTATGTGGCCACAGAGTGGGCAATCAACTTGGTGTTGATGACCCAGGCCTCGTAGTCAACGTTCTTCAAGTTGTCGCACAATTGGTGGTAGCAGGGGTCGAACCACTCGCCGGCCTTTCCTCCGAACTTGGCAACGCCCTCCTTGCTTTTGACGCCCTCTGCGCCGGTAGCAATGCCACCTGCTGGGATGCCTGCGTCGATGAATCCAACATAGTCAGATCTGCCATCAAAGGGCACGAACGTGTAGTTCAAGTTGTGCGCCTGGTACCACTTCACGTACAAATTCTTCAAGTCGCCGGATCCGTTGGGGTGGTCCTTGTTGTTGGCGTCGTACACCTGGTACTCGTAGTTTGGAGAAGCCATCATATCGTAGTCCATGAAGACACGCAACTTTTGGTTCTCCAGAGGCAGAAGGCTGTTGGCGTACGCGTACGAGCCCAAGAGCCCTTCTTCCTCTGCTGCCCACCACGCAAACCGCACGGCATTGTTGACCTTGAATCTGGTCAATTGCTTGGCCACCTCGAGCAACGAGATGGTGCCGGATCCGTCGTCGTTGATGCCCGGACCTTCGCTGACAGAATCGGAGTGGGCTCCCAAAGATACGACGTTGTTGTGGTCGCCGCCTCTCGTCTCGGCCACGACGTTGATGGTCTGGATCTTCTTGACGTACGAGTCCACGTACAACGTCGTGGGGAACTTGTGCTTGGGGTCTTGCGTCAAGGCGTCAATGTACTTTTGAGCGTCCTGCTTGCTGATGGCAACGGTGGGCACCTCTTTTCCAGTGGGCTCACCCAAAGTGCCGTGCAATGGAGCGTCTTCGTCGTAGATTACGACGCCTGCAGCACCAATGCATCCGGCAACCTTCAGTTTCTCCGAGAACGGACAGACGCCTCTCTTCACCAACGCAATGTCGCCTTTGACAAATGTCTTTGGGTAGTCCAGCACATCGCATCCATTGTCGCCAACCAACACCAAGTTGCCGTGCACCGGCTTTCCTTTTGGCGTTGGGGGCGTCAAGGAAAGAGCGCTCACCAGCTTGGGCTCAACTCCATCGATGAGAAGAGAGAAGGACTTGACTCTGCCATCGATTGCGTCAAAGTTCTGCACATCGTACGTGTAGTACTTGGAAAGCTTGTTCAACTCGCCAAGTATGTAGTTCACCGTGCCCCAGTGCCCCTTGGAGCCAATCACTCTGGTAGGATGGCCGTACTCTTTGGTGGAGTCCTGCGCAATGGCATACAAGCGCTCAGCTCTCTCGCGAAGCGCGTCTGCAGTGATTGTCTGCTGCAATTTCTCGCTGTCGACGACCTTTTTGAATATCATGGGAATATTGGCGGGCGAGAAAATGTCCTTCACTCGGCTAGATGCCTGCTTGGCTGCAATCTTGTACATCTCGGAGGCGGCACTACCCGAGCCTGCACCAGCTTCAGATCCGGAAATGGCTGCGTTTTCGTTTGGCCCGGCGTTGCGCAGGGTGCCGTCGTCGGCCTGTTTTGGGATGGCCATGGGCTGCTGTGGCTCAGCAAGAAGGAGCCCCGGGACGTGCTGGGGGTTCAGAGCTATCAATGGCTCGGTGGGTAACGCGTGGCTGACTGCAAGCAACGCGAGCGAGGCTATTGTAAGTTTCATGGTGCTTGATTTGAAAAGTGCTACGAGATGGGGGGACGCTCGGGGAGTGCGTTCTTATATAAGATTCCCTCGCGGCTCCGTATGCCGTGCGGCTACTTCAGGCCGAGCGTTCATCGCGCAGCAGATAAGTCTGCATGGTGCCGCCGACTGGCAGATCCCATGCCGTGCATATCGTTGCTTGGTCGTCAGTGCCAGCTCTGCCTGCTCCTGCTGGCCAGGCCAGCGAACGCATGTGTGGGTGAGATATTGCTTCGGATGATTTTTCCCACTTGCACGTGCAAGCCAAGCTGACTGACTTCCTAGACAATCGCGTTCCCCACACTGACGCTCAACTGGGGCTCTGGCACAACACGACGCTCTGGCACAACACGACGCTCAAAAACGGCGCTCAAACTGCCATCAACAAAAAATCTGCAACCGGCATTGGACCTGCCACTTTACTTATACCTAGAAGCCGTTCCGCATAAACTGATGCATAAAGTCATTCATGTCGAACTGAACATTTTGTCCATAGTGTTGCTGGCGGAACGCGGGCCCGCCTTGGCCATACGAATGCTCTGCTCCTCCTCGGTCGTAGTCTGCCTTGGAACTGGGGTCGGAGAGCACCTTGTAGGCTTCGTTGATCTCCTCCATTTTCGTCCCGATTTCACTTTCGTCAAGATCCCCGCCCTTGTACTTGTCCGGATGGTACTTGAGTGTCTGTGTTTTGTATGCCTTTCTGATGGTCTTTTCGTCGGCATCTTTGGGGATGTCCAATATTTTGTAGTAGTCCTTGGATCTGTCGAACTGCGACTGTTGCTGTTGCTGTTGCTGCTGGTGCCGTTGCTGGTGGAATTGCTCGTACCTCTGCTGCTGGTACCTCTGCTGGCGCTCGCGCTCTATTCTCTCTTCATGCTCCCTGATTACACGGAATCGTCTCTGGAACTTTTCGGTCTTTCTGACGTTTTCGCTGAATTTCTCGAGAATCTGCCTGGCCTCCTTGTACTTCCGCTTGCTCAACATGGAGTCCACTTTGGCAAGGTGCTTGGGCAAGAAAGGCTGGCCGTCCTCAAGAACTTTGGCGCAGACTGCCTTCCTGTCGGGCGACTTGGCGTCGATGCTGAGTTCGCATGCAAACTTGTTCAACACTCTGATGAAAGGAAGCGTCTCCGGGTGAACGCCCGGGAACTCAGAAAGGCAAAACAGAGTGGCGAGATGCTGGAGGTACTCCAAGTTGGTTTTGACGTCCTGCGGCAATTGCGCCATTTCCCTCTTCGATAGCTTGACTGGACTGGCGAGAGCGCTGTAGAGGGCAGAGTCGAACTTCAACGCCAACTTCTCCTCTGTCACCACGGCCTCGGTCCCGCCGTACAAGTACTCGTCCACGGCATGGTAGTCTTCGTAGGCCCGGAGAAGCGTCTGCAACTTGGAATAGGTCTTGCTTAGGCTCCCGCACGACGCGATGTCGTTGTCGAGACGTAGACAGGTTTTGACGGTGTTCCAAGCATCCAGAAATTTGCCCTGGGTGAAGAGGAGAAACTGCGAGTGCACGGCGTACCTGGCCAACTCCCTGGGCCCTGAGAGCCGCGTGACCTTGATGTAGTCACTAACTAGGTCGTCAAACGAAATGTGCTTCCCTCTTGCTGCCTGGTACTTCGTAAGCCTGATCCGGAGCTCGTAGCCCGCAGCAGAATCCGGGGCCACTGCCACAAGTTCGTCACCTATGGCTGCCGAGAACTCCTGGACGGTAGCCTCTTCAATGCTGGGGTTGTCAGCAAGTGTGGAGTCAATGGTTCTATAAGTGGTCTCCCACTGCTCCATTTGCTGGAAGATATCCGGGAAACGGTCCCTGGAGAAGTTGTTGCGGATGTCGCCAAACTGCCCGTTCTTGAGCCACATTTGCACCAATTTGTTAGCGGCGGGCGTGAAGTCAGCATCCAAGCGCATGGCTGCTAGAAGGTCCTGGGCAGCCACATTTTTCTTGTTGACACCAATTGCCACCAACGCTTTCTTGTAGTACACCTGAGCTAGCGTGGCGTTTGGAATGGCGCCTGAGTGCTCAATGTCCTTGATCAAGACGTCATACTCATTGAGCACGTTGAAGCTGGGGCCCTCGGTAAGAAGCAAGTTCTGGGCTCCACTGATCCGTTCATGGAGGTCTTTGTCCGCCACCGCACTGACTAGCATGAATGCTAGGGCCACGATACTGGAGTACTTCATTGCTGGTGGATTTGGTGTGCGCCCAAGTAGGCCTATATATTTCACTCTACGTGTTCCTAGACTGCATACAGCGCATGCAATGGAATATCTATGAGGTTCACCGGTCACATGACGCATCACACAATGGCGGCAACAATAGGTGGAAATGGCGTTTGGGGGGCCGGGGAGGAGGTGCTACCGGGAGGGCTACCGGGAGGGAAACGGGGACAGTTCCGAGAGACCATGGCTCTCAGAAACTTCCCAATAGCCTGGAGGCTGAAGCCACTCTACAACCAGTCCGAACTTCCTCAATAGCTCAACTACTTAAAAAGCTTAGCCAAAGACACGGCGCCCTCGTCGTTCTTGGACATGACCTTGGCCACGGCGAGCTCGAAATCCTCTTGCGTCACGTGTATTCTCCGTTCCCTCAATGCATACATGCCGGCCTCGGTGCATATACCCTTGACATCTGCACCCGAACAGCCGTTCATCTTCTCTGCTATTTTGCGCAAGTCGATGCCTCTCGTCAAGTTCATGGACCGCGAATGAATCTTCAAGATGTCTGTGCGGGCGGCAACGGTGGGCGCAGGGAACTCAATCTTTCTGTCAATACGACCCGGTCTCAACAATGCTGGGTCCAAAATATCCAACCTATTGGTAGCCATGATGATTTTGATATCTTTGGAACTCTCGAAGCCATCCAACTGATTGAGCAACTCCAACATGGTTCTTTGGACTTCCGAGTCTCCGCCAGAAGAGCCCTCCACTCTGGACGAGCCGATGGAGTCGATCTCGTCCATGAATATAATCGAGGGCGCGTGTTCACGGGCCATCACGAAGAGCTCGCGCACCATTCTGGATCCTTCACCGATGTATTTCTGCACCAACTCCGACCCAGACACACGGATGAACTTACAGTCTGTGTGGTGGGCCACCGACCTCGCCAAAAGCGTTTTGCCTGTGCCAGGTGGACCGTACAAGATGACGCCCTTGGGCTGGGCAATTCCCAAACTCTCAAAGAGCTCGGGGTGCTTGACGGGCAACTCAATCACCTCCTTGATCTCCTTGATCTGCTTGTCCAAGCCTCCCACCATGTCGTATGTGGAATCGGGCACTTTCTCCACCATCATCAACGACACCAAGGGGTCAATCTTGTTGGGGAGAATCTTGTGCAAGTCGTACGAGTCGGACTTGAGGCACACCCGCAAACTGGGTGTCAACTTCTTGATGTCAATGTCTTTGGTGATGTTGACAATGTACTTGCCCTCGGGGTGGATCTTCACAAGCACCTTCTTGAGGCCCATGACCTTGACGACCTCTCCCACGTAAGAGCCGGGTTCCTGGAGGAGCCTCAATTCGTCTTTTAGCTGGCGCACCTTGGAGTTGAGTTTGTTTCTTTGCGCCTCCAATCTGCGCAAGTTCTGGGTGGTGGTCTGGATCTTCATCTCTGCATCCTGGATCTGCTGCTCGAAGTACGGCTTGATGCCGCCCTCGTGTATGTACGGTGCTTCGACTTCAGTCATGTGGCGCTGGACGTGTGGTGGGTCTGAGTATTTGCCCTCGTAGTACGACACCCGCACGACCAGAGCCGGTCTGTGTGCAGGACGCCATTTACCCGGTGCCGATATGGTTGGGCCGGCGTGCGGCAGATGGACGGGCCCAGCCGACACGCCGGCCCGGACTGCCTTTTCGAGCCGTGGCAGGCGTGTTGCTTTTCCGTGTGTTATTTTTGTTTGTTGTCTCCCTCCTGGTGTACAGGTCTGCCAGCACCAGAAGTGCGCCGCGCCCCACAACAGCGCACGCTATGGAACTACTCAAGCTTCTAGTGTTTGCAGCGGGCGCCAGCTGCGTGCAGCAGTTCTGCAAGTGCCAGTGCCTAGACCAGTCCATCACCAAGAAAATTGACGAGTGCAGCTCCTGCACAAAGGAGTGGTGTATCCAGCAGAACAAGAACATCTGTCTGACGGAGGAGGTGGCGGACTCAATCGTCATCAGCTGCTTCCAGAACGAGTCCACCAAGGAGCACGTGATGGTGCTAGCGTTCACGTTGGCGGTGCTCTTGCTTCTTGGGAACCAGGTGTACGTGCACTTTCGGAGCACAGGTCGGCCGTCTGCCAGGCCGTCTGCCAGGCCCTAGCACCAGGCCCCCACCGGTAGCCAATAGGAGCAGAGCTGAGTCTGCATCTCGGCCAGGTAGCAATTTTGCATTGCTGTGGTGCCAGACATCTAGCCAGTACAATAGAGCCTGGTACGCTAGTCACGCACCCGAGTCATGCACACGAGCAGTTGAGCTGTCATGAGCGCTACAAGTCACGAGCACTAAAATTAGCACTAAAATTAGCACCAGCTATGGCACTAGAGTACTATTTAGGCAAGTCACATCGGAAGATAAGTGCTAGTGCAAGGGAAAGATGAGTAGCACTGAAAGTAACTGCATTCATTATCAATTACATTCCTTGTACTCCCGTAGTTCCATACCTTTTTCCCTCTTACTGCCGCTTACTGCCTATTACTCGTTACTACCCCATATGCCTTCTCCCTTCTCCCCTCCCTTCTCCCCTCCCTTCTCCCCTCCCCTACTACTCTCCATCTGCACACATCACTTAATACGGCAACTGCCACCGCCAGCCGACCAAAATACTGTGCAACACTACCTCGCGGCCGCGCTTTCCGGCCGGGGCACCGATTCCCAAAATAGCGTCGGCACGGCACACTCAACAAAGCCATTCTAGAAGCAAGCAATGCCTCGGCAGGGGATATCCCCACACCCGTGCCTCCTCGCCCGCCGGGCATACATCACTAATCCTGTCAGACGCATGGCGCACGATTTCAGTCTGAGACATACTTCACATAACTGTCCGCTACAACTCTACGCGATCCAAAAGTCGTGCGGAGCCTAGCCGCAAGTACTGAAAATTTTTTTTTACTTTTATATCTGCTCCTCCCCTCCCTAAGATAAAGTCCCCACTTTACCCTCTAGTCATTCTTCTTTAAATACAACCTATTTAATCAAGGGGCACTACTTCTGAACGAATTCCTGTCGTGCATTAGTTTTGTTTGATTGTTAGTTGGCATTTACCGGCAATCCAGTCCTTGCCACCTTCCGGAGCTCTTTTCTGACCTCCTCTCCTTATCACAGGCAAAATCCTGGCTGATCCGGCTACCCCAACATGTCTGAAAAAGCAGAAAACTCCCCCAAGCCGCAGCAGGCGCCACCCATTCCCCAGCCCGCTGCCGACTCCCAGAACCCCCATACGCAAAGCCATCACTCCCCGGGCTACCAGGGAAAAGGCAACAAACCCCACTTCCAGCCTCCTGGCGCCTCGAACACTTCAAATTCCAGTGGAAATAGACAAGGTGGCTCTCAAAACTCTGGCAACACCAAGTATTACAACAAACGTAACTACAGCCACAATAACCAGAAACCAAACAACGCCAATAATCACAAGCAATATCCCAACAGCTACAGGTATAATCCCAATGTCTATGGTGGCAACTACTACTACTCATATCCGATGATGCCTGGCATGAACGGTATGCCCGCCTACCCTCCCCAGCTGCCACTGCAAACCCATGCTACTCCTCATCAATATACAGTTCCATCGCCAGTGCCTTCTAAGGTGAAGATCACCGACAAGGATGGCAAGCATGTGGACTTGGAGGGCAAAGGCAAGTTGTCTGCCTCTAGTTCGGCAAACTCGACTCCCGTCTCTGCTTCCAGTGTATTGCATCTGAGCCCTGCTGACCAGAAATCGTCTTTAGCCGCTTCTCCTGCTTCTGCTTCCACTTCTCCGGCCCCCGTCACTCCGGCTGCTACCCATGCTCCAGCGGAGCCAAGCCCAGGCAAGCTTTCCGCCGCCGAGGAGTTCAGAAGAAAAATTTTGGAGAAGGCCCAGATTGCTAAGCAAAAGAAGGCTGCTGAGTCCGCTCAAGCTGCCCCAGTAGAAAGCAAGCCCGAGGCCCCAAAGAAGGATTCTGCTCCTGCCAAGGAGGAACCTAAAGCAGAAGCAGCTCAAAAGCCTGTTATCACTGAGCCCTCCCCTGTCGGTGCCCCAGCTCTTACTGAAAAGCAAACTGAAAATACCTCTGAGCCATCTCCATCTAGCATTCCTGAAAAAGCATCATCCGAAAAGACCGCTGTTCCCGCTTCCAGCGCGTCTGCTACTAGCAAGGATGTAGAACCCGTTCAAGAAAAACTGACGGAAAAGTCTGTCTCTGAGCCAGCTGAGCCAGTTTCCGAGCCAGTTTCCGAGCCAGTCTCCGAGCCAGTTTCTGAGCCAGCTCAACCTGAGAAAGAGCACACGGCTGAGCCAGCCGCTACTGAAGAAGCCGTCGAGGCCGAAAACGAAGCCGAAAACGATAGTGAAAGCGAAAGCGAAAGCAATGATGACTCCAGAGTCGACGAAGAAGAAAAGGAATCTGTTTTCGACCTTTCGATGTATTTCGAGAGACTATCCACTGTCACTCCTTTGGATGATCCGTTCTCAGTATCCTATCCATACCCTCTTGCTGGCGTGGACCCCAGATGGAAGTCAGAGACTAAGAAGTATAGATATGATCCCCAATTCTTGCTTCAATTCCGTGACGTCGTGCAGTACACCATCGACGATGCATGGAAGGAGAAGCTCGAGAATTTGGGCATTGTTCCAAATAGAAGACTGGCTTCTGGTCCTCAAAGAATGAACTCCAACAAGTTCAGCGGTCCTATGCAGGGCGGGAGATTCAATGGCGCCATGCCGGGCAGACTCGGACAGTTTGATGGAAGACAAAACTCCAGAAGCGGTTCCAAGAGAAGAGGCGGTTCTAGTACTGGAGGTCCAAGAGACAAATCACTCAGAAACAGAACTCAATCTAAGAGGGGTGGTAAGGATTACGTCAAGGAAGACGAACCCACAATCCCCAAAGAAGAGATTAAGCCGTTGGTGGCCAGCGCTAATAGATGGGTGCCAAAGTCTAGACAAAAGCCTCAAGAACAGAAGCTTGCTCCAGACGGTAGTGTTCTTCTTTCGTCCGAGGATGTGGAGAGAAAGACGAAGTCTGCATTGAACAAGTTGACGTTGGAAATGTTCGAGCCTATCTCCGAGGAGTTGTTGCAAATTGGCCGTCAATCTATTTGGGAAGAGGACGCTCACACTATCAAACAAGTGATCTCCTTGACGTTTGCTAAAGCTTGTGACGAACCATACTGGTCTACTGTGTACGCCCAATTCTGTGCTAAGATGTTGAAGGAGGTGCCAGAAGAAATCAAGGATGTGAACACCTTGTCCAAGAGTGGAGAAGTCGCTCATGGTGGTGACTTTGTTAGAAGAGTGTTGTTAGCCACCTGTCAGTCCGAATACGAAAAGGGTTGGGTGGACAAGCTTCCGACCAACGAAGATGGAACTCCGTTAGAGCCTGAGATGATGTCAGATGAATACTACGCCATGGCGGCAGCTAAAAGAAGGGGACTTGGTCTTGTCAAATTCATTGGTAATTTGTACATCTTGAATATGTTGAACGACCAAGTTATTTTGCATTGTTTGAGGGATCAGTCAAAGAACGTTGTTGATCCTTCCGAGGACTCCTTGGAGAACTTGGCACAATTGATTAAGACAGTTGGCCCAAGGTTTGAGGCTTCCGAAAGAAACAAAGCCGCATTGACTCTTGTCTACGATAACATCCAACAAATCTTGGACAACTGCAAACTCTCATCGAGAATCAAGTTTATGTTGATGGACTTGCAAGATTTGAGAAGAGCTCTGTGGAAGTCTATGAAGCAGGAGTCTGGACCCAAGACCATCAAGGAGATTCACAACGAAGCCGAATTGAAGAGAATAGAAGAGAGCAGAGCTTCGGCAGAGAAGAGAAGACAGAACAAGGGTGGCTACAACTCTGGATACCAGGGAGGAGACTCGAGATCCAATTCCAAGATGGGTTCCTCCTGGGGAAACAGAAAAGACTCCAGACAACCCACCAAAGACTCTCGGGGCTTCATGTCGATTTCTAGAACCCAGTCTAACAAACCAGCTCGTGACAACTCTACGCCAGCTCAGACTCGTGAAAACTCTAAGAGAACTGAGTCGGTTGCATCGAATATTTTTGCAGCCTTGGGGGGAGATCATGATGACGGAGAAGCTGCAAACTAATGTTGCAAGTCAATGTTTTGTTCAGTCCTCTCTATTGGTATTTAAAATACCGCCTCTTGCATAACCTTCACTCTCGGTATATCCTGTATTAATATTTCTAAATACATATTGCTAACTTAACTTGCTATTTCGCTTCACGGGATGTCTGCCCACAGTCCCAAGTCTCCGCCGGTAGTGTAGGTACCTGGTAACTCTTGCATGGGGACGACCTCTAGTGGGGTCAATGTTCTGTCCGCTGAGCAGTCTGTCACGCTGAGTAATTGTTCCACCAATGCATCATCGTAGGTCACGTTCAAAACCACGTCTTGTGCCCGAGGCTTTGCGGAAGGGGCGCTTTCGTAGTTGTTGATGTAGTTTTTGACAAAATACACGGATGTATCGAGCCGTTCTTCTCGTTTCGGGATTTTCTCCATTAAAGTCTCGATGCTCCGGATTAGGGTTTGAACCTTGTCGCTGTCGGACTTCTGCAAGGCTTTGAAGGCAGAAACCAACTCCACCAACACGGCCTCTTGAGTTGGATACCATTTGCATGCATAGACAATGAGATTTTTGATAATGAAATGGGGCGACTCCCCGTTCCGAAGCATTATCAAGACACACTCAATGGCACGCACAAGGTCATAATCAGGAAACTTCTCTAGCGTAGCGTCCTCTTCTGCATCCGAGTAGATGTTGCCAGGTTCGACGTCACTGTCATCTGAAAAGGGAATGTGTTGGTCCCAAAGCTGGCCTTGTGGATATTGGTCGGAGGGGTCCGGAAGCACTGGGCGAATGGGGGAAGAGTTCAAGGCAGCTCTATGGTGCGGCTTCGAGGATGGCTTCGATTTCGAGTGTTCGCTATTCTCGATGGCTGTGAACATCAGCGAAACGAAAGCCAAGCTGCTAGGGCGAGCCAAGCCAAAGCGGGCCCTAGTAAGGCTTTTGATGAGCTGCTCCACGTCTTGCTCCGTCACACCCACGGAATCTGTAGATGAGGAGCCAAGCCTGCAAGAGTCGCCTTCGAAGTTCAGGCTCATCAACTCAATCACATTGATGGCCGCTCTCATGTCGCCGCTAGCGTACCTGGCTATGCGAGCCATGGAGTCCTCGGAATAGTGCAAGAACACGAGCTGCATGCGCCGCTTCCGCTTTATATTCTGAAACAAGACGGCTTTCCGGATCACGCGATACACGTCTTCCTCGTCCAAGGCCTCCAAGCGGAAAAGCTGGCACCGCGACATGATGGCACCTCGGATGCGCTTCTGGGGCTCGACTGTTGTTGCCCCAATAAACACAAAGTCTCCACTTTCAATAAACGGTAAGAGAAAGTCTTGCTGCACCGAAGTGAAGCGGTGGATCTCGTCGATGAACACAGCCACACGTAGCCTGTCGGAGCCACGTCGCAGTCTGGCGGCGTTTTCGGTCCGAATTTGGCCCAGCAAATCCCTGAGATCGGCCACAGTCGAGTCGGTGGCCGAGAGTTCCATAAACACATAGCCAGCCTGGTCCGCCAAGAGCCGGGCTATGGAGGTCTTCCCCACGCCCGGCGGGCCGCAGAGTATCATGGACGGTAGATAGCCCAAACGGAGGAAGTTGGTGATCTCGCCGCTGGGCGAGTTGATGAGATGTCGCTGTCCAATGTAGTCCGCAAGATGTCTGGGCCTGAGTAGCTCCGATAGCGGCAGCTGCAACTCGGAGAGAATACCCGGGGACTCCATGGGCTAGTCGCGGACTTGACAGCGGCAGAGCGCTGCGCTCGATATGCTGCACTGCTATATGCACCACCCAGGCACCGCATGGAGTCTTGAGGCCTACTGTTGGTCCTCCGGGGTAGGTGTATTGTAGAATAGAGTCACTCGAGAGAAACGAAAAGAAAAAGAAAAAAGGGAAATACCGCTCATCTCTTCTGCTCCAGAGGGATGGGCCCCAGGGACATGGGGCTGTTGAGCGAGTTCGAGATCCTTCGCTTCTTTGTTGCCTTTGCCTCGTCTGGGGCCAGCGTATGCGGCGACGGGCTGGATGCGCCAGCCGGGGCGCTTTTGCCCAAAGAAGCGTTCTGCTCTCCGTGTCCGCCCATGAACACGTACCTTCTGAGAGCTAGGAGCGGCGAATTTATGTTGTTGGCCATGCTGAAGCTCATCAACGGGCTGAGCAGGCACATGATGTCGCTTATGCGCAAGAGCCTTAGAGCGTCTTCATTGAAGCCGGCACCTTTGGCCACCTGCTCGCTTCTGCATCCCGCCAAGAGGTTTTTCATGAAATTAGGCCCCTCGTGCTTGGCTTCGAGGTTGGTCCAGATTCGCTCAAGCGCACCCACCGACATCAAGCTTTCGTATTTTGTGATTTTGAACTCCATCAGGCCAATCCGGAAATCTCGATTGAGCAAGATGCGACAATCGCCCGACGCCACACCCTTGGATCCGTCTATGTATGTGAATGTGCTCGCAAAATGTGCCGCTAAGAACACTGAGCCGTTGTTGAGCACCTGGAACTTGATCCCCGGAAGCGATATCTGGTAGTTGGACACGTCGGTTGCCCGGATGGCGGCCACAAAAAACGGCGGGACGGTGGCAGCGTTGAGACGGTACAGCTGGCCATTCATAAGCGGCAGATTACCGTCCAGCTGCTCTTTTGGGGGCATGAGAATGCGGACCATGGCCGAGGGCGCCGCGTATGTCTCACACAAGCGAGCCCAGAAGTCCGCGTTCGTGAGCGATGCATGGGGCTCGCTGGAAATGAGATCGATCAAGTCCAAGATTCGCATCACGCCGGCGTTGCCCAAGTTTCTTTTGAACATCTTCGCGCTGATCTCTTGTTGATTGGCCATCAGGGGCAGCGGAAACCCCACCCTGGCGTTGTTTGCCGCTCCCGCTGCGCCGGGGCCACTGGGGATGGTGTTCGCCTGGGGCGCGCCGCCGGCCGCGTGGCCCTGGCTGTTTACAGAGGGCGCTCGGCTCAGGTTGTGCTGTAGCTTGTAGTCGGCTTGCTCTTTGGCTTTCATGTGGTGCTGCTGGCGGTTGATGTCTTTGCTTTGGCTCTCGTGCGCCTGCCGCAGCATGTGCATGTCCAGTGTGCTGTGGGAGCCGGGCTCCAGGCTGATGTGTGGAGCCAGACTGCCGCTGGTGTCCTGGCCGTTTCGGGGAGGTCCATTCTGGGCCATCACAGGAGTGGTGGGATGGTGGGAGCTGGGCACCGTGGGGGTCTGTCTTGTTTTGAAAGCGTCAGCGGCCGACGGGTCGGCGGGGACCAGCAGAACACGAGCCATTTCGGGCCGTTCGGGCATCATCTGCTGCTGGACCATCGGCGAATGCGGGTTGAACGCAGAGTTGAATCTCTGGTTCATGGGAGCAATGGGGTAAGGGTTGGAGGTGTCAGAGTTGAAGTCGGACATGGAATGTTTTGGGACCACCAAGCCATTTGAGTTTTGCGCAGACGCCTGCTGGGACATAAGCGTTTGCTCGGGCGGGTGGGAGTCAGCGGGAGAAGACGTCCACTCAGAAATTCTGTGCTCTGGATCAGGCAGAGGCGGCGCAGAGTGCCAGTAGCTAGCAAGGTGCAGTAGTGGGCGGGAGTTGATGGCGGCTCTGCTATGATGCGTGGTGCAATGGGGCGCCGGGTCCAGGGGGGGCGGTTGACAGCGGGATATGGAAGAGCCTCGGGAAGCCTTGGGTGTGCAGCGTGGAGGAAAAACCAGCGGAGTCAGCGGGTTTATGTTGAGAAAAACGTTACTTGGGGTTATCGCGAAAAGAAGACGCACGGTTAAAGTTAACGAGCCAACGCAACTGCGGACGCTGCTGGCGGCCGGGCTGGGCTGGTGTTGGATGTGACGGCGGCTCGTGTCTACAGCTAAGGAGCCGGGCGAGTCGGGCTTTGCTTTGGCCCGCAGCCGCTTCGAAGCGTGTAGGGCATACCTGTGGGAGTGGTGAGAGATAGACTTCGCAGCGACGAGCACCAATGCAATTTGTTGCCAGACGGCAGACAATAGCGGCCCGCACATTGCATGAATTCATTTGACTCCAAACATGCCGAGTAGTTGAGGCCGGCTTTGTCGAGCGCCAGCTGAACCAGCACTGACCACTAACTGATCGCGTCTACCACATCAACAGCGAGTTCATCATGTGTGACTGCGTTGTAGACGGATGCTGAATGTCAAACTCAGTTGAACGCTAGCACGGACGACTCCGGCTGGCACACCCACCGTAGGAGCGCCTCGTGGCCTGGCACCGGCCGCCGCGGCTTCAACGTGTGCTTGGACTCCATGGACACCTCGTCCACGTTCTCTCTCGTTTTGGTGGCTCTCCGTTTGAGCAACTTGTTCAAGGTCTCGCGCTTCTCCTCCTCTAGCTGCTTCTCCTTGTAATGGGCTCTTTTGCGGGCGTTCTCGGCCTTGCGCTGCGCCATCTCCTCTGCCGTTTCCTTCTTCCGGCCTGCGGTCTTTCTGTTCAACGCCAAGAGCTGCTCGTCCATGCGTGCAAACGTCAGGTCCTCGTAGCTCTCCACCGGCTCCTCCTCAAGCTTGGCCCGCTGTCTCTCCGTGAGCCGCGGCTGCGCTGGGTTGTAGTCGTCCTCGGCCTCCGACACCTCGCTGGCCTTTGCCTTGGGCCCCGTGGACGCCACCTTCGCCGCGGCCCGCTTGGGGATCTTCAATTTGACCGAGACCGTCTTCTTGGCCCGCGTGGGCTTGGGTTTGTGCAGTTTTTTCGGCGGCTCGTCCTCGCTGTCCAAGAGGTCGTCTTCGTCGTAGAGCGCAAGCTGTCTCTTCCTGGCCTCGCGGCTGGGCCTGGCGCTGCGTGACGGCCGGGTCCGCACGGGCTCGTCGGCCTCGTCGTCGTCCATGAGGTCGGCGTCGTAGTTGGCCGACTGGCGGAACTCGCCGTCCATGGAATCGTCTTCGTCGTCGTCGTCGTCGTCCTCTTCGTCGTCGTCGTTCAACGCCACGTCGCTCAAGTCTTCCGAGTCGCTGGGTCCGGGGCCGGTGTCCGACTCCTCGTCTGTGTATTCTGCAGCCCGTGGCATGATAGGTGTTAGGTGAAGTGCAGGTTCGTGCTGTGCTCGTGTGCTGAGATTCTGAGGTGCTCAGGTGACGCACGCCGACATGGTGTAGGACGCACGTGCACAGCTGGAGGTTCTGGTTACGTTGAAACAGGTTGTTGTTGGGGTAGGACTTGGATTTGGATTTTGTGACTGTATTTTCATATTGTGGTTTTTTGGCGCAGCCTCAAATAACCACGAATAGCCACGTTAGCGTGAAGAACTGGATTGGCTATTAGTACATGTGTGCTAGGTGAGTATGAGGCAGTAGGAGACTAAGGCAGTAGGAGAGGCAGTAGGAGAGGCAGTAGGAGAGGCAGTAGAGTCTAAGGCAGTAGAGTCTAAGGCAGTAAGAGTCTAAGGCACGTTATAAGGTAAAATGTGAATGGCAAGTCGCTACAAATACAAGTCACTGTTGATCTTGTGAATCACAAGTCATCTGTAAAAAGTCATCTGTAATCGTCATCTGTTATCAGTCGTCACCTGTAATCGTCATCTGTAATGACTTGATCACTGCTTCAGCACCTCATTCATCAATTACCCATGCATGGCCACTGGTCGAGGTTGCAACTTGGTCTATGCCTGGCCGCTCATAAACATACCCTTGATGCTGCGGATATTATTCTTGACTTCCAGAGCCAAGTTTAGTGGTCTGTTCTCCGAGCTCCGTGCTAACGAGCCTACGAACAACTTCGTCTGGTCAAAGAACACCATGTCAACCTTGCCCCTCAAGTCCTTGAGCGAGTACTCGGTGACCTTGTAATGCAGCAACTGCCCCGAGTGGTAGCCCTTGCACTCGTGGAGCCGAGCCAGGAGCTTTTCTAGCCTGGCCAAGACGCTGGCCTGGCCCAAGGTGTCCGTGGGCACTTCAGCAAGCTGCTTCGCCTTCAAGTCGTCTGTTTGGCAAACCGAGTCGGCGTACCTCTTGCCGGAACCGTCGCCGCGGTCAACGCCCACAATGGGAATATGGTCCACGCGGCTGATGGCCGAGAGGTATAGATCCCGTAGCTGGCGCCTGCACGCCTCCAAGAAATCGAGGCGCTGGTCGGTGGCACGCTCCATGAGGGGCTTGATGGCCACGAGTCCCAACAAGTAGGCTAGAACAAGACTCACGGCCGAAGTCCGCGTCAACGAGAGGAGGAACCGGAGCGTATTGGACGTCTGGCGCCTGGTGGTGTAGGAGCTGGCATCGAAAGCCGCCTCGGGGATTGTGAGAATGGGGACTGACATGGGGGACACTGGGTGTGGTGTGTGGTGTGTGGGGTGCCTGGAACATGAGCAGTGCGCGGACCGAGGCGCGGAGGTACGGGTGCAACGGGGGCCTGACTATGTACAATGCTATTCTATAAGGTCGCCGACGCCCTCGGTGTAGGGCATCGTTTTTCGTTTGGCGCGGTCTCGCCTGGAATGCTTCTGGGGAGCGCCTGGCCTGGGGGGGCTGTGGGTGCCTTGCACGTGACCCGCTTTGGGTGCCTTGGACGCCTTGGACGCTTTGGGCGCCGCCCCCATCTCCTCGCGCTTGCGCGCTACACTGAGTTCTTTGCGTGTTGCTGCCCGCTTCTCTATTCGCTTGAGCTCGTCCTCCTGCGGCACCCACTTGGACTTCAAGATGCGCCGGATGCTCTCCGGGTTCACGTGAAAGAAATCGGCAATCTGGATCGTTTTGATATGCGGCGCCCGCAGCTTGAGCTCGCGGATGTCGCTGATCTGCTGCCGGGAGAGCTTGTGTGTGGGGTTCCACTGGCCGTAGCGCTTCCGGAGCGTCTGCTCTCTCTTCTCCCACTCCGGGGCCCTGCGGGCCTTTTCCCGCTCTTGCTGTAGGAGCTTGCGCTTGAAAGCCTCCTCGGCCGACGGCGGCTTGGAGCTGTAGCACCTCGCCTGCCTGAGGCGGCCAGCGCACTGTCGAAGCAACTGCCACATGCGGAGCCAGAGCAGCGGCATCGCGCTGAAAAGGCGCGTGCACGTGCGCAGAGCACGTGATATGCACGTGAACGCTCACGTGAGCACACACGTGACTGGGGTGGCACGAAGCAGCAGCCACGATGCCTCGGCCACTGCTTCGGCTCCGACGACGACTGGCTCCGTCCCCTCGTCCGATTCCGCCCCCCGCTTCAGCCCCCTCTTCCGCCCCCGCTTCCGCTCCCCGGTGCCTCCGCCTAGCTGCCTCCGCCCCCAGACCGGTGATGGCCCTGCGATCCTGCACAGCACGCGAGCTATCAAAAGAGGATAGTGCTCTGTTATGCACAGTCAAGCCAGCGAACGTGACACTGCTTGTCCATGCAATTGCCCTGTACCAGCGAAGGCCTCACCCCACAATCAGCAATCACGTTCCCGAGAATCCTGCAGAATGAATTTTCTTCGGAAGCTCATCAGAGCGTCCCCCACCGATGAAGTGGCCAGCATTGCGTTCGGCAAGTTCTTTCTCACGCGGTCGTTTCTGTCGCCCAAAGGCGCTCTCGAGTGTCTATTTAACGACTCGAGTCTCACCATCAAGAAGACCACCAAGCCCTTCTGCTACCAGTTGTCGGTGACTCGGGCGTACCAGGAGGGAGAGGCCAGCTCACAGTCTGCAGACGAGGACGACGAGGACGACGACGTGCAGTCCGCATCGAAGGACTTCAGCAGCAACGACGAGAGGCTTTTCTTCATCAACCAAGATCTACATGCTATGCTCTACACCAAGAACGACGGCACGCGGGTGATTTCCTGGCGAGACATCAATGGCGACGAAGGCGAGAGGCTCGAGTTCGTGGTGGACGAGGACGTCCGCTCCAACGAGGCGTCCAAGTTCATGCTCACGCTATTCAGATGCCTATATGAGGACAAGTACGGCAAGCCGTCTGCGGGCGTGCTGGAGGACGACTTGAGGGAGGAGTTCGCAGTCAACACCAAGTGGGACCCGCCGGCGGCTGGCGCAATGTCACTACTAAAGGGCATTGACGCCTTGAGCGCGAACCTCAGACACGTTCTGTTGGACGAGCACCACAGCAGCCCGCGGGCCGACTCGGACTTGTCATCGGTGGACACCTTCAAAGACGCATGCAGTACCCCCTACCACATTTTGCAGTCGAACATTCCGCCCAGTGGCAAGAGCGTGTACACGTTCGGGGCCGAATTGCGCGTGTACGACAGTGGCACCGACCTGTTCTGCATTCTAGTTCCGCAAAGCGAGTTCAGCATAGTGGAGAGGGGCCCGCACAAGTACGCAGTGGCCAGCCCGAGGATTTGCGTGCCCATCTCCAGGGCCATGAGGCCCGCGGTCCGGAAAGATGCGCTATCGTTCATCTTCATCCACAGCGTGAAGGATGCGGAGGGCAAGAGTGACCACTCGCTTCTTCTCCATTTCGAATCGCCAGCGCAGCTTGAAGCGTTTGAAGAGGCGTTTTGGAGCGCACTCAACGACACGCGAGGTCCATGGAACAGTGGAGAGTGACGAGCGTTGACATTAGGAGGAATATGATGGCAGAAATGGCAGAAATGGAAGAAATGGAAGAAATGGCCGAAATGGAAGAAATGGCCGAAATGGCAGAAATGGCAGAAATGGCAGAAACCGCAGAAATGGCAGAAACCGCAGAAACGGCAGAAATGGCAGAAACGGCAGAAATGGCAGAAACGGCAGAAACGGCAGCGAGAGAGACGACCGCTCATCAGCTGCCCCGCTCTAGCTGCGGAACGTGAAAGCCTTCTTAAGCTCATCCCACAATAACACGCGAAAGGCGTTCACCCGGTGCCATGGTGTGGGGGAGTAGTCGTGTATGTGCATGTGGGAGGCGTTTTCCGGCGCCTGCTCCTCAAGAGGAATCCTGTTGATGCGAGCATGGACGCGGCGCACCCACGAGTGGAATGCATGCGACGACATGAGTCTCTGAAAGAGGAGCTCTTCCAACGATGGCGGTCTCATAGTGGGCAGAAGAAGAAGCGAGGAAGAAGCGTGCGGACGCTGAGTTCCTGCACCGCGCGCCTGAACGAGTACGTGTGCTCACTCGTGGCTACTACTCAGCAGCAGAATGATCAGCGACGACGAATTGAACACTGTGGTTTTGACCTTTGGGTTTGTGTCTGTGGCCTTGATACTAGTGTATCAAGCGATATCGGTGAACTTCAAGGCGAGCGGACAGCGAAGCGGATGAGAGGTGAGTGGAGGTGAGTGGAGTGGAGTGGATCAGTGGAGTGGATCAGTGAAGTGTATCCAAAAAAGGAGAATGAACGAGAGAGTGAACCCGAAACGACAGCGAAATCAACAAGGCCCGTATCGGGGTCCAATGGCTAGGCCAATGGGACACCGAACAGTGTGTATTGAATGTATGTCAGCAGAAGAGCTCGTAGAGTCCGGCAGGCGATTAAGACTGTAGATGGTGGTACAGTGGCAGCGATGGAGGTCATAGTAGTGGTGTGATAAGTCAATACTATGACGAAGGGCCAAGTCCACCGTAGGCTAGGTTTGCTTGCCAAGGGCTCGTAACCACCCTCATACGGCAGAGAGATTAGCACCCCGAGAGAACGGCATCCCGAGAGGACGGCACCCCGAGAGATCGGTCTAGCTTACCTCAAGTGCCTTTGTCGTCTCTTTAGCTAAAGCGTGTTCGTCTGTTTTCTCGAATCGTTAGAGCTAAGTACTTCTGTTGTTTCAGTAGGTCAGCCTTGCAAATGCAAAACACCTCCATACTGTATTTTTTGAAGGCTGGTCAGAGTTCAGCTCATGCCATTTCAGCTGTGAGTGAACTGAGTTATGGCACACTGGGCGAGGGACAACCTTTACTGACCATCGGTACTTCACAGTTCCAAGAAATTGGCCGGCTGTCTAGCCGATTGTCGGAGTATGGAAGAACTTGGCTGTCCTAGAACTCTGACATTCAGTAGGTGGCGGAGTCTTCTCTTACCTCTTGGTCACCCGGATTCTTCCCGAACCCGTTCACAAGACTGAGAGCTTCCTGTTGGCCATGGAAGCCAGATACACAACGCTCCACATCCTCAAGTGGGAGAGCGAAAGACGTCTGAAACCACGGTAGGACACGGACTTGGACTCTGGCCAATAACTATCTTAAGAATCCATACAACCATGGACTACCCGAAACAGAATTGACAATGGGCACTCGTCGTCGCTGATTGGTGGCATGTCTCAATGCAAGAACCGAACGGTGTCTGCCAGTCCATGCAGCCAAACGGGAGAGAATAAGAGACTGCAACCTCTTCAAGTACAGGAGGCATTCCGGCTGGATCGTTGATAATTTCGTCGATAAACCTCGTCGATATTCTCATTAATAATTTCGTCGATATTCTCATTGATAATTTCGTCGATATTCTCATTGATAATTTCGTCGATATTCTCAGCGATAAATCTCGCCAATCCATCTGTCGAGGCGCTGCAATGGATGTCTTGTGCAAGTCCTTTTTTCGGCCTGTTCCAGTGACATCAGTGCAACGCACTTGATGTGGAGTAGAGTTTGGTCAGAAGCCATGATTCCGACAACCGAACATTCTCTGGACACGAAAGGTGGGGTCTTCTGTGCCGTAGACGCCGGCCAGCGCATTTGCAATGTATATGCCCAGATCATAAATTCCGACTGGCGTAGCAATTGGACGCCGGATGGCTGTAAAGCTTTTTCGACGCCTCTTGCCTAGGAGTGCCAGGTCTACCAAAACACACTCGCATCCAATAAAGTACAACCTGTCGGAGGAGCGAGTCTGCTGTCGTAGGGAGGGTGCCCTTTTATAGTCTGAGGAGTGCCCACAAAGTGTACACAAACGCAATTGAGCGGTTGGCCACTCAAACATCTGAAACACGCCATGCAGATCCTGCAGCATCGCTGAAAAGGACACCACTGTAATATGGGCCTGTAAAGAGATTGCTAGTTAATAATGCCAGGCATTAATTATGATGAATAATTAAGTAAGATGAAGTAACGAGTTTAATGGTGTAAAGAACGAGTCGATGATTAGTGGAGGTAGACAACATTACAAGTGAGCAGTAGTAACGGACAGGGCTACAAACCAGGAGGATCAGAGACTGAGAGAAGTGGGCGACGTCAACGATTGCTGCCTTTGATGTAGTGTAGTAGTGTAGTAGTGTAGTGTAGTATGTAGTATAGTGTAGTATGTAGTATAGTGTAGTATGTAGTATAGTGTAGTATGTAGTATAGTGTAGTAGTGTAGTAGTGTAGTAGTGTAGTGTAATATGTAGTATAGTGTAGTATGTAGTATAGTGTAGTATGTAGTATAGTGTAGTATGTAGTATAGTGTAGTAGTGTAGTAGTGTAGTGTAGTAGTGTAGTAGTGTAGTAGTGTAGTGTAGTAGTGTAGTGTAGTAGTGTAGTGTAGTAGTGTAGTAGTATAGTGTAGTATGTAGTATAGTGTAGTATGTAGTATAGTGTAGTAGGTGGTGTAATGGCTGCACTTTTGGCCAGGTCCAACATTCCATCGGGCCTGCGTCAACCTGTACACATCCGCAACCTGCCTTTCTAGTCGCCGTCGTCGCCGAAAACGGACTCTTGTCCGGCGAATAATACCCTCAGGCCATGCACGATTTGGTCGAGAGCAGACGGCACAAGCGAGCGCAGCACTTGCCCGCACACCAGACGTTACAGCAGCGAGCAACGAGCAACTAAGCAACACCAGTACAGACCAGTACAGACAGGAGCTACTTCACCGCAACTGGTGGCCGCCTACCGGAATGTTTGAACGCTAATCGAACCCAATTGGGCTTCACGGCCAGGGCCCAGACAAGTGGTCTGATCAAGGGGAAGCTCGGCGAACTGAGCGGCTAACGCTGCACTAGCGTCTGCCACCAGCCTGAGCCATTGCCGTTAACCACCCATCGGCACCCATCGCTACCCACCACCAAGCACCGCCTATCCGCCGCCTGCACTCAGACAGCCCAAAGCATGTGGCGTTTAACGGCCGCCACAGAATCCTCGGTCACGTGGGCACATTGTTTTGAATGCCATTGTGTGGTGCGCTCTCGAAAACCATCTTGCGCTGCAGACTCGCCATTTAGCTTCCCGCAGAGGCATGACCAGCCAGCGCTAAGCGAGACACCGCGGCGCCAGCGTTGGCCGCGGCGCCAGCGCAAAACTCCAATACTTGCAGAAGATCGGACGAGTCTGCGCGCGCCGCGCCGTCTCATAACCCTGGCCTCTGCGCTCAGGGTCCAACGGCCCTCGGTCGAGGGTGGTTATCAGCAGGCTATTGTGTCTGCACAACGCGCCACGTGCAAGCTTTGTGTTCCGCAGCCATTATGCCGCCCGGGCACCTCCGCATTGATTTGCCTGGCGCCCAGGGCAGCCGGGCCCGTCCCAGGTGCCGTTCCCCACGCTTATCAGGTAATTTCGCCGAGCTGCGGGCGTGCATGTAAGCGGGGGTTCTATCTCTCGCGCACCACGAGTCGCAAATTATTCGAATGTGGTGCGCAACTTGGGGAAGCTTTAGCCACGCTGCGGCTATTATACAAGAATGTGCGTCCCGGTGACAGCCCGCGATACGTGAGTCTCGCCGGGGCATTTCTTTTTAAACCTCCCGTGCCTAGTGTGGAGACTGCTGTGTTTGCACCTCCTGACGGCCTCTTGATCTTCGACGGCCTCTTGATCTTCGACAGCCACTTGATCTCCGACGGCCACTTGTTTTCTCCGGTCCTCCTGTTCTCGGTCTTGCTTCGGTCCTCCACCACCTTTGCTCGCCTCCTGCGCTGTGGGCCCCGTCTCCACACCTGAAAACACCTTGTTTCCCTCCAGCTCCCGCCTGAGTCCTGAACTCCGCCCGAGTCCTGAACTCCGCCATCTCCGCATTGCTACCCCCCCAGAAGCGGTCTCTGCTGGACGGGTCACTTCAAGCCCGCGCCCGCTGATAAATGACCACCTTCCAGTTCTACCCATACCGGCGGCCTCCCACACTAGAGGAGGTGATATACCCCGACCGCCACAGCCCGCCACACGCCCCATACGACCGGGACTCGTTTGTCCGCTTCTTGTCCTCGTCCCACTGCATAGAGAACCTCGAGTTTGTCACAGAAATCGACGCCTTTATGGCTCGCCTCGCCCGCGCTGACCGGGACACCTTGCTAGATGATGCGCAGATCTCCGAAAACCTGCGGCTTGCGGCCATATGGGCCTCCATCTACCATTTGTACTTGCATCTGGACGGCGCCAAGGAGGTCAACGTGCCCAGCAGCGTGGTGAGCAGGTTCCTGCCAGAGACCATGCCCGACACCCGCGACTTGCATGAAATCCGAAGCTTGACCTACGAGCTACTCATGGTCAACTTCAAGGACTTCTTGAGCCACGTGCGCGAAAGCGAAGGCCCCGTTGCCGTGAAGCGCCGCCGGCTGGAGATGGTGGCACCCGAGACCGTGTGCTCGCCGCGGCACTCGGTCTCACCAATCGACAAGGTGGCCTTTGTGTGGCCCGTGAGCCCGGAGTTGACGTCCCGTTCCTCCGAAGAGACCAGCCGCCACGCCTCCAGCCGAAGCGGCTCTGCCGGCACCATATCCACGCGGCCGTCGTCACGTGGGTCGTCCATGGGATCGATCTTTGATAGCATAAAGGAGCACACGGGCTTCAACAAGACTATGCAGATCTTGCGCACGCGGAGAGCGTCGCTGGAAAGACACGAAAACTTTATACACTGACTGGGCAGCTTACTGGAGCTATGGTCATTCATCAGGAGCATTCAGGAGACTCATCAGGAGTATTTCATCAGGTTCTCACGAAGTGTCCACTCATGGTCGTTCAATTTCCATGGTCACTTAATGTCCACATGGCCCTTCAATGTGAGGATGGTCACCTCAAATGCTCTGGCGCACTCATTCTTCATCAAGGCACTTCTTCATCGAGGTTTATAGAGCAGAATGCTACAAATCAAATTGTAGTCAACAGTATCCTATTCATCTATAAATCTGGCGCGGTCCTTGAGCTTTTTCAACTCCTCATCGCTGTCGCGGTTCCCCTTTTCTATAATAAGGCCCTTCAATAGACGGTTTTCCATCTCGAGGTCGTCGATCTTGACCTCGAAATTCTTGATGGCCTTGGTGAGCTGCCGGATCTTCTCTTCCATGTCCTTCTCCTTCATTTTCTTCTTCACCCTAAACCGGGCACTGGCCGCCGTGTTGCGTCGCCGCTTCTCCAGATCCACGTTTGGCGTGGGTAGGTCCACACTGGAGTAGTTATCGCTGGCCTGGGATTGGCTTCCCAAAATAACGGAGCTCACGCTGCTGTTCTCCGAGCTGTAGTTGGATGCAGGACTGGTCATGTTGGAGCGGAACGACGAGGCTTCCCTCGCCTCGACCTTGATGTCGGCCGCCTGCCGGGCGCTTCCATTCGCAGACAGAGAGGGCTGCGCCTGCGCAACTTTTGCTTGAGCCCCTGAAGCCCCGGCTAGCGTGGTCTGATGCTGCGCTATGAGAGCCGAGAGCAAGTCGATTTGGTTTTGCGTGAGGCCGGCACGCTTCAACGACGATTTTGCGCCGGGAGGCACGGGGAACTTCGGTAGACCTGAGAGGTCCGGTATGCCGTCGGCGTCTGAGTTTTCTCGGGGGCCTAGCATCTGCAGCTGCAGCAAGTTCGGCACGCTGACGGAAGCCCTGTTCAAGGGTTGGAGGGGGCCGGGCTCGTTTTGGCCATGCTGGTGGTCGATACCGTGCTGGTGATCACCGTGCTGGTGGTCGATACCGTGCTGGTGATCACCGTGCTGGTGGTCTCCGTGCTGGTGGTCACCGTGCTGGTGGTCAAAGCCATCTAATTGTGGGTTACGGCCGAACACACTGTTCTGGTTGGGGGCTGGGACAGAGCCCCGCTGCTGAAAGTGGGCAGCCAGGCTGTGGTCGTGCACATTGTGGCTCTGGGTTTTGTTGCGCTTTGTGGACTGGATTTTGTCGTTCAACGTCGATGTCAACTGGTGGCCGTGGGCATCACCGGCACCCACCGATGCCAAGAGGTCGTGGCCGTTTGCGTCTTCGTGGGACATCAACATGTCGTCGTGGTGGAACCAGTTGTTTTCAAGCGGGTTGTTAGAGGCCGGAAGTTCCCGGAAAGACACCGGGAGCGGGTCGTGTTTGTCGTCATTTGCATTGTGGAAGTCGTCGTTGTTTTCGTCATCCGCAGGACGGTCGGGTTTCTCTTCGTCGGCAAAGATGAAGGAGTCGTCAGCAAAAGCCGCCAAGTCGAGCGAGAGCTGGCCGTCCACATCCAAATTGGGGGTGTCTTGGTTCATGGTGAAGTTGTCGATGTAGACCAACTGGTCGATTAGAGCCGCCGATGTTTCTTGCATGGCTGAGTTGGCAAAACAATGTAGTTTATAGACGGGGCGGTAAGACCTCTAGGGGCAGGAGAGGGGGCAAGCGGTTGAGGGCAGACGGAAAATAGCGGGCGAAGAAATAAAAGGCGCTGATGCAACCGGGAGGTAATATTTAAACATCAGGCGAGCAAATTTTGTAACATGCCAATAACAGACTGTGGAGTCTTTCTTCAATGCTAGCGCGAGCATGGGGTGCAGCTAACGGGCCTGTCAGGTGGATTGTGCTATCGCACGTGCGCGCGGGCAGATTAGCCATGCACGCCATGTCACGTGGCCGGCGAACAATGCACAGGGTGGGTGAAGCGGGGCGGAGCGGGGGGGGGGGGGGAGAAGGGGCCAAGGGAAGGGGGGGGGGGGGGGGGGGGGGGGGGGGGGGGGGGGGGGGGGGAGAAGGGAGCTAGGGGAAGGCGGAGCGTGCCGCGGGTGGGCGTGCGGCAATGCAGGCCAGGGCCGGTGAAGAGAAATGGCCGGGATGGTCGGGATGGTCGGGATGTCAGGGATGTACGGGTGTGTGCTTAGGGATGCACGGGTGTAGTTTTCGAGCGCGGCGGCGGCCGCCGCCGCTGATAAGGCGATGTGCAGGCGCGCACTTCAACATGCGGATTGAAAGACCGCGCTTAACGTGCAGTGAAAAAGCGCACTTTAATGGAGTGAACCCGCACTTTAATGTGCGGAGTGAAAAATTGCGATGCTACCAATACCTGCGCGGTACATGGGGGATGGTAAATGTGTATTGAAAAGTAAGGTAGCTATTAGAAGAATTGAAGAAGCGAATCAGCAGTCTGGCGAGCCAGCTCCAGCATGCTAGCTCTACTAGCACGCGGTCAGCAAGCTCACTAGCACGTGTACAAGCCCTAGCACAGTACAAGCCCTAGCACAGTACAAGCCCTAGCACAGTACAAGCACGCCAGTACAAACCCAGCACGCAGCACGCAGTCAGCTACTTGCCCCTGTTCTGCGCCCTCAACTTCAAGGGCGACTGGTTGACAGCCCTCAAGCGGTACTCAGCAAAGGTTCTGAACGAGTTGCCGGCCGAAGGCTGCCACTTCTTAGTTGCAGGCGTGGGCTTCACCAACGAACTGAATTGAGCCACGCCCTCCTTCTGGAAGGCTCTGGTGGCGGTGGTGGAGAGGTTTCTGAGGGCAGTGGCGGAGTTTCTGATGGCAATGGTGGAGTTGATCATGGGTATAATGTGTTTGCGGTGGACGCGGAAAAGAGGGCAAGGCCGAGTCTTATAGTGCGGCAGATGCGAAATCAAGCCATAGTGCCTTCCGCTTACAAATTGCGCGGGCATGCGCTAATCTGTCCAATGGGGTGAGGGTGAGGGTGCGAGTGCAAAATAGCGACTCGGGCTTCAACCGCACGCCACACTGGATGCAGAGGGCGGAGGGAGAAGCGGAGGAATCAAGAAAAGAAAAAAGTAGGGGAGTAAAGGAAAGGTAGTGTTTACAGTGCATTGGTTCGGATAGCATTGGAGTTGGTGAGTGGTATTTGTTTGATGAGTTGCTGGGGGTAAGGTATTGGTGGGGAGGTGGTGCGCTGGGAAGAGGGGTAATGAGAAAAGGCGAGTGAAGTAATGAGTAATGAGTAGAGTGATGAGTAGAGTAATGAGTAGAGTAATGAGTAGAGTAATGAGTAGAGTAACAAGTAATAAGTAACAAGTAATCAGAGATAGTGGTAGTGGTAGTGGTAGTAATAAGTAACAAGTAACAAGTAATAAGTAATAAGTATTAGGTGACGGGCTAATGGTTTAGCAATGAGATACTAATACGGCTCTATAGAGTTTTAGATCTAGCTCTAGTTCTAGTTCTGCACTACTTCTACAGTTCTAATGTAGTTCTATGGCTCTAGTTCTATTGTGGTACTAGCTCTACATGTTTTGTACTAGTTCAATAAATTCTGTATGGCTTTACTAATTTAAAGCCATGTATATATCTGTGTCTAAGTTCTATGCCTTTCTTCTATATGTTCTTTGTCATATTCTACACTAGCTCTATGGTTCTAACTAGCTCTGATCTTTCATTTCATTAGTTCTATACTATCTCTATAGTTATAATAGTTTATAATTTCTGGTTCAATGGTTTATACTAGCTCTATACTTAATAACATTTCATTACTTCTTAGTAGTTTATCTTAGTAGTTTATCTTAGTAGTTCATCTTAGTAGTTTATCTTAGTAGTTCATCTTAGTAGTTCATCTTAGTAGTTCATCTTAGTAGTTCATCTTTCTAGTCCATCTTACATAAGTAATAAGTAATAAGTAAAAGTAATAAGTAAAAGTAATAAGTAAAAGTAATAAGTAAAAGTAATAAGTANAAAAGTAATAAGTAAAAGTAATAAGTAAAAGTAATAAGTAAAAGTAATAAGTAAAAGTAATAAGTAAAAGTAATAAGTAAAAGTAATAAGTAAAAGTAGGTAATAAGTAATGCTAGATTCTTGAATACGTCGGAATTTAGGCTAGTGTTCTTTTTGATGGATTCCCATCGAACAATCCCATGATGAGGCAATTCAGGTAAGTGCCATGGCACAAGAAGGACAATGGGTGAGTCCAAGTCACGAGTAGGTGTGTGACTACCCTAGGTCATTGGCACAGGCTCTACAAAACCTTGGTGTCTACCCATGGTGGGTCTACAATAGGTAATAAGCAATAGCAATAGGTAATAGTGATAGCGATGAGATGAGACAAGACAACTATTGTTCAAATGTCGACTAAAATGAAGCAAAGCATGAAGCATGAACTGGAAAAATGATTAATGAACTGGAAAAATGATTAATGAACATGTCAGACGATCACATATAAGTAGAATACACCATCAATGGTCAGTAATGATAAATGAGCCGTAGCTGACAATGCCATTCTACTAGCACTTCATACACTGCTAGTAGCATTGAGATCAGACGCACCTCAGTGGCAGTCTCGTCTGAGGAACCATCGGAAAATGCGTCCGCACCATATCTACGTCCAATAACGTGCGCGCACGAACTCGGACTTCGTGACTCACCTGCCCGACGCGACAATGCTACTAGGCTCGAACGCAATGAGAGAATGCTAAGAGCATGCCGTGTGCATGCATTGTCTTGACTTAGTAATGCTTCGCCTTAATACACACATTCATCAGTTTACATTCTAGCACTTCACTTCACTTCTTCACTTCTTCACTTCCTTCACTTCCTTCACTTCACTTCTTCACTTCCTTCACTTCCTTCACTTCACTTCTTCACTTCATCAATTTCTAGCACTACACCTTCTAGTACTTCCCTCTTCCCTCTTCCACCTTCTACCTCTACCTCACCTCTACTGCTTCGCTCTCTCTGTCGTGCCGTCCGCATGCTTCCGACGTCAATCTTCCCGCATGCCGATTTTTTCTTGCTCGGAGAAATAACCCCAGCGTCGGAGTTCCAAGTCCTCGCCGATGCAGGACTGCACCGGCCGACGTGAGTCAGAAACTATATAAGGATCTGCCTCTCCGTCCCTTCCTAGGCAAAGCTATCCCCTGCCCGGTCCTGCCACTCAACGCACTCCACCGCTCGACGCTACCCCCGGACTACTCCCTCCCTCCCTCCACTCCCTCGTACACTCCCTCCTTCGTACACTCCCAAGAACGTGCGCATCTGCAGCCTCGTCCACCTTATCGCTCCGCCAGCCTATAAATTGCTTCTTCCCGCCGCGGCTCACCACACCACTTTTTGCCATGTCTCTCGCTCCATCTTCTGCTGCGCCCAAGGGCAAGCTCAACCAGATGAGAAGGGAGTCCACGGTGCTAGGCCCCATGAACAAGATCCTCGTGGCCAACAGAGGTGAGATCCCCATCAGAATCTTCAGAACCGCCCACGAGTTGTCCATGCAGACCGTGGCCATCTACGCCCACGAGGACCGCTTGTCCATGCACAGATTGAAGGCCGACGAGTCCTACGTCATCGGCAAAAAGGGCCAGTACTCTCCCGTGCAAGCGTACTTGCAGATCGACGAGATCATCTCCATTGCCAAGAAGCACGGCGTCAACATGATCCACCCCGGCTACGGCTTTTTGTCGGAAAACTCCACTTTTGCCCGCAAGGTCGAGGAGGCCGGCATCGCGTGGATCGGGCCCACCTACCAGACCATCGACGCTGTGGGCGACAAGGTCTCCGCCAGAAACTTGGCCCTCAAAAACGACGTGCCGGTTGTGCCTGGAACCCCCGGCCCCATCGACTCGGCCCAGGAGGCTGCCGACTTTGTCAAGAAGTACGGCTTCCCTGTCATCATCAAGGCCGCCTTTGGCGGCGGTGGCCGTGGTATGAGAGTCGTCAGAGAGGGCGACTCCATCGAGGACGCCTTCAACAGGGCCAAATCCGAGGCCTTGACTGCCTTCGGCAACGGAACCTGTTTCATCGAAAGATTCTTGGACAAGCCAAAGCACATCGAAGTCCAATTGCTCGCTGACAGCTACGGAAACGTCATTCACTTGTTCGAGAGAGACTGTTCCGTGCAGAGAAGACACCAGAAGGTGGTCGAGATCGCCCCCGCCAAAAGCTTGCCTAAGCACGTGCGTGACGCCATCTTGACTGATGCTGTGAAGTTGGCCCTGTCTGCCAACTACAGAAACGCAGGTACCGCTGAGTTTCTTGTGGACGAGCAAAACAGACACTACTTCATTGAAATCAACCCCAGAATCCAGGTCGAGCACACCATCACCGAAGAAATTACCGGTGTGGACATTGTGGCTGCTCAGATCCAGATCGCTGCTGGCGCCTCGTTGCAGCAGCTAGGCTTGCTCCAAGACAAGATCACCACCCGCGGTTTCGCCATCCAGTGCAGAATCACCACCGAGGACCCAGCTAAGAACTTCGCTCCTGATACCGGAAAGATCGAAGTCTACCGCTCGGCCGGCGGTAACGGTGTTAGATTGGACGGTGGTAACGGTTTTGCGGGCTCCGTCATTTCTCCTCACTACGACTCCATGTTGGTGAAGTGCTCATGCTCGGGTTCCACATACGAAATCGCCAGAAGAAAGATGTTGAGATCTTTGATCGAATTTAGAATCAGAGGCGTCAAGACCAATATTCCCTTCTTGTTGGCGTTGCTCACCAACGAAACCTTCATTGCCGGCGAGTGTTGGACCACCTTCATCGACGACACTCCTTCTTTGTTCCAGATGATGAGCTCCCAAAACAGAGCCACCAAGTTGTTGAGTTATCTTGGCGATATGGCCGTCAATGGCTCGTCTATTGCCGGTCAATCCGGTCTTCCAAAACTCACTACCGAGGCCTTGATTCCCGACTTGCACGATACCGAGACAGGCGACGTCATTGACGTTGATTCGCCTCCTCCAAGTGGCTGGAGACAAGTCCTTCTCGAGTCCGGTCCTGCTGAATTTGCCAAGAAGGTCAGAAACTTCGATGGCACTTTGATCACAGACACCACCTGGAGAGATGCCCACCAGTCGTTGTTGGCAACCCGTGTGAGAACTGTCGATTTGTTGAACATCGCCCCAACCACTGCACATGCATTGGCTGGCGCATTCTCTTTGGAATGTTGGGGCGGTGCCACCTTCGATGTTAGCATGAGATTCCTTCACGAGGACCCATGGGCCCGCTTGAGGAAATTGAGAGCTGCCGTGCCAAACATTCCTTTCCAAATGTTGTTGAGAGGTGCCAACGGTGTCGCATACTCTTCCTTGCCAGATAACGCAATTGATCAATTTGTGAAGGAAGCAAAGGAAAACGGTGTCGACATCTTCAGAGTTTTTGATGCTCTTAACGACTTGGAGCAATTGAAGGTTGGTGTCGATGCTGTCAGAAAAGCTGGCGGTGTTATTGAAGCCACCGTGTGTTACTCCGGTGACATGTTGAAGCCAGGCAAGAAGTACAACTTGGAATACTACTTGGATGTCGTTGACAAGATTGTCGAGATGGGCACCCACTTCTTGGGTATCAAGGACATGGCAGGAACCTTGAAGCCAAAGGCAGCGTCGCTCTTGGTAGGCAAGATCAGAGCTAAGTACCCAGACTTGCCCATCCACGTGCACACACACGACTCGGCAGGTACTGGAGTGGCCAGTATGGATGCCGCCGCAAAGGCTGGTGCCGATGTCGTGGATGCTGCATCCAACGCCATGTCTGGAATGACGTCACAGCCGTCGATCAGCGCCTTGATTGCGTCGTTTGATGCAGACGTGAACCACAACTTGGACGAGAACTTGGTTAGAGAGTTGGACAACTACTGGGCACAAATGAGATTGTTGTACTCGTGTTTCGAAGCCGACTTGAAGGGACCAGACCCCGAGGTCTACCAGCACGAGATTCCCGGAGGACAGTTGACCAACTTGATTTTCCAGGCCCAGCAATTGGGATTGGGAGAGAAATGGCTCTTGACCAAGGAGAACTACAAGATCGCCAACCGTCTTTTGGGGGACGTTGTCAAAGTCACCCCCACGTCCAAGGTGGTTGGAGACTTGGCTCAGTTCATGGTGTCCAACAATCTCACAGAGCAAGACGTCAACAAGTTGGCCGCCGAGTTGGACTTCCCCGACTCTGTGTTGGACTTCATGGAGGGCTTGATGGGTACACCGTACGGAGGGTTCCCCGAGCCATTGAGAACCAACATGTTGAGCAACAAGAGAGTGAAGCTCGACAAGAGACCCGGGTTGACGTTGCCACCCGTGGACTTTGCGCAGGTCGAGGAGGAGTTGACCTCTCGCTACGGAGACAACATCAGTCAGTGCGACATTGCGTCGTATGTCATGTACCCTAAGGTGTATGAAGGCTACAAGGCCATGGTCGAGAAGTACGGCGACTTGTCGGTGTTGCCCACGCGTTACTTCTTGAAGCCGTTGAACATCAGCGAGGAGATTGTGGTTGACATTGAGCAGGGTAAGACGTTGATCATCAAGTTGTTGGCAGTCGGAGAAATCTCCAAGAGCACAGGCACGCGCGAGGTGTTCTTCGAGTTGAACGGAGAGATGAGATCAGTCACCGTTGAGGACAAGAAGGTTTCAGTGGAGAACGTGTCGAGACCCAAGGCCAAGGAACCAAATGACGTGGGCGCGCCAATGGCCGGAGTGATTATCGAGACGAGGGTCAAGAAAGACCAGGAGGTGAAGAAGGGCGATCCGATTGCCGTCTTGAGTGCCATGAAGATGGAGATGATTATCAGTTCGCCTGTGAGTGGAAAGGTGGGCGAGCTCATCATCAAGCAAGGAGACTCCGTGGACTCGGGAGACTTGATTACAAGTGTTTTGAAGTGAATTGGATAAATGATTAGAGTATGTTGAATGACTGATAAATGATTAGAGTGTGTTGAATGACTGATAAATGATTAGAGTGTGTTGAATGACTGATAAATGATTAGAGTGTGTTGAATGACTGATAAATGATTAGAGTATTTGAATGACTGATAAATGATTAGAGTATTTGAATGACTGATAAATGATTAGAGTATGTTGAATGACTGATAAATGATTAGAGTATTTGAATGACTGATAAATGATTAGAGTATGTTGAATGGAACATAAATGTGTATGATCTGATCTGTTACCGGACCTGTGACCGGACCTGTCACTACCTCCGGGGTCGCCTGGACTCCGCCCCCGGCAGCGCCAGTAGCGACTCCACGAGCGCCTTGTTGTCGGCCTCGAGAGCCCGGAGCTCGGCCTCCAACCTCTGCTCCTGGCTTAGGAAATGCTCCACCTGCTGGCTATTCTCCTGCGGGCCCTCCCAGAGCGGGTCTCTCAACGCGGCCTCGGTGAAGCGGGTTTGGTTCAAGATTTTGATCCAGTCGCCCAAGAGCGCAGATGTGTTGTCGGATGCGGACTTGGACTTGGCGATATCTTTCAGAGCCTTCTGGATGGTTTCTAGGAGGAGGTCTGCGGTGGAGTTGAGTGAAACAAGCAGTTCCAACTCGTTCTCCAACGCTATTTGGCGAGACATGGTGTAGTGTGAGTGACGGGGCAGTGAGTGAAGTGAGTGAGTACAGCGACGGTGGTGATGACTGTTGTGATGACTGTTGTGTTGACTGTTGTGTTGACTGTTGTGTTGACTGTTGTGATGACTGTTGTGTTGACTGTTGTGTTGACTGTTGGTAGTGTTGGTAGTGTACTGTTATGGCTGCGCGCATCAGTGCGCCTGGCACCTACAACTCTCATGGACGAATTACCCACCCGGTGGGAAGTGGAGCTCGAGTTTGTGCAGTCGCTCGCCAACATCCAGTACGTCAACTTCTTGGCGCAGAACGACTACTTCAACGACCCTGCGTTCCTAGCGTACCTCGACTACTTAAACTACTGGCGGCGCAGCGAGTACGCCAAGTACTTGGTGTACCCGAACTGCCTACATGTATTGACGTTGCTACAGAAGGAGGCGTTCCGCAAGAGCATCGTCAACCCGGACTTCATGAACACGTTGATGAACGACATGGTGAAGAAGTGGCAGAATGAGGGGGAGCTCGAAGCGAGTGGCAACGGGAAGACAGAGACGGAGGCAGGGGCGGGAGAAAAGGAGGCAATGGCGGGAGAAACGGAGGCAAAGACGAAGGATGAGTAGGAGAAGTGTATAGGAACCTGGGCTATTCGATAAATGCGTTAAGTATTTCTGACGGACAATGCGTATGGACATCATGGATATGCACTAAGACAGCGTAGGCATCTAATAGACTGATATTGAGAGCATAGACTTCATAAGAGAACATACACTTCTTAAGAGAACATAGACTTCATTAGAGAACATAGACTTCTTAAGAGGACATAGTCTTCTCAAGAGGACATAGTCTTCTCAAGAGGACATAGACTTCTTAAGAAAACAGACTGACGTTAGTAGTATTGTATACTGATGTAATCACACTGACATTCCATAGACAGGTCAACCACAGACTTACAAACATTTTATAGACTTTTAGAGTCGTAAAGTAGAAATTTAGAGACAGGAAATATTTAAGACTAACATTTATTTAAGTCTCATTTGATAACTGAACAGACTGTCATCTACCTGACTAACATTTCATAGAATTTAACACACTGGTTCTAGCCTGTCAATAACCTTAGACTCTATAGGCTATAGACATTTGACTCTATAGGCTATAGACATTTGACTCTATATATACACTATAGCTGGCTTTTGAGACTGTATGCTTTTGAGACTAGACTATCTCTAGACGTTTTTTAAATTCACACCTTAGACTATAGACTACACTTATCATTGAAATAGACGATCTTAGACTGTCATTCACGGACTTTCATAGAACTTAATACACTTGTGGGACGTAACATGCACTAGAATTGCAGTGATTCTTTGACGCCAAACGATGCACGGGTAGTTGGTTTGTCTAGTGTGTCAATCGCATGCTAAGCCTTAGCTTTCGCATGCTAACCCTTAGCTTTCGCATGCTAACCCTTAGCTTGTCACCTGCAAGGCTCGGCAGAAATACAAAAGACAAAAATCCCATCGTAGTTCTAGTCCATCCATTCACACCATATACAAACTACCAGCATGCCATACCCACACCCACACTACCCAGCACTCACCCACGACACCGTTCCCCAGTTGGACTGCACCCTCACACTATTGCTGTGCGAACGTCACTCGCCTCCTACACCCATGCCTGAGTCGAAGTCCGTCTATGACAGGCATTACCTGGCGGCCGTGCTGCGGCTTCGCCGAGTGTGCTCCTACACCCATGCCAGCGCAGCCGAGCTCTTGTTCGCTTTGTCTTTCGTGGCCAACTTCGTCGTCGGCAAGCTTCTACACGTGTTCTCAGAGCACGACGAAGTCTACAACTACTACAACGATAAGGGCAACCTCTTCAACCAGGTTTTCGTCAAGCGTGGCTGGGGCTGGTCGACTGCTGTCCTCGCCGTCTTTTTGGCGTTGCAGTTCGGCAAAGGCCAGCAGCTGGCGCCCGGCACGGCAAAGTTGACGGGCCGCGCCGGCGGCGCCATCATCTTAAGGTGGGGCTTGGCTACGCTCTGGTGGCTTCTTTTCACGCAGTGGTGCTTTGGGCTTCCCATAATGGACAAGCTCTTCGTGCACACCGGGGGCAAGTGTGCTCTGATCCCCGAACAAAGCGTGTCAGCATTCGTGGCCGGGCGCCAGGGCGGCCGTCTGCTCTTCGAGCGCATCGAGGACTTGTACGAGTCGCGGTCCATCACGTCGTACAAATGCCGCAAGTTGAAGGGCTCGTGGGAGGGCGGCCACGATCCTCTGGGGCACGTGTTCTTGCTCGTGCACTCGTCGCTCTTTTTGTTTCACGAAATCAAGCCCTACTGGGAGGGGTGGACGGCGAGTGCACACAGCGTGGGGACGGTGCTACGGGATGCCTCTTTGTCTGGGCCGAGCAAGGTGTGGCACGTGGTCAGGGCCGTGCCGAGCCTTGTGGTGATGGGCTTGATAGCGCTATGGTGGTTTATGTTGCTCGTGACCAACATGTACTTCCACTCGCTCGCGGAGAAGTTTGTGGGGTTGATTTTTGGCTTTGTTGGCGTGGCCGCGGTGTACTACGGACCGAGATGGAGGAGAGGGAAGCAGCAGTGAGCAGCACGAGCAGACGATAATGGACATTACTGCCAAGCGCAGGTGTGGGCGATACGCTTGATGGTGCGAGTCACATCGAGGCGCATAAGCCGGACCATAGATGAGGAGGTAGAAGACGTATAGATGACTTCTTCTGCCACCAGCATCTACCCGACACCCATGGCCACAGCTCATGGCCACAGCTCATGGCCACAGCTCATGGCCACAGCTCACCCACGGACACTTCAGCCTCATCGGCCATCAAGCTCCCCAGCTCCCTAACGCCACCATGCCTGTTTCACAGCCAAATTAGCCCCGGCCAGCTGCCAGATACAGCCCCACCAACCATCCCCACGCCTATAGTGTACATACAAGCATTAGTAATGTGACGCAAGATACTTCCATTGTCTCCGCTGCGGTCAGTGACGGATGCAAATGTGGCCGCGCACATCCTGGGCTGAAACCCTGCTGCGGCCGGGGCCCGTCTCCCCGGCACAGCAAGCCAAAGCACCAGGCCACGCGTCCGCCGCGGTGTCGCCATCCATGGCCCCATGTCAACACGGTCTCGAGACTGCCGCCCTGCAGCACCTAATCTGAAACACGTAAGTCTTGCATGCCCGTTTGGAACACGGTTGGCGACGCGACACGTAAATCTTCGCTCTGAGGCGCGAAATCCTCGCTCTGTGTGCAGGCCACCCCTACTTCAGGCTGATTTTTGCAGCTGTCATGCGTGGCGTCCCTTACTGAACGCAGCGCTTCCTTGCCGGGCTTCAGCCGCATAGTGAGCCACGTCCTCTTTTCCTACAAGCCTCATCGGCCGACACTCCCTACCACCTTGCTTCTTCCTCCGGCAGCCTTATTGCTTCTTCCTCGTTCCACCCTTCGTTCCTTCCACCCTTCATTCCCGCTCATTTCGGCTCGTCTGGACTCCCCTTCGCTGGCTACCACCACGTCTTTCCCTCCCGCCTGGTCCTCCGTTTGCTACTCCCCTGGCTTTTCGCCGCTGTGCCCCCCAACGCCTCCAAAATTCGACTGCCTGTGCCCCCATGTTACTCTGCTTGGTCTTTCTTGTGACCTATGCTGCCGCGGTCTACGTCGGATGGCCCATGGATGAACAGCTCCCCGACGTGGCTCGTGTGGGCGAGCAGTATCTGTTCACCTTGGCCAGCTCCACCTACAAGTCCAGCCTGGGCGGCTCCATTGCCTACCGTGCGTCCGGCCTACCTCTGTGGCTCCTGTTCGACTCGCTGTCTCGCTCGTTTCTGGGCACCCCTTCGCTGTCCGACACGGGCCGCTTCCTGATCACCTTGGCCGGCACCGACTCTGCCGACAACTCCCAGTACTCCGCCAATTACCTGATGCTCGTCTCGGGCAGCTCCGGCTTGCGGCTCGCCAACCCGGACGTGATGCTCACTACCATCGCCAAGTATGGCCAGACCAACGGCAGGGACAGTCTTGTCGTGAAGCAGGGAGAAAACTTCTCCATCCGTTTTTCTCCCGATGTGTTTGTCATGAACGACAACGCCGATACCTCGGTCGTGGCCTACTACGGCCGCTCGCAGAATCGGACCTCGCTTCCAAACTGGATATCCTTCGATCCTGACTCCTACACCTTCTCCGGCAAAGTTCCCTATGTGCCCTCTAGCATTGCGCCCTCTATGGAGTATGGCTTTAGCTTCATTGCTACTGACTATGCTGGCTTCGCTGGAGCTGTGGGTACCTTCAAGTTGAGTGTTGGAGCCCACCTGCTCAGCACGTCACTCAACGAGTCTATCAAGGTCAATGGCACCTATGGTTCTGACTTCGACTACACCGTGCCCGTGTTCTCCGATGTATACTTGGACTCTGCTCTCATTTCCAAGGAGAACATTTCCTCTGTCACCGCAGAGGATTTGCCCACCTACGTGCTGTTCAACGACAAAGACTACTCCTTGACTGGTCGCTTTCCAAACTCTTCCAACTTCCAGAACTTCTCCATCTCTGTCCTGGATGTTTATGGCAATCTGGTGTCTTTGCCGTACACATTCGACTCGATCGGCTCTGTTTTCACCGTCGATAAGCTTCCCGACTTAAATGCCACGAGAGGCAACTTTTTCCTGGCTCAATTGATGCGCTCCTACTTCACTGACTTCAACAACACCTCCATCGATGTGTCTATGCCAAGCAACAGTTCTTGGCTCGCTTACCACAAGTCGAATATGACCATCAACGGTTTCACCCCGGATAAATTTTCCCTGGCACAAATAACCGTCAAGGCTTCCTCGGACTTTGACGAGGAAAGCCGCACTTTTCTAATCCAAGGTGTGAAAAAGCAGGTGACTCCCTCTTCCTCCAGCTCTTCCGCGGGTCCTTCCGCCACTGGCTCGGATTCTGGCGCATCGACCACCTCTTCTGGCTCTGATGTACCCTTGTCTGTGCAGAGAAAGTCATCTGATCCAAACAGAAAGAAACTCATTCTCGGATTGGCCATTGGGTTGCCTCTATTAGCTCTATTAATCGCAGCTATCTTGCTTCTCCTCTGCTGCTGCAGGCGCAAAACAGGCAAGGACACTGAGTCTGAGACTCACTCGGCACAATCTAAATCTGGCACCGAAGAACTCACAGGACCGGGCTTTGGCACCATCAACAACGATGATGACCACAAAGAAACCGCACATAGATTGAGCAAGATCAATGCCTTGAAGCTTGATCATGACAATCGCTCAACGCTGTCAACGCTCACTCACGTTGAATCTAAAAGCGACATGGAGTACTTCGATGCCTCGGAAAAACCCATGTTGTCATGGAGAGCCAACGAAAGCTCTGACTCTAATGCGATGAAGAAAATGATTCTACAGAAGCACATGTCCGACATGTCGATGGAAACTGTGAACACGGAAAATTTGTTTTCAGTTAGATTGGTGGATGACAGCATGTCGGCCCGGAACTCCGCATTCAATTCCACCCATAACTTATTAGGCGCTATGGAACAAGGGCTGGTGAGTGCATTAGTACACAGCAGCTCCTCTACGAATATTCAGAGGCTCGATAGCAACGGCAACATTGTCGAGGGAGACCTGACTGTCCCGTCTCCAGCAAAAAGAAACTTGCAGGAGAGCAACACAAGTTTGAACAACATTCTGGAGGAGGGTGACAGCAACAACACATTCTACACGCAAGAGTCTTCTAACTACAACCTCATGGCCAAATTTTTGAATTCCAAGGAAGCTTCGCTAAAGTCGCAATCCAGTACCGAGAGAATGGACAACAGCCTACGCCAGGAGTTTGAGCCCAGGAGGGGCCCCGATGGCCAAATCATACAGTGGGGTCCAAGATCCGAAACACACAACCTCGCGTCTCCTGATGTGGCCTCCTTCTTGCTAGATTCAGAAGTTACTCCAAGAAACAATGGTGTTTTGCACTCCCATATGGCCGACCTTAATACATCAAGGACTTCAGTCTACTCCGATCTTTCTTTTGGAAGTCAAGTGGACAGCACAGCAAAGCTTGTCAACTTTACCAGAAAAGCAAGTATGAGAGACTCCTCGCGGCAACAGGTTGTGGACCATCCGGCCGCAAGTGCCCTGATTCTTGACGACAGCGAATCAGGCTAAATGAACATGCATTAATTCTCTAATTGCATCGCATCTCTTGCATCATAAAGGACAGTGTAACATATATACCATGATAATGTAATAAATTGTAAAGTAGATGATTTGTAGGCTTACTGGGGAGTGAAGAGAAACTAAGAGCAAATGAACGCATATGTGGATTAGTCTATAATTAGCTGGATATGGTGGCGACGTAATTTGCAGTGTCTTGGGCCCTTCTTCTACCCTCAACGTAGTTCATCATCTCAGAGTACGTCTGAGGAATGACCGAGGCAACGTTATTGTTTGCCCCTGGAACAAAGAATGAGTAAATAAAGCAGCCGGACTCCTTGGAGTCTTTAGAGTCTAGGTTCTTGATTCGGGTGTCAACCTTCACCTGCACCAAGGTTCCACACTCAGACAAAAAGGAATCAGAGTCCTTCGAAATGGTGTTCGTGGGATGCAACTTAAAAGGCGAAGTTGGTTGGTCCGATTCCTGGTCCTGTAAATACTCTGTGTATGACACTGTGGCACTCATGCTCAAAACAGACCCTACAGGCACGGGGGCCTTGAAAGTAGTCGAGTCCAAGGAGACAAAGCGGGGGCCGGCCGAGCTGAAAGCCGCTGCGGTGCAATAGGCCAACTCAAAAGCCTGTCTCATGAGATAGCCACCAAAAACCATGTAGGAGTGTCTGTTTCTGTATTGGGGCTGCATGAATAGCGTGGATGTGAAGGTGGTGTCCTTCATGTACTGCAATTGGTTGTTCTCCCCCGGGACGATGCCTTGGGAAGTCTTCCACATGTCGTGAACAAGCCTGTTTTCTTCGTCAGTTGGTTCAATTATGGCGCTGTTCTTTGCAGCCAACTTCTTCCTTGCATTGAACGACTCTGCTCTTCTATAGTCAATCCACTCGGGCTCAGTGACGGGGAGAAGTCTGTTGATGGCAAAGGATTTGTGAGTGAGGGGGTTTCTAGCAACAAAGGTGAAGTTTGCGGTCAAGAAGACGTTTTCGTGCGACAACAGCTTATCAGTAACCTTCGCAGGAATCGAATCTTCGAAAGCGTAGCCCTTGACTGTGATCTCCATGGAGGATCTGCCTGTCCAAGATACATTGCCGGCCAAGACAAAGTTGTAGTTTTGAATCTCGTCGACCTTTTTCAACATCAAGATTCTGTCCACCGACGCAGTGACGTTGACGGGCTCGGCTGGAGCACAGTGCTTGTAGGCGATTCTTCCGGCCAACGCATCTAGGTCCTGGAACAACTGTCCAACTCTCAAACGGCCGAACGCGTTGATGTAGGCATCGCAAAGCCACTTGTCGTCTTTGAAAGGAAGCAGAAGGTACGAGAAGGACTCGCTGGGGGTTCTCTCGGCGACCTTAGTGGTTTTGGGGTTGATGTAGTTGAACGAGTCCAAGACCTTGCCGTCTTTGAGCTGCTTCTCGCGCTCCCTCAACGCGTCCAACCAGGTGGATGTGGCGGCGACAGTTTTGAGGTCCTTCTGGTCGGCGTTGACCGTGGCAGTGGCGTCCTCGGCAGCAGCGGGGGATGTGGCGTCTTCGTATCTGGAGGAGGTCAAGGTTCTGGGGAACACAGGGCACCTGACTGTTGGAGGCACCCGGTTCAAAAGCCTGATATTTCTCGACAACATTGTGAGGGGCGGGGCCGGAGCGAGAGGATAAGGCAGGCAGAAGGGCGGGCAGAAGATAAGGACAAGGGTAGATAGTGGCTGCGCGCAGCGTCTTATAAAGCGCGTGATGGTGGAGACCCGGTGCTTATCGGCAGGATGTGTTGGGCCGCGACCCCAATGGATTAAGCGAGCCAAAGTGAGGGGACGTTGGGCCCGGAGAGGTCGGGTAGGGCAAGGGACCCAGTATGCAGGCGTTCACTTTGAGTGAATCCCCGATTAGGATACCAGCCTAGCAAGCAGCAATTCCAGTTCAGGAATCCCGGTTCACCAATCCCTGCTAGATATCCTATAGGATCCCGGGGCCGTTTTTGCTATGCTGCCCTTTGATGCAGTAAGGCTGAGAGCTCTTGGCGGAGCAGGCTTTGCAGAATAGATAGCAGGCGCACCAGACCCGGGGGTATCGGGTGCGTCACAGGCGATCCAGGTACCAGAAGTGCGAGAAGTTGGGCAGGGCAGTGCTTCGCAGTTTGGGCTTCCAGTTGAACGGTGGATGGCAGTGTCGGCGTAAAAGGACGTAATGGCAGTGCGATGACTGTATACGGGTAGGTCAAATTCGATCATGTAGTAGTTGAATCGGTGTCTTGGTGGTGGGCGTGGATGGACTAGATTGGCGTGGATGGACTAGATTGGCGTGGATGGACTAGCATGTACTAGTTCGTACTAGTTGTGCCAGCTTGTGCCAGCTTGTGCCAGCTTGTGCCAGCTTATGCCAGCTTGTGCCAGCTTATGCCAGCTTGTGCCAGCTTATGCCAACTTGTGCCTAACCTGTCTGACGGTCGACCATGCCCGCTCACTATACCTAGCACCGCACAACTTAACAACACGTATACCGCAGCCACAGAGCTCCAGCTCCCAGCCCCAAACTGTAACTCCAGGGCTCTACTCCAGTTCCAAGCTCAGGCTCAAGCCAGGTGCACCGATGCTCGGCGTTGTAGTGCCGCGCGCGCACCCTAGGCCGGTCCTCATCGTCCCGACCGTTCACCTTCTTTTTCTCAAGCTTGGCCCTTACTTCAACTCTTTCCGCCAAACATGTCCAAGTTGTCCAGTGTCGCTAAGACCTCCCTCATGGCCGCCAAGGCCAATGCATCCGGTGCTTTAAGAATGGCCTCCGGTGCCTCCGGCCCTAAAACCATGACCGTCAGAGACGCCTTGAACTCCGCCATCGCGGAGGAGTTGGACAGGGACGACGACGTGTTCCTCATGGGTGAGGAGGTGGCCCAATACAACGGTGCCTACAAGGTCTCCAGAGGCTTGCTCGACAGATTTGGCGAGAGAAGAGTCGTCGACACCCCCATCACCGAAATGGGTTTCACAGGCTTGACCGTGGGCGCTGCTTTGGCCGGCTTGAAGCCAGTGTGTGAGTTCATGACCTTCAACTTCGCCATGCAGTCCATTGACCACATCATCAACTCCGCCGCCAAGACCTTGTACATGTCCGGTGGTAAACAGCCCTGTAACATCACCTTCAGAGGCCCCAACGGAGCCGCCGCCGGCGTGGGTGCTCAACACTCGCAGTGTTACGCTGCCTGGTACGGCTCCATCCCCGGCTTGAAGGTCGTTTCTCCATACTCCGCCGAGGACTACAGAGGCTTGTTCAAGGCCGCCGTCAGAGACCCCAACCCGGTTGTTTTCTTGGAAAACGAAATGGCCTACGGCGAGTCATTCGAGGTGTCCGAGGAGGCCTTGTCCACCGACTACGTCATTCCATTCGGCAAGGCCAAGATCGAGAGAGAGGGCTCCGACATCACTTTGGTCTCCCACACAAGAAACGTCATGCACTGTCTCCAGACCGCCGAGCTTTTGGACAAGCAATACGGCGTCAGCGCCGAGGTCGTCAACTTGAGATCCATCAAGCCTTTGGACGTGCCTGCCATCATTGAGTCTGTCAAGAAGACTGGCCACTTGGTCACCGTGGAGGCCGGTTTCCCTGCTTTCGGTGTTGGCTCTGAGATCTGCGCGCAGATCATGGAGTCCGAGGCCTTCGACTACTTGGACGCCCCAGTTGAGAGAGTCACTGGATGCGAGGTGCCAACTCCTTACGCCAAGGAGTTGGAGGACTTTGCTTTCCCAGACCCCGACACCATCTTGAGAGCATCCAGAAAGGTGTTGAGTTTGTAATACCATTCGAGAGCAAGAAGGTAATACCAACCTGAGAGCTTTTGAAAGGTGTTAGTTTGTAATGGTAGTTGGATATAAATATAGAAGATGTATCTAGCTCACGGCTGCATAGTGCACTGCCCTGATGAGAGCTGGCAGACACACGGCCCGAGAGCTGGCAGACACACGGCCCGAGAGCTGGCAGACTCGCGGCCCGAGACGAGACTGGAAACCGGTGCATCGCACCCTCTCGCGCTCCAGACACATAACATATCCACCAGCCGCATAGCCACACATCAGACCTGCCCAAACCCCACCTCCACCCGTCAGATGGATGTGCACAAACGTTCCTCCAGTAATGCTCCAGTGAGCATTAACGAGAAACTGGAAACCAGCTTGCTGAAGTTCCCCGTTGCACAGTATGCCTTTGATGAGGCCAACGAGGGCATAATACCGTCCACTGTTCTACAGCCCAAGCCCACCAGCACCGCACAAAACTCGGCCTTGAACCCGAAGGACTACTTGAACTTCTGTGTGCTCATCATTCTTTACACGCTCCAGGGTGTGCCCGTGGGGTTGGCGTTTGGCTCCGTGCCGTTTATTCTCAAGTCCAAGCTCAGCTACTCGCAGGTGGGCGTCTTTTCGTTGGCATCTTACCCTTACTCGTTGAAACTTCTATGGTCTCCTGTGGTGGACGCCATTTACAGCAAGCGCTGGGGGCGCAGGAAGTCTTGGATCATGCCCGTGCAATTGGTGTCGGGGTGCACGCTATTGTACTTGGGCTCTGTGATGGAGCTGTTGATGGACGACCCGGCTTCGCGCTTGAAAACAATCACCGCGTGCTTCTTCTTGTTGGTGTTTCTCTGTGCTACCCAGGACATTGCCGTTGATGGCTGGGCCTTGACCTGTCTCTCTCCCGAGAGCTTGTCGTTCGCGTCCACGGCGCAGACGGTGGGCATGAACTGCGGCTACTTCCTGAGCTTCACGGTGTTCTTGGCCTTGAGCTCGCCTGAATTCGCAAACAGGTATTTGCGCTCTGTGCCTTCGGAGCAAGGCCTATTCACGTTGGGCGGATACTTGACTTTCTGGGGGTTCATGTACATTGCCGTGACGGGGTTCTTGTACTTCGTTCCGGAGGAGCCTTTTCACTTGAGGAAGAGCAAGCCTGCTAAGCTAGCCAGCGATTTTCTCAAGGAGGACGACCACTACAACAAGTCGACGGGAATGACGCTGTACCTCGTGGACTTGAAGGCTGTGTACATGTCCATGATCGAGGTGTTGAAGCTTCGGAATGTGCAGCTTTTTGTCTTCATTTTACTCATTGCCAAGTTGGGATTCCAAGTCAACGAGTCGGCGACGAACTTGAAGCTTCTTGAAAAGGGGCTTTCGAAAGAGGACTTGTCAATCACTGTGTTGATAGATTTCCCTTTCGAGATGGTTTTTGGCTACTACGCAGGGAGGTGGTCCTCTGGTAAGGCACCTCTCAGACCCTGGCTTCTTGGATTTGCGGGGAGATTGGTGGCCGCATTGTTGGCTCACTTGATTTTGTTCTTCTTCCCCAAGGTTGAAAATGGTGAGGTGCCTTACAGAGTTTTCCTAGCCATTATTTTGCAGCACTTGCTAGGCTCGTTCATGGGCACGATTCAGTTTGTCTCTTTGTGCGCTTTCCATACCAAGATTGCCGACCCTGCTATCGGCGGTACCTACATGACAACTTTGAACACGCTCTCCAATTACGGCGGGACCTGGCCCAGGATCATCATCTTCTATTTGATCGACAAGCTCACCTATTCGACCTGCGAAATGGCGGTGAAGGCTTCTGGTTTCGTGATCAACACTGAGGAGCTGAAGTCTTCTTGCAAAAAAGCCGGTGGTCACATCAACGTCGAGAGGGACGGTTACTTCTATACGAGCGCGATTTGCTTGACTCTCGGTGTCATTATTTGGTTCTGGGTGAAGAGGAAAGTTTCCTACTTGCAGTCTCTCCCGCAGTCAGCCTGGAGGGTGAAGAGATGATTACGAAGCGAAAAATTAGATGCGTATAACTGTGTATAATACCATAATCTAGAGATCTTGATTAGCCAGGCCATCGTTTTGATGAAGGAAATCAGTATGCAAGAAGTCGATCGGCAGGAAGGGAACCTTGGAATCATCAAGCATCCGCTTTGATAGCGACGAGTATGTGCCCACGATGGAAGGTAAAAGAGACGTCCCTGGCCCCGTTGAATTCGCTACAGACCCGTTGGACGATGCGATTGAGGGCGAGCGCATGACTGGTGTGTTAGTGAATGATCTCGCCATCGCATTGAAGGTATCAGAGATGCCTCTTTTATGCTTCGTAGACTGTGTGGTTTTCCGATTCAAAGAACTCACGTAATGCAGAGGTGGGGTAGTCAAGTAGGAGTTGTGGAGCAACAGCGAGCTTTCGTCCGGCTGGTACACAATATGGGGCTCTTTGTAGGGCTTCCTAACCGAGTTGATGTTGCGGCCATCTGACATGGCGTTGCCAAAGGTATGGTCATTTTCTTGGGAGTCCGTGGTCCCGTACACATTGGTGTACCATTCAGGTTTGGTGAAATGGTCGTCTATGGAGCGGGTTGTACCAGGGTCGACCGCTCTTTGAAGAGGCAACTGCATGTGCTTTGGATCTCTTTGGAGCTTCTCTCTATAGACCCAGAATTGAATGAGGATGATGGCGTCGGATAACACCGTGCCCGCACTGCCGATCAAGAACGGTAACTGGCTGTGTAGGATGCTCTGGAAGTCAATATCTCCAAGATACTGATCGTACTTTGATAGCAAGTAAAGGTCGCTCAAGATGGAGAGTGTGTAGAAAAAGTTGCCCAACAAGGCAAATGTGAACAAAAGCGGAGAGATACCCTTGGTGGACTTGCTCCGGTAGTTCTTCCATATCTGCGGCATGCGAGATGTGAGGTAAAAGCCAGTGCTTGTCCAGCCACTAAGGACCCCTAAAAATGCAGGGCTGTAATGCATGCGCAGAACAAGCGAGTGGGCAGTCAGCCCTAGCCAAGCCAAGAGCGACGTGGTGGCGGGTGGTAGATCGTGGGCCAGCGTGGACCCTCCCAGGACTTTCTTAAATGTCGAGCTGATGACCGAGCCCGACAAGACTTTCTTGATGAAGCCACGCCGCGGTTGTCTGTATCTTCTGTCGGAGGAGGACGAGGACCTCTGGTTAGCGATGTAGTTGGTGGGCGAGGCCTCGAAGCGGTTGATGCGGGTCAGAAGTAGCGGGTTTGGCGCATCGGCGGAGCGGACCGGGCGCATCATGTTCGGGCTCTGTAGCATGTTGTGATGCACCACCTGGTTTGGGTACACCCTGGTGTAGTACCAGAACTGGAGCGCCAAGATGAGGTCTATGAAGCAGTAGTAGGCAGCAAGACACAGCTGGAACGGGAGGGCACGTGTCAAGAGGCAGCCCACCAAGTTGGTGAAGTCGCCGCTGATCCAGCACATCAAGAAGGCGGTGGACACGCCGGACACGGAGTGGTTGAGGTAATTTTCGAACACCTGCGGGAGCTGAGCAAAGAGCCACACCACCAACGAGAGGATGCCCGATGTCTTGGAGACGTACGCCACCAGGTAGTACTCCGGGGGGAGGCTTAAAGTAGAGTTGGCCACAAGGTACGGGACAAAAGAGGAGCTCATATTATGGGGAACATTGGTGGGAGTGATGAGCGGCGGTGGAGGTCTATGGGTAAGTGAGACAGGCGGGGAGCCTTTGGAGGTGTTTGCAGTGCACCAGAACGCAGGCGTGAGGAAATTGCAGGAAGTCCGTGAGTCAGACGCCAGGAGGAAGCAAGATGGCAGATAGAGAACTGGCAAAAAAATGATAGAGCCTCTGCGCGCATCTGATGGCATACAAGGCTATCGCGCGGCAGTGAGCCTCGTGCTGATAAGCAGGTGATGAGCGGTGGATGGAAGAAGCTGGGAGGAGGAGCTGGGTTGAGTGCATCAGCCAAGGAAGTGAGAGACCAGGGCTGTGGAGGCTGCTGTTTGTGGGGTGCTGTTTGTGGGGTTCTGTTTGTGGGGTTCTGAGTTGGCTGCTGTGTTGGCTGCTGTGTTGGCTGCTGTGTTGGCTGCTGTGTGTGAGTAGGCAGGTGTGCTTTGTAGTTTTCTGTGAGGGTGCAAAGGATTGCGAAAATTAAGAGTGATCAAGTGAAATGAGATCTTCTTCTACCAAGGTAAACTGAAATTATTACCGATGTATTGTAGAAGATGTGAGAATAGTTACTTGTTTTTATGACCTTGACTGACTTTGACCTTTACTGCCTTGACTGACTTTGACTTTGACTGCCTTTACTGCCTTGACTGACCTTGACCTGTATGTCATTCATGCACCATCAATACCTCCACCAACTCCAGTGCGCATCACTCATACCATGATTGAAGTCCTCGCCAACGACCGTTTGGGCAAGAAAATAAAGGTCAAGTGCCTCCCCTCCGATACGGTGGGCGACCTCAAGAAGATCATCGGGCTCCAGGTGGGCACGCCGCACGACAAACTCATCTTGAAGAAGGGCCACCAGATCTACAAAGACCACATCACCTTGGACGACTACGAGGTGCACGACGGCTTCAACTTCGAGCTCTACTACAGCTAGCCTGTGCGTCGTCTATAATTACATTAAATATTAATAGTAATGACTGCGCCTGCGTCAGTCATCCACAGCTCTATAAAAAGTACTCAATCTGCCGCGATTTAGCCCGCCCGTCGTAGTATGCCTCGAAAATGTCCTTTGGCGACCCGCCCCGGTTGATGCCATTCACGCTGCGCCCCTCCGAGGTGTCCTCGTCGTTCTCGGGAGATGCGTCGAACACATTGAAAAACTGGCCCGGGAGCACGGCTTGCGCCGACTTCTCTGTCTTGCCCTCGTAATTGGAGTGGTTGATCTCAAGCACGCTGGCCAAGTTGCCACAGCGGTAGCAGTAGTTTGGCGCCGACCAGATCGTCAAGCACTTGCCCCTCCAGTAGCTGACGAAGCCTTCGTTGCACAACTGGTGCGCTCGGAGAAGCTGCACCAAGTCGTTGTCCCGGCAGAACTTGTTCATGACATCGTGCCCAAACAAGTAGCCTGCACCCCTGGGCGACAACTTGAAGTCGGGGATCTCGGGATCTGGGTCCGACCACACGAGATCCGCCATGATACCGTCGTGCGGAATCTCTTTGAACCGGTCGACCACGCGGATCTGGTCAAGCTGCTGGCACGAGGGGGAGAGTCCCCCGTGCGTGGCGAAGATCTTGCCGTCTATGGTGGCCCCTAGCGGGAGGTAGTCAAAGAGATCCGTGAAGTAGCTCCACACCTTGAGCGAGCCGTTGTACTTGTTCAACACCTCCGTGTAGAAGCCGTAGTTGGTGGTAATGGTCCTTGACTCGTGGTTGCCTCGTATTAGCGACACCCGCTCCGGATACCGGAGCTTCAACGCTATGAGAAGAGAGATGGTCTCCACGGAGTAGTAGCCCCGGTCCACGTAGTCGCCAAGGAAAATGTAGTTTGTGTTGGGCGGCGAGCCGCCAATCTTGAAGATCTCCAAGAGATCATGATACTGCCCGTGGATATCGCCCACGATTGTGCACGGCGAAGAGAGGGAGATGATGTTGGGCACTGCGAGAAGCTGAGACTTTAGCAGGTGGCATAGTTCTTGCACGGTGTCCTCGGGGAGAATGCGCGGCGGCTGCTGATCTAGCAACTGCTCCAAGCAGTAGTCTAGGTCGGCGGTAGGTATGGAAAATACCGTCATGGACGTGTGGGGGAAGGCGCTGCTTTGTCTGCGTGTTTTTGGTGTACGCGGCGCGAATACGCGAAGATTAGAGTGGGTTGGGCACGACGCTATGATGGTTAGAGTGTGGTAGAGGTAGAGAGAGAGGTGGATAGAGAGGTAGAGAGGTGGGTAGAGAGGTAGAGAGAGAGGTAGAGGTATAGAGGTAGACAGATAGACAGATATACAGATAGACAGATATACAGATAGACAGATATACACATAGACCGATAGACCGATAGACCGATAGACCGATAGACAGACAGACCGATAGACAGACAGACCGATAGACAGACAGACAGACAGAGCCTGGTCACCTATCTACCATCCTAGTCCGTCTATCCTCCACATCCCCGAGTCCTCCTAACTATTTACTCATCCTTAAACCTCGGAGATGCTCCTGGCCAAGATCTCTAAGCCCCCCGCAACGGCCTCTTCGGGGATATTCAACGCAGGCACCAATCTGATAACGTTCCCCCCGGCACTAATCACAAGCAAACCGTACTCTCTGCACTTTTGGATCACAAGATTGATGTCCACCCCCTCCTGCAACTGCAACCCCAACAAGAGGCCTCTGCCCTTCACGCTAACGGCCTTTTCCGGATGTGCCTCGATGATCTTGCCCAAGCCATCCACAATCTTCTTGCTGACGAGATCCACGTTCTCGAGAAAGCCCGGGTCGCTCACCTGCTCAACCACATACGACCCCACAGACGCCCCCAACGGGTTGCCCCCATACGTGGTGCCGTGGTCTCCCACCTGAAGTGCGCTTTCGATTTTCTCGTTGATCATCACCGCCCCAATCGGAAACCCGTTGCCAAGCGCCTTGGCCATGGTGACAATGTCGGGGTGCGCCTCTGCAGGCAACGAGCAGTGAGCCCAGAGCTGGCCCGTGCGGCCGAGCCCACACTGGATCTCGTCGTAGATGAGCACTGCGTCGTTCTCCACACAGAGCTTCTTGAGCTGCACCAAGAAGTCGGCGTCCACGGTGTTCACACCGCCTTCTCCCTGGATGGGCTCGATGATCACCGCGGCCGTCTTCTCCTTGCTGATTACCGCACGCACAGTCTCAATGGCCTGCGGGTCTGCCACACGGATCCCGGCCACCAACGGCGTGAACGGCTGCTGGTACTTGGGGTTGGCGGTGACCGAGAGTGCGCCCATGGTACGGCCATGAAAGCCGTTCTTGAAGCATATGATCTCGGTCTTGTCGTCGCTGGAGCGTTTGGAGAATCGCCTTGCAAACTTCAACGCCGCCTCGTTGGCCTCGGTGCCCGAGTTGCACAAGAACACCCTCTGGGCATCGCCCATCCCGCCTGCATCCAACGTCTTGGTCACAAGCTTATTGGCCAATTCCCCGGCGGGGAGATTGTAGTAGAGGTTGGAGCAGTGCCACAACACCTGCGACTGCTTGCTGAGAATCTTGCCGACCTCGTCGTTGGCATGGCCCAAGCACGTGACTGCGATTCCCGCCGTGAAGTCGATGTACTCCCGGTCTTCGAGATCGTACAAGTACGATCCTTTTCCACGGGCAATCACGATGTTGGGGCGGGCGTACGTGGTGACGGTGTACGGCTTGGTGACATCGTCGATGAACTTGCCCGTCATGGACGTGGCGTCTGCATCGGCCACGGGCACGTGCGAGCCCGCGAGAGGGAGGGCCCGGGAGAAGTGGCGGGCCGTAGTGGCTGTTATTCTGCCAAGCGTCCTGTGAAGCATTTCTTGGGGAGTAGTCGCGTAGATAAGACAGCTTTTGTCGGAGCGATGACGAACCGCGCTTCGATGACTAACAATTACCCGATTGGGAAGGGCTCTGAGGTAGAGAAAGAAGGCAAGGCGGGAAAGACGGGAAAGGCGGGAAAGGCGGGAGAGTTAAAGGGGACTGAGGGTCAAGGTGGATTTACATTCGTAGATTCTTGCGTAGGCTAAGTATGTGAACGACTTAGCCACTAAATAGATCAGATGGATACAGCTCAGAAATCCGAGATCCAGAGACCCATCAGATATATACAGCCCTTCAGTTATGTACCGCCCACATAGGGCCCGATTACTGCACCCAGTGCATAAAATTAGCCATTGCCCTAGGATCCTCTGACTCCACCTTGCTTGTCCAATCGCCTACACACGCTCCACGCTGACCGTAGTTTCAACCAGACACCCGCTATCGAAATCCTTGATCATGTTTGCAACGGTCCGGTTCACCTCGAAGATCAATCGCAGCTCATCGTCTGGACTGCTGCCCCTCATACTCACACTCACACCCGCAATGTAGAGCTGTGGGTTGAGCTTGCAGAAGTACAAGTTGCCAATCACATACGACGCCTTGAAGCACGGGAGGTTCTGAATCTTGTCGTAGATGGACGCCTTGATCACGGTGTAGTCGTAATCAGAATAAGGGAACGAGATCAACAAGATTCCGCCCAACGTATTGACCAATCTCCAGCCGGCGTAGCACAAGGTGGTTGCAACCACAAGGGTGGATGCCTCATTGAGGTCGAAGCCAAAGCTCTCTTTATAATGTTCGGGGATGAATGGCACTGTCGACAAGAAAAACGAATACGCCAATGTCAAGAGCCTGATGGGGTTTTTCTCAAGAACGGTGCAGAGACTTTTGGCCCTCGCCATCAAGGTTTCTTGCGACTCCAGGCTGTTCAATAGCCCACCCCGCGAGGCCTGGCCGTATGTCTTGCCTTTTGTTGTCAATTTTTGGTCGCTTTGCTTCATCAAGTGGGAAATGGCGGTGTCCTGGAAGATATGCACCGAGGTGAACCACGTGATGGAGATCACAACAAATAGCATCAACTCATAGAGAAACCAGTTGACGGGACCATGTTCAGAGCCATGTATATGGTGGGCTCCGTGCTCGGCCTGCTCAGCCGTGGACGTATCAACAAGGCCAACCACCAATTCCTCCACAAAGTGGCTCACCAAGTCACAGCCCACCATCACCAGCGAGGTGCTCAAGGCAAACCCAGCCAACACCTCGAGTCGGCCCAAACCGAAAGGATATGCGAGCGAGGACTTGCCCCACACCTCAAAGTTGGACATGATGTCAACACAGGCCACCAGGAGGGAGCCCAAGGAGTCGTAGAATATGAGGTGCGCCAACGTGGAAAACGCCGGCTGCTGGATCTTGACTCCAGCGACGAAGATAAGAACTGACACTGCAAAGTGCGCCATGGAGAGCGCCAACTTGAACTTCTGCGACGAGCTAGCGCTGTTCAAGGACTCCCTGAAGTTGGGGATCGGGTACTGCTCTGGAATTAGGCTGGAGTACTGGCTGGTCTCCGCGATGGGAACCGGTTCCTGGAACAAGTTCATCGACACCGACGAATGCTTGTACCTGTGGCCCTTTCTGTGGGCGGGCTTGACCACCAACGAGGGGTTGCTTGACACGTTCATGTTAACATCCTGCGGGTGGAAGTTGAAGGGCTGGGACCTTTGCGGTGAGCCGTTCCTCAGACGGAACGGCGACGTGCTAGGCCTGCGTGAGGGAGAGCGGCTTCGAACCGGCGACCCTGCGGGCGACCCCTCACGCCTGGCTCCCTCAGGCTTGGTCTCGGCCGGAGCTTTGGGCGGCGGCAAGTATGGCGCGTTGTACGCTCGGGGTAAGCCATGGAACGAGTTTCTATTGCTGGGTCTCTCGGCAGGGCTGGGTCTCTCGGCAGGAGCGGCGTCGCCCGTTTCGCCGTGCTCCCAGATGGCTTGGGCCGCCGAGTCAGACATCAATAGCGACCGGGGCCGTCTTGGCGCCGACGAGTTGGAGTTTGCCCTTTGGTGGAACGAGAAAGACGGCTGGCCCACGGGCGCCGAGGGGGAGTTCAACGACGAGTAGCTTCCGGACAACGCGTTGTCGACGGAGAAGCGCTTGGACAGCTGAGAGGCGTTGCTGAGGCCGATTGAGCTGCCTAGGCTGACGAAATTGGCTGTGCTGGTGGATGCAGGGGAGGCGTCAGGCACCAACGACTCGGACGAGAAGTTGGCGCTCAAAAACGACAAGTCGGGCACGCGTGCCGCAGCCTCAGGGCGGAACTCTTTGTCGTCGAGGGGGGAGTCGGCGGCGATCTTTCCGAATTGAGGCGAGTCCATGGATGCAGATTGACAGGTCTGTCACTGACGTATGGGGAGCTGCTTGGGGAGCTTGCGGAGCTTGGGAGCTTGCGGAGCTTGGGAGCTTGCGGAGCTTGGGAGGCTATAGGCGCCGAAAAGCCTGCTTTCAAGGAGAATATAGGGGAAGGAATGGGGCAAATCTGGTAGCCAGGAGACAGGGAGGGTGCAGGTTGGGAAAAGACGCTCTGTTCGGAGAGTAGTTAGGACCGCGTGTGCCGCACCATCAGCAGAGCAGTGGGCGAGAAGGCTAATAATAGTCGCATTGCAGGGTGCGACAGCCATTACTACTGAAAATGGACTGTATGAATAGCATTGAGCTAGGTAGACAACGGAGTCTACTTTAGACGAGTAGAATGGTAGAACACTGTAGAACGCTGCCATCCTGGTGCAGAGAACCCAGACAGTGGTCAGAAATAAATAGCTAGATTAACTAGGAAGAGGTTAATGAAGCACTGGCAGAGTTCTAACCACACATCTAGACTGGCCTGAAAGGAACCTCGCAGTTATTTTGACCTGACAGACGTTGTTTTTTGACACCTGACAGACGTTGTTTTTTGACACCTGACAGACGTTTGCTTTATCACTGCACTGCTTCTAGTTCAGCCGGAACTAGACCTTTAGGCCATCATGAACATACCTAGGTAGATCACCGGCCACCTCCTTGCTCCACCGCACTGCCAAGGCTTCATCATGCCATCACAAAAGTCAGTGTAGAATGTGCTGACTGCAATGTACACTAGCAGTGTAGAATCACAAGTAGGCGTGTACAAGAGGCCTATGTTCATAATTCTTGTCCCTTTCTCTGTCGATGAATGCCTCTTGTATCCAGTGCTCATATCCTTCCTGTCCTATCGGTCTTCAGGTTCCCGAGTAGTCGCAATGCAGTGGTCATACCCACAGGCTGCTTCTCATTCCTATCGACTCACGTGTTCATCTCTCTAGCCCGACGCTGACCAATCCCAGCTATACTGGCCTAGCCGCATGCTCAGTACGGGTTCTCTTTGGTCGTGTAGGCTTCGAAGAGCGAGAGACTGATGCAGCCGTTGTTGAGGCTTTCGCTGGTGTCCTCGATCAACTTCATGTTATTGATGGTGAACGGCCTCCGGTGCTTGCTGCCTGGCACCAAACACACGGTAGAACTCCCCTTCTCTCGTTCATTTATCACCAACGAGCCATTGTTCACGTGGCTGATGTCGCTGTTTCTGTATAGCTCGTCCTCGTCCAAGGAAATCGAGCACTGGAGCAACTCATTTCCCTGGTTGCAAGTACTGGACGTTGGCTCAGGCAAGTTGAGGATCGACCCAACCATCGCCGCAACGGTTCTGCCATTGAGACCCTCGGCGTTGCCCGATGGAACTTCCAAGAAGTCTCGGCCAGTGCCTGCCACATCCGCAGACTTTTCCTCTTCAACACCCGCCCTCGGGGACGCTTCTTCGAGGAGAACCTCGTTTTGATTGGTGGTGGAAAGCTGCGATAGCGAATTTTTGAAAAGAAGCAAGAGATCGTAAAGCAATATCCGGAGCTTCTCGTCTTTTCTAGCAAGATACTCCGAGTCGTAGAGCTTCACCAAGTCCCTGAGGAACAGAAACTGCGCCGAGTCATGCGTGTATATGATGTCACTCAAGGAGGAGTTGTGGATGATTAAGAGCCGCAAGAAAATCGAGAGAAAATCTGACACGCTGGTTCCGTCAAAGCTTGTGGTGTCGAGCAGTTCGACGCATTTGAGGAGTGCCTGTAATACTTGCGACAACTGGCGAAATGTGGTAAGCAGTGCCTTGAGGGTCTCCGTTTGAGACATTGAAATCTTCTCAAAAAAGTCCTTAAGCATTGGTATCATTTGCACGCTTTCCTCATGCTCAGCGGAACCCGTGCCAGGCTTCATCGAGAAGAAGAAGTCCTCGAAAACAGTAAAGACCTTTTCCTTGGAGTCCCAATCCAAGTAGTTGAAAAGCTCCCCAAAAAACGAGTTGTATTTGTCAAATGGAAAATGAACGTGGCTAATGAAGCCAATGGACATGCTTTCGAATTCCGCAGTGCTCAACTTCCTCTCCGAGGTAAGTGTTTTGAGAAGCAATTGGAATATGGGCAAGGAGAATTCGCTTAAAAGCGCCCCGTTTCGTGTAACATCTGCTAGGTTCCTGATTTCCGCAATGTCTGTTTCGGGTCCGGATGCAGTGTCTTGTATTAGTATCTGATTGCACAAGTATAGGCAAAGCAGGCTTGGACAATCCTGCGATAGTAGAGAAAACGCCAACTTCTTGTTTGTTGCCATGAGCAGCAAAGTGACCTTGAGCCCAACTTTTAGATGCTTAGAATCTTTTAAGCCATTTGCTTTTGCGTTTTGAATAAACAAGCAAAACACTGACTCCTTGTGCTTCTCCCTGTAGTCCGCCTGTTGGATGCGGAACTGAAGGTATTGCGAATTCGAAAGCGATTCTCTGGCTATCGATGTGTTAAACACTAATTCACAACTAATATTGCTCAACTCTTTAGAGTTCTTGTTGCTCGAAATGTCATCTAATAAAGCAAGGATATCAAAAAGCAGGATCGTCCCAAAGCTGAGGAGCTTCATGAAGAATGTTAGCAACCGGTCTAGTTCTGTCTTTTGTTCCAAGGTTTCAGTGATGAACGAGACAAATATGTCGTAAAGTAACTGACTGTTTTTGAGTTTCAGTAACCTCTTGAGATGTTCAAGAAGTTTCGAAAACGCGTAGTCTTCGGATTCATTAGCTTTGGAGGGTAAGTTGTACCACTTCTGCAAAACAATTGCAATAGATCCCCTCAAAGACTCCCCATGCGCAACGTTCTTGAGGTTTAAATCCACTTCACTCAAGCGGCACTCGCCCAACAACTCACTGATATCTTCGTCAGAGAGGAGCCGAGGTTCTTCCAGAGTGAGTTTATTTAGTTCACTGATGAAAGTTTCGACAGAGAAAGCGTCATTTTTTCTTGGCGAGTGTGTCTGAATTTTTAGAGGAGACTCCACAGTATCTTTGTTGAATAGCTTTTTCAACCCCATTTGGCTTTGATTAGAGCTTTCCTCTCTTAACGCTTTCCCAATTGATTTGTTGACAAACTCCCAAATTTCTTTGAACTTAAAGATATCCGTTTCCCTAGAAGAGATATCGATGTAGTTTATCACAATTAGCTTGAAAATCTCATAAGCCACGGAGACGCTTTCATACGTATTGCCTGCAATGATTCTGAGGAGATTGTAGTGATAGCAGGCAAGTTTGCTGATATAGTAAAGCGTGTCCAAGTAGTAGATCAAGACTTTGTTTTCGTTCTTGAGAATTATCTTGGTGAACACCTTGAAAAAAAGCGTCAAATTGTCTGTGCATGAATAGAAGGAATAGATGTTTCCAATTGTGGAAGGGAAGATGTGGATCAATTTGGGAGAGTTGGATATTGTCGTTATGATCTGCGGCGTCAACCAATTGACGATCAGAAACTTGACTCCGGTGTTCATACCTTTGATTTCCGTGAGGTACTCGTCAAAGTCGTCTTTGAATTTCCCGGAGGACAAGCTATCAAGGATATGGATTTTGGTGATCTGAATCCCTCTTTCGAAACTGTCAGAAAACTTCGTGATATCACTAGTCCACTTTTTAACAATATGAAAATACTGCTTGTTTGTGAAGGCAGGAAAATTCAGTAGCAATGCAAGATGGAAGTCCATCTGGGGGTCCTTTTGTTCAGAAAATGATTCCAGTGATGCTGATAAATAGAAAATGCCACACGCAATAACCTTTCGTAGGTAAGACGACATGGACACTATCTTCAATTGGTAGAGTTGATTGACCAACACATAGAGACTATGCATGCATATGGTTTGCCTCGGTTCGTAGGCCAAGCTAAAGATGCTCTCGAGGACTTCATTCTCAAATTCCGTCTTAATGGAGGCCGAACTTCGCGTGGCTAATCTCTGGAGAATTTTCCGCTTAAGAAAGTTGCACAAGATGTGGATCAGCTCTGACGACTCCCCCATGTCTCTGTATAGTGTGACACACCAATATATGAGGATTTTGACCTTTACTTTCCAAGCCGCATCAGAGGGTGTGGGCGTGAGCAAGGAAGCTAGGCTATTGTTCAACTTGAGTTTGTCAAGCAGCTCAATAAAGCGCAAGTTGTCATCGCTAGACCTATTGAAGGAGCTCAGTTCAGATTCAGACAACTGAGAGATGATAAGCGCAAACTTGTCAGGTTTCGAGTCGTTTTTGAGAAACGAGCTTCTTCGCTTTGCCTTGCTCTCGTGGCCAGGATGTTGCTTATAAGAGTGCTTCATGTTCAACATGAGGCTCTCGTTTCTGAAGTGAATGAGTTGTAGTGTGGACTCGACGCTTTTGGAGTCCTTTGAAAGTTTGGGCAAGTTCGGCAGACTGAGGAGTATCCGGTAGAGCACGTTGCCGATGAGGATCCAGTAGTCCGGGAGAATGAACAAGTTATTGTTCAAGAAAAAGAGCTCGATGACAGAGCCACTGATCAAGCCGAGCAAGTTGCTCTTCAAGGCAGCCAGCAATATGGGCCTGGGGGGAGCCGCTTCGTCGTCCGCAGGCTTGGGGGAGGGTTTGAGCGAGGAGCGGTCATCCGGAGACTTGTGGGTAGGCACCCGCTCCACAAGAAAGTAGTTGAGGAGCAAAGACTCGCACACCTGCTTCGAGAGAAACTCCTCCTTGATGATGTCTTTCCAGAAGATCTTCACAAACGTCAAGGCAACTAGCGTCTGGCCGAAGTTCAAGGACTTCAGCTGCAAGAGGGTGTCGAGAGCAGGAGACAGCTCGCCCACCTCGGTGTTGGCGATTTCAAGGAGAACAGGCAACTCCTCGATCTGGAGCGGAAAGCCCTCGCGTAGAAAGCCAATGATGGCCTGGAGAAACGTGAGCCTATCCAAGAGAAACTCCACGTAGAGCGTTTGCACCAACCTGAGGAGGTAATTCAACTTCGCCTTGTAGGCCGCTCCGCGGTCGGGCGAGTTGACCGACGGCATTTCTTTGGAGAACTTGAGGATGTAGTCGGCGATCTGCGACGTCCACTCCTGGAGCCATCTAGCCTCCACAGCCTCCAACACAGAGCTCAGGCCCTCCAGGGTGCGCGGCGATGGCACGCTGGGCGAGCTGCCAGGAACGGACGACTTGCGTGCCTGGATCTTCTTCCGTAGCAGCATCTGCTCGCTGTACAACACACACTTGGTGAACCACACGGCCCGGGCAATGGGAACGTCCATGTTGCACATGCAGTCTATGAGCACCTTGTTCCGGATTCCATGCGGAAGACGGTTGGATATGGCGTGCAAGGGCACATCGGGGTTGGCCAAGTCACGGAGCCAGGCCTCTCTCTTCAGAGCGGTGAGCGTGACACGCGGCGCAAGCTTGAAGTGGTTGCTGGCGCTGCTGATCTGGTTGATGAACTCGTTCCTGGACTTGTAGGCCTTGGCCAAGTGCAACGACAATTCGCCCAAGATCTTGGTGCAGTTCTGCGACGACGAGAAGATGGTCTCTTGGATCAAGTTCCGTGCAGAAAAGTACTCGTTGGACACCTGGGGGCTCTCGAAAAGGCCCTTGTTCAAGACACTCGGGTTGCACAATTTGTCGTTCTGGGCGTCGTTTTCTCGAAAGGGCTCGAAATCGGGGTACACCAAGGGCTCCAGGTCGCTGGCGAGTGGGTACACGCCTTTGCCGGGGCTGTCCATGGAGTAGCGTTTGGCCAAGAGTTCCAGTTTGGCTGCCGTGGCCAGTGACGCCACGCTCTGCCCCGAAAGGAGAGAATTCTTGCTTTTTTTGGACATTTGGGCTGCCGTGGTGGATGCCGTGGGGAGAATAATGGTTGATGTACAGTGCGCACTGCACGCACGGCAGGTGAAGTAGACTAGTGGGTGTTTGCGTGGGCCTGGTGCTACGAGGTACTGGCTACGGATGTGCGGGGCCATTTAGGCATTTCATGGCATTCGCTGATGAGTGGGACTGGGGGTGAACTCACCAATCATCGTCTTCCGGCTCTTCGTCGCTCTCGTCTCTGGTGGCACCCTTTCTCTTCTTCAAAGCGTCCGCCAAGGACCCCGCCAAACTGACCTCTTCGGTCTTTTTGGCCTTGAGCGCATCCGCAAGACCTCCGCCGATGCTATTGGAGCTATTGCCGTTGGAAGCTGGCGCTGGAGCCCGCGGTGCTGGCTTGGATCCGCCAAAAAGATGTGCTGGTGGATCCACTGCTTTCATGTAGTCAAGAGGAGCCCAGCCCTCCATTGTTTCCTTGATGTCCTTGACGAGTCCCCATTGGCCGTTGGTGCTGGTCACGTAAACAATGTCATCCTTGACTAGCGGCACCGACCCGCTGACAGACCCGTCGTAATCATAAAGCGCTTGGTACGTGGGGTACTTTGGCTTGGCCACTGCCAAAGCAGGAGGTGGAGGCGGTGGAGGGTTTGCTTTCTTGACTGGTGGCGTTGGCGCTGGCCCCTTCTTGAGAGGCCGTGCCGGGGCGGTTGGATTCGTTCTGGCTGGCACTTGTGGGTTGGTACTAGCAGGCACTTGTGGGTTGGTTCTAGCAGGCACTTGTGGATTAGCTCTAGCAGGCACTTGTGGATTGGCTCTAGCAGGCACTTGTGGATTGGCTCTAGCAGGCACTTGTGGGTTAGCTCTAGCAGGTTGATTGAAACTAGCCTGCGGCTGTGGCTTTGGCTTCTGTGGTATAGCCGGTGCATTGTTTTGTACGGCAGCCGGGGCCTGAACAGTGCTTGATGGCGTCGTGATGCTTCCGTTATACTGGGCCGAAGGTTGAGGAGGCACGTATGCCTGGGTCTGGGGCCTAGCAACAGGCGTAGGTGCTTGATACGCAGAGACATTTCTTCTCTGCGCTCCACGATTGTAGTACTTGCTGTAGTCAACGGCACTGGAAACACCTCTGGGGCGCTTTGGGTTCTTGCTGTTGGGAGGCAAGCCGGGTTCCACTACCACAGTTCCAGATTTGTAAATGTCACCGAATTTCGGTGCAGCGCCATGCTGGAACTTCACCGTGTGAAACTTCCCTGGCTTCTTTTGATACTGAACCGTCAAGTCGACCTTGACTGAGATGCCGCGATTGATCTTCCTGAGCTGCGTGACCAACTCGGTCTTGAAATCTGTATTGATGAACACATCTGGCGTGGTGGGTGTGGGTGAAGTCAATGATATAGCAACCCAGTTGTCTTGCAACGTCGACAATCCCGCGTAACTGATGCCACTGACGGGGATGGAGAATTCCTTCTGCAACTTGAGCTTTTTGTCGACCAAAACCTCAGCAACAATGTGTAAGTGGCTCTTGGTAAGCACAAGTATGCGATCCAATCTTTTTGAGGATCTGCCGAATTTGGCCAAGAGAATCTGGCCATTAGCGGAGAAAACTACCGGCTCATTGATGCCACATTGGCTCACCACAAATCTTCCGTATCCCAGAGAGTCGTTACACCCCAAATAGTCTCCCATGTAAGCTCTGGAGCCGAGAATCGAAAACCTTCTTCTTTCTTTTCTTCCCTGCAAGAAACCAGAACCTTCGTCACGAAGTTGCTCGAACTTGTTTCCGTGCTTTTTAACTCTCCAGGCACTTTGAATCACTTTTGCTGCGTCCTCCTTTCTCTTGACGTATCGCCTCCACGCTCTCTGGATACGGGCCGCCATGTTGTGCCAGTACTTATCCCTCATGTCTTCCAAAGCGAAAAGAGTCTCCGGTGTTTTGATAAAGACCTTAGTGGTACCCATCTGGTACTCGGATGGCGGAATGTGACAGCTCCGCAAGATTTCGGTCACTGCAGTAATGTCGTCACCCCTCCAAATGTAGTCACCTGCATATCCAGTAGCAGGAGAAAGCAAATAAAATCTCTGGACAAACTTGTCAAAAGTTGTACGGTAAGCGAAACCAGCTCTTCTAATCCTCACGTTTTCTTTCAACCCCAAATATTTCACCTGGTGCAACACCTGCTGGTTATCATACTCCTTTGGTCTTTTTGTTTGGTTCGGTTTGATTGTTCTGATGTACGAGGGCTGGCACTGCGACAAGGTGTCCACCAAGGCGTTGGCACTTCTTCTGATTTTGTCAGAGGCAGTTTCGGGGCGCTTCTTGGAATCAGTAAGAGCAGCCAAAAGGTGGCTGGGAAACAAGGATTCCGTGACAAAGCTGTTGGTCGAGGTGGCCAAAAGCTCTAGCAAGTCACGGAGCATGCTGTCCTTGTTCTTATCGGTCATACCGGAGACCTCGTAGGTGACGTCACCAGCATAATGCTTGATGATAAACTTGCCTCTTCTGTCCTCGAAATGACGGTTGTTGGCACCGACCATGCTCAACCTTTGTGCGAAAACCTGGTCGGCAGCATCGGAGTCAGCATGGGCAGTTTTGATGGAGTCATTCAAAGCAGCAAACAAGCCCGGCTGTGGCCTGATGGCCTCGATCAAATCACACACCACCTTGTTGTTGAAATAGTCTATGGGGGTCCATTTGATTTGCTCTTGGACATATTCATCCTGCTCCGCCTTCAACGTCAACTGAATGAAAATCTGCTGCAACTTCTCGTTCACGTAGTTGATACAGACCTGCTCGAAGGAGTTCTGCTCAAAGATTTCGAACCCGTAGATGTCCAAGATTCCGATGGACTTCTTCTCGACGGTTTGATGGTTGCCCTTTAAAGAGACGTTGACACGCTCTACAATCCAGTCGAACAAGTTGTTGTAGATCCCCTTTGCAAGGGCATCACGAACGGCCGTAGCTTGCACAATGTTCAAAGGCACATGGTAGGTGGAGCCGCGTCTCATGCCGTGGGACGTCTCGATGATTCTCTCAGTCACAGCCTTTTTCAAGATGTCTGCATCCACCTGGAGAAGATACGCCACAAAGTTGGTCACGCCCTCGTCTCTGACCGCAGCATTGCCGCTCTCGTCCTCCACGAAAGATATGTTACCGATCCACAAGATGGACGCAAGCATGCGGAAGATGTTGTCCTGCTCGGCCTGGGACAAGCCAATAACGTTCATGGCGTTGAGCGTGTCCCGGAAGTCCTTCCCGTCGTCAATGCCGTCTGCGTCCACACATTTCGCCGCAGAAGTGTAGATGTAGGTCTCGGGGCCCTGGATGCCGAAAGCCTGCTGGTACTGAGGGGGGCAGTGCTTGGTGAACTGATAGAAGATGTGGAAGTTGCGCTCGTTGGAGATCTGCTGCACCACTCTCTGCTTCTCCAACAAGTAGTTGGTGATGTGGGCCGCACAGGGCTGGCTGGCTGAGTTGAAGAAGATCTCAAGGTACTTGCCGTGGCGCGACGAGTTGTTGTTTCTGAGCGTCTTGGCACACCCAAACGACTCCAACAACGGGTTCGTGGCCAACACCATGTCCTTGATCTTGGAGATGCCCCCGTCCGCCAACGCCGCCTGCTGGTCGTCAACAGACACGTTGGCAATGTACTGCATGATCTGCTTGGCCGCCTCGGTCTTGCCGGCGCCGGACTCGCCGGAGATGATCACACACTGATTGTCGCCGTACGACTTGAGGTTGTAGTACATGGACTCGGCAATGGCGAACACGTGCGGAGGCACCTCCAAGCGGTTCTTGCCTTTGTAGGAGTTGAGCACCTGCTGCGTGTAGATGCCCAAGTCCTGGAACGGATTGACGGAGATCAACACGTGGCCGATGTACGTGTATATGGAGCCGTTCATGAAGCGCTTGTGGAGGTTCTCGTTGATGGCTTCGTCGGAGATCTTGGATAGCAACGTGAGGTCGGAGACGCCCACCTCCTTTTTCTTGGTGAGGTCGAATTCGGCTTTCTTGATGCCGCTTTTGGTGGGAGCTTCCTGCTTGGCCTTGGAGCGGCCGCCCCTTTTGACGATGGCCATGGTTGAAGATGTGCGGGCTATCGGCACTGGAGGTCGCTTAGTAGTGGGGTCGTGCGCGGCACAGCTGCGGCGGAGTATATGGCCAGTGCGGTGCGAGCTGGTGAAGGAAGTCGTGACATGGATATTTATATACTGCTTAGCCACGGAGTAGTGAGCTGACGACGTCAGTTTCGCCGGCTTAGAATGCTTACGCAGGAGGTTGAACGATGCCGACCTGCAGTCCAGACCTGCAGTCCAGACAGCATTGCAGTAGTTGGACCGTAGTGAACAGCATCCGGTCACAATTCAGTCAGCAACAACGTAAACACCAGCACTTAAGAACAGCACTTAAGAACAGCACTTAAGACAGCACTTAAGAACAGCACTTAAGACAGCACTTAAGACAGCACTTAAGACAGCACTTAAGAACAGCACTTAAGAACAGCACTTAAGACAGCACTTAAGAACAGCACTTAAGAACAGCACTTAAGAACAGCACTTAAGACAGCACTTAAGACAGCACTTAAGAACAGCACTTAAGAACAGCAGTTAAGACAGCACTTAAGAACAGCACTTAAGACAGCACTTAAGACAGCACTTAAGACAGCACTTAAGACAGCACTTAAGAACAGCACTCAAGAACAGCACTTAAGAACAGCACTTAAGAACAGCACTCAAGAACCAGCACTCAAATGTAAACCACAGGCCTCCTATGAACACCAGATCCGCACCATCTTGTCCTTTCCGCCCGACGCTACCTTCTTCCCATCCATGCTCCAGTCCACAGCATACACCTCGTCCGCGTGTCCCGGCAAATCAACATTCAACTTGCGTGTCCGCACATCCCACACCTTCAACGTCGTGTCCTTGGACGCACTGACCAAAAGTCGGCTGTCTGCAGACCACGCCGTTTGGTACACCGGCGCCACGTGCCCCCGGAACGTGCCCACAAATGTGCCCTTGAAGCCGTCCCAGAGCTTGATGGAGTTGTCGAACGACGCCGACACAATGTACCGGCCGTCGGGCGAGAACAGCACGTGGTTGACGAGCTTCTGGTGCCCCGTCATGCGGCACACCGGCTTGCTCGACTTCAACGGCTCCCAGAAGTACATGGTGAAGTCGTCGCTGGCCGTCACCAACCGCTCGCTGATGTGGCCGCCGAGCTTGGCCACCTTCTCGTAGGCCTGGAGTGCCTTTTTCCGCAAGTCGGCCATGTCCTGGCTGGCACTGCCTCGCGATGAGGTGTGGTCGAAGCCGCCCTTTCTCAACACGTAGTCCGTGGAAATTGACAAGTGGTTGACCCAGTGGGCGTGACTCTTGAGCGTCTGCATGCACTTGCCGCCTGCACTCATGTCCCACGCCTTGATTGTTTTATCGTGCGAGGCACTGTAGATGATGTTGGACCCGGACCACTTCACACACGAAACTGCATTCGAGTGCCCGGACATGGTCAACAGACACGTTCTGCTCGTGACGTCCCAAACCTTGATCGAGGCGTCCTTGGACCCGGACGCCAACCGTGGCACCTGGCCCTCCTGCGTGAGGTGCAAGGGCTCCCAGGCCAAGCTGGAGATCCACTTGCCGTGACCCAAGAGCGGGCCCCCGATAGGAGCTCCTGTTTTGGCATCCCATAGCCTGACCGTGTTGTCCATGGACCCTGTGGCGATGAAGCTTCCGCAGGGGGAGTATGATACGCAGAGCACCCAGTTGCTGTGGCCAGTGAGTGTTTTGTATGGCGTCTGCGTGTCGCAGTCCCAGATGCGGGCGGTGGAGTCTCCTGCACCAGAACACATTCTTCCAGAGTCGTTTGGCGCAAACTGACAGCACAAGATGGTGGACCCGTGGCCTGCGATGGCGGTGCTCGACCTTGCCACCGGCTTGACCTTGAAGACGGCGCGCGGCGTGTAAACAATGGTCATGAAGTCCTCGGTGGTCTTGATTCCGGGCTTCAAGATCGACGTGTAGAGGTTGTCCTTGATGTCAACAAGCTGGGCGCCCTTGGACTCGGAATCGAGAAGCGAGAACGAGTAGGGCACGGGGTCGTCTGCCTCACCATTGAGCTGGTTCAAAAGCTCCTCCAACTGTGTTTCGGTGATTCCTCCCGGCACCCGAAGCGAGCCTCCCACAGCCTCACCGGAGTCGGCGGCCTGGAATTTTATTAGCACGTTGGGAAGATCCGCGGGAACGAGGTTCACCTCGCGCACCTGCTGAGCCTCTTTCTTCTGCTTCTTGGACGGTGGGGGGATGAGGGTAGCCATTGCTGTGCCTGCTGCTTTCTTGACGTGAGTAGCGGGCTCGGAGGAAAAATACTGATGCTCATCGGCGGGTGTATGCAGGACGCGCCATAAGACGGGCGGATGAGCATGTGGAGCCGCTTGCGCTGGGTCCGGGCCTTGCTGCTGACGGCTGTTGGGCTTGCTGACGGCTATTGGGCTTGCTGACGGCGGTTTGGATGCTCCGTAGCATGGGGTTGTGTCCAGGCGCTGCCACCTCCGGCACTTGCCGTTCTGGGCGCACCGCTGCCATTTGCAGCCGCGCCATAAGCGTCCCTTTGTGCTGGTCCACCACCTCTATTCTTGTCCACTCTTCTTGCCCACTCTTCTTGCCCACTCTTCTTGCTGAAAACATAGCTCCGATATGCTGAGCCGCTTGCATCCTGGCTTGGCCTCCCTCCCCCCCAACGTCCTTTTGGAGGTGTTTGGGTTTATCGAGGCGCAGATCCTCGATTCGTACCTCTCGTTGTTCACAGTCACCGACGTGCTCAACCCGATTTTCCGAGTGGTTCTGACCTTGAAGTACTCACGGTTGGTGGTCACCAATCCCTGGAATGGCCAGATGTGGGGCTTGGCCCGCACCCGTAAAATCGTCCGGCCCGAGCTCTTGCCGTACTACACGTACTTGACGCTCCGGCAGTTCACGTCGCTCTTTTCCAGCTTGGATGCCCGTATCTTCCCCGAGTTCCCCGTGGTCCGCAAGATCCTCTTTGTCTTGGCATGTGAGGACACGACATCGTTGGAGAAACGCACCATTGCTATGACGTTCTCGTACCTCTTGACGTCGATGCCCAGCTCTCTCATGCGCACCGTGAGAAAGATCCACTTGAGCATGGCCGACTTCTCGGAGCTGAAGGTCGACTTTGACGTCACGTCGGCCATCTTCTGGAAGATCAACAGCCAGAGAGGCCTCTTCCTGTCGTTGGAGCACTTGTCGTTGGTCGGGCCCATCACAATATGCCACATCAAAGTGTTGACCTTGAGCTACAGGTACCGGCACTTCACCGCGTTGCGGTCGTTGGACCTCACATACCTTGGGCTCAAGGCCAACTTGAAGCGCCTCAAGATCCCCAACACCGTGGTGGATCTCGACTTGTCGCACAACGTGATCGAGGACCTCGAGGGCTTTTTGATACCGCATCAGATCAGATGCGTCAACTTGTCCCACAACAGCCTTGCGGGCTCAGTGTCCATGCCCTACATCCCGTCGCTCAAAGTGCTCAATCTCCGCAAGAATTACATCCAGGCTGTGGGGTATCTCTCGGACTCGTTGGAGGTGCTCGACATATCGTTCAACGACATTGCGGAGGTTGACTTCAAGCTTCCGCGGCACTTGAAGTTCCTCTTCACCGATATGGCGCAGATGTTCCTCATGGAGGAGGAGATGAAGCACCAGGTGAGCGTCCAGGAGGTCAAGTTGCTCAACCACATTACGTCAAACGGCATCAACATGATGCGCCACAGGTATAATGGTCTATGAGAAGTTCGGGCACGTTCAGGCACCTTCAGGCACGTCACGTGTGGCGGGCAAGCCACAGGGAGTCTTCTTCGCCATCCTGCGATTGGCTGTCGGACTCCTCTGAGCAGTCCCACACCAAGTCCTCCAATAATGTTCCGGTCAGCTCGACGTCAGAGGCCTCGATGACCAGCGGAAGGTTGCCGGAGGTGTTCCAGGGTTCCTCGCTCTGCATTGCTGCGTGGAAGGTTTGCAGTGCTGCGTGGAAGGTTGGCAAAGTCTGCACAGACGTGTCCGGGACACTCTGGGGCGGCGAGGAAGGCATGGCGTACTTGGCCATGCGCTCGGACTCGGCATCCGTGCCTTCGTTGGCTTGCCTGGAGTAAACCTGCGTGGACGTGATTGTTTCCTGAAGGAGCGACGATAGGTTCTCGCTGCGCTCGTTCAGCGGGGTGTCCAGAAGATTGATGAAGCAGTCCAGGCCAATTTGGGATCCGTCAGGGGAAGAAGTATGTTTGAAATCAAAGTAGATGGGCTCGGTGATGTTATTGAGTCCGGAAACGCTGACGACCTTGACCACAGGCACTAGGTAGTGGTCGTCGCTGGCCACAGGCCGTTGCTCGCTCTTGAAATGTGGACTGCGGAAGTACCAGTCGTAGTAGAACAAGAGTTTGCAGGCGAGCTTGCTCTCACAAGGGCTTTTTCTGTCGCCACGGGCCTCGGCAAACGTGACAGGGGTAAGCGTGAGGCGTCTTTGCTGGAAGGTATTCGGTTTGTTGGGGGAGCTCTCTTGTGAGTTCTCGTGAGAGCTAGTACGCATGGCTTGCGAGCTATTTTGATCCGGCGGGCTTGGAAGAGTGTACTTCGGCTCCATGTGGCCGAGGAGAAGCACCACGCCGCAGTTCTTGACCGCCCACGACGACATCACCAGGAAGAGCTCGTGGATGTGCGCCTGGCACCGGAAGTACGGGTTCTCCCTGAGCAACGAGTCGGCCGGAAGCTGCGGGAGCTCCACCAGCTCGATGCCCTCCTCCTGCGCCTTTTCCCGGTTCCGGAGAAGCACGCGGTACTGCTCTATCTGGTGCTTGAGCATGTACTCCTCGTGGGTTGCAGCGAACTGGTAGCGGTAGAGCTCCACCAGCTCGTGGAAGTTGGTTATCACTAGCAACACCGAGCCCCGGGGCTGCTGCGGCGGCGTTAGCTTGAAGAATGCGTATATCTTGGAGAGGCTGTCCAAGTTGTACTTGACGATGCGCCTGTCGGCTATCCACAGCGGGCGGAACTGGGCGTGGCGGTGCAAGAGGTCCCAGGGGAAGTCATTTAGGGTCTGCAACACCACCACCGACGTCTCATCGGACTGGGAAAGATGGCTGCACATCATATGGCAGAGCATGACGTAGAGCACTGGGTTGAGGGGGACGCTCTGGAGGTCGAGGATGGCGTCGCTCTGCAAATTCAACATGGCGTCCAACGCGGGAAGGCCGGACCTTAGGTGGGCCCAGAGCGGGTTCTGAAGTAGGATGTCGAAGAGGGACACCATTGTAGCATAGTGTAGTGTGGAGAGGTGCTCATCGGGCGCACATGCGCTACAGAAGTATAGGCGCGACGAGGGAAATGAGAGCGGAGTTGAGTCAGCGAGTCAAGAAACAGCTGAATAAGCACTCCGCTTAATTTTTAGAGAGCATTTTGGACGTGTCTGTGTGCACTCTTGCTACAGTACACTACAGCACTACAGTACAGTACAGTACTACACTACAGTACACTACAGTACTACACTACAGTACACTACAGCACTACAGCACTACAGTACACTACACTACAATGTACACTACAGTAGTACACTACAACACGCTTCAGTACTACACTACAGCACTACAGTACACTACACTACAGTAGTACAGTACAGTACAGTACAGTAGTACGCTACAGTACTACACTACAGTACTACACTACAGTATTACACTAGACTGCTACACTATACTAACAGATTTCTAAGTAGTAGAACAGAATCCTAAGTAGTAGAACAGAATCCTAAGTAGTAGAACAGAATCCTAAGTAGTAGGTCACTCTAGGAGGTAATTACCTTGTATAGTGGATTGCTTACGAGACTACATCTTCAGTACACTACATTTCAATACACTCGAGGCATACACACTGGTACTAACTCTGGTGTCATTTCAGAATCACTATACTAACACTGAACTACACTACACTACACACTACACTACACACTACACTACACTACACACTACACTACACTACACACTACACTACACACTACACTACACACTACACTATACACTACACTATACACTACACTACAGTACTACACTACAGTACTACTTTACTACAGTAATTCTCTACACACTACACTACTACAGTTCTACTCTATACTAACACTACACTACACTACACACTACACTACACACTACACTACACTACACACTACACTACACTACACACTACACTAGTACTACTCTACAGTACTCACTTCACTATGGTAATACTCTACAGTAATACACTTCTAAACTTCTACACTCTACACTCTATTCTCTACTCTCCACACTTCACTCTCTACACTTCACTCTCTACACTGCCCCGTCTGCACTCCCTCACATCCACTTCCGCGCGTCCAGACCGCTTCCTCGCAGCCACTGCAACCTTGCGCACTCCACGTGGCCCACCCGTACATCCTGCTCCACCGAACTTTTCTGCGCGAACTCTGATAAACCCGTATCTCACCTCACACACTCGCTCTTGCTATCCTTGCACCCAACCCGCTGCGCCTGAGCTCCACTCCTTCCTGCAACTCATTCCCGTCTGCAGATTGTTTCCTGCCTGCAACCTCTTTGCTCCTGCACGCCGTGCGGCCCTCCTGCTCTGCCTATTCACGTTCGGCTGCGCGCTGCCACACCTGATCCGACATTTTCCGATCTCAACAACTGCCTGTCTGTCTGTTCTGTGTACTGCCTGTCTGACCCTGTGGACCGCCTGACACGCCGATTCTCTACAAGACCTTCCGACTCCAAACTGGTCGCCTGGCACACTGAAACCCCTGGTCCAACGCGTGCCCCACGCGCACTCCTCTCAAAGCCTCCATAATGACCAACTACAAGGAGCCTAACTCGGCGTCCAGCCGCCACGAAAACCACCTCTCGCTGAATAAACAACGCCCGGACTCGCACAGCTTTCACCCGGCGCTGATATCATCGTCCAGCTCGCTAGCCAGCTCCTCCACCTCGCAGGGTCTGCTGCAGCCTGGCTCCAGCGACTCGTCTCCGACCCAGTCTGGGCATTTTTCCGAGTCCTCCCGCAAGCCGCCGTCCAAGCCCGGCTCTCTCTCGCAGGTTCTTGCGACGAACCTCTCCAACAGAAACCAATACTTGTCACAAGAAAAGGCCTACTTGAAAAGAATACGAAACCAGAGGGTCGATGATTACTACACCAAGGGCATTAGCGGCGCCAACATCAATCTCAAAGACCCCGACGCTGCCAAAAACACCTCCATAGGCTCGCTGAATGCCAACGACGACGACGACGACGAAGCTAATCTCTCGCCCGTCGAGGACTCCAGTCTCTTGGCTGACATGAACAACGGCAGGTATGAGATAGACTACAGCTTAGCCTTTGACATCATGAAAAGCAGCAATTCCAAGTTGAGTATCGACGACAATGTGAAGATCATCAGCAAGGACAACGTGCGGGACCCGGCCGTCATCGAGCGCTTACAGTGGCAGGCCATGCTTCTATCTGTTTTAACCGGCGACGTTGTGAGGTCCGAGAAAACAAAGATCATAGATTTCGCCAGCACCGAAAGCCAGGAGCATTTTCTCCACTCTAATTATACCGAGAACATCTGGTTTGGGATCCGCGCCAAGCTTTTCAATCGAAGCGAGGATGACCAAAAGAAGATCACCCTCTACCGAAGAAACCTCGTGGATAAGTTGATCGACGAGATCATGGCGTACGAAATCTCCTATGAAGCGGGTGCCCCGAGCCCCCGTGAACAGATTGTGGTCTTACTTGATAAGTACGAAAAAGCGTGTGAGCTATGGAGAACCTTGGAGCAAATGCGACACGACAAGCCCGCGTGCCGAAGTGAAGCTTTCCAAAATCGAATAGATGCTTTGACTGCTTGGTTGTCTATTACGGACGCTATCGAGAGAGAGTACAACTCATTCAAAGCATGGATCGGAAACGATGAAATGGATGTCACCAAAGGCTCAGATATAAAGACTACGCAAGAACCCGACGAAGTCGCATCAAGTGAAGACAACGTCAAGCGAATATTTGAGGAAGACAACAAGTCGCTAGCCGAACGTATCGTCAAAGAAAAAGACGTGCAGATGATTTTCAAGAAGCGTGTCTTCTCTCCTTTAGCTCCATGGATGGCAAAATCCAAAAACACATATGTGCGGCTCGGTGCCATCTTCGAAGTTTTGAAGCTCCCTGACTATGTGCATAATCTCATTGATCTATGTCTTGTGCCAATCCATCTTATCAAGGAGATCATATCGATAAGAATGAAATATGCTATGAAACTTAAGAACCCGACGCTCATGATGATTGACCAGATGATCGATGACTTCAAATCATACATCGCCACTGCCCTTGAAGTCAAAGTCGGTTTGACAGATTACTGCAAAAGCGACTACAAGAAAACATGGTACATCGAGGATTTATTTCAGAAGGAATTGGAAGAGTTTGACCAGGTTGTCCTTCGATGTGTGCGTTACTACTTGGGTTTATTGAGCAAAAAGCTCAATGACAGCTCTAGAACTCTCCATCTGTTCCGCACCAACAAGGAGCCTGAGGAACTCGAAGCTGCCTGGAATTTCTTGAAGAGTTTGGGGAGCTCCATTGATGGTGGTAGTGTTGTTGTGGCAGAAAACATCACCTCTTGTACGTCTCGACTATGCCAAAAATTGTTGGCGTACATCAATCACCAGTTTAACAATCCCCCCTCGCCAGTGAACGGTGCTGCCGACTTCAATCGCTGGTACACCTCCACGACGGAAAATTTTGGTCAGTTGAGGCGTAAACTTGCCAGATTCACAGGCCAGATATCACGAACCTTTACAAACTCATTTGTGTTTGAGATTCCGGTGCACTCTGGCCACAACAAGGAAAACATTCTTGATGTCTTGAAGGAGTCTAATCACTTCCTTGTTTATACCGGCAGCATTGAGGCCAATGGAACTTACCTTTTTGCCAGCGAAGATCTAATGGGAAATGAAGCGGAAATATTGAAAATCATCAGTGGGAGCTGCATCGGGTGTGAATGCATTGAGGACCAAACGGACTTCTCTGATCTCCTTGACCTGCCACACTTGAATGATGACATTGGAATTCCCATCCCGGAAACGAGGAATTCCCGTGACACGTCATACGTTTTAGCTTATTGCCCACCAAAACCAATTATGTGGGATGGTGAAAGAATCAACGTGAAGGTCTCCGAGGTATCAATAACTGAGGTTAAGGTTGGGGAATTACTCCTTATATCCAAATTGAACCACGACACTTTGCATTTGGCAAGAGACCGGTTTTTGGACTCCGTGTCTGATATTTTTGTCAGTGGAACAGTCAAGCTTGTCGAGCAAAGGTCCTCACTTCCCAAAGTGCATCAGGAAATGACAAGGATCAACAAGCTATTTTTTCGAATGACTTTGTCGGTCTTCGATTCGATTTCGATATTAATTTCCAAATGTCGTTCACTTTTTCCAGATGGCGGATATCAAGAGATTGTTAACAATTACTTCATCTATGCCAGGGATTTTGGGAAAAGCTCGATCAAATGGTCTGATTCTTCGAGGAAGTCCACTGTGATAATGAAGCTTATACAGCTTTCAATCGATTGGGTGAGCTTCATATGCGATGACTGCATTCCAACAGAGCGGAAAACATTTAGATGGTGTGTCCTTGCGCTAGAATTTGCTATGGAGATGACGCGGGGTTTCAATGTGCTTGTTCTAGGCGAAGATCAATTTTACAGACTCAAGCTCAAAGTGGCACGGTGTATGTCGCTTCTCATATCCCACTTCGATATCATGGGTGCAAGATCCAACGAAGCAGAGCAGAGAAGATTGCTCAAGTGGTACTCTCAAAGACAAGGCATCGAAAACTCATCCGACGACGAGCAGATTCTATCGGCGTACCGCACTGATTTGATGCAGCAAATCGATGAAATTGAGAATTACAGGAAAGATGTTCAGGAAGATTTGAACTCAATTGGACGGGTCTTGAATGTCTCGGACCTGGAGTACCACTTCGTGACACTTCTCGCGTCCTCGTTCTCGAGTGTCTCCATAAGATGGCAAAAAGGTAAGTTCATCGGCGGCGGATCATTTGGACAGGTCCATGCGGCGGTCAATTTGGACACTGGAGGTGTCATGGCTGTGAAGGAAATCGTGTTCCATGACACGCAGTCTTTGAAACTTATCCCGTCGATCAAGGAAGAGATGACGGTTCTCGAAATGCTCAATCACCCGAACGTTGTGCAATACTTTGGCGTGGAGGTGCACCGGGACAAAGTCTACATATTCATGGAGTACTGCGAGGGAGGGTCTCTTTCGGGATTGTTGGCGCATGGAAGGATCGAGGATGAGTTGGTGATTCAAGTCTACACCCTTCAGATGCTCGAGGGGCTAGCGTATCTCCACCAGTCTGGAGTTGTGCACCGGGACATCAAGCCCGAGAATATCTTGTTGGACCACAACGGCGTCATCAAGTTTGTTGACTTTGGTGCTGCCAAGGTGATTGCTGCCACAGGGAAAACCAGAAAGTTGCTGTCGGCTCACGGATCCAGAGCCGGAAGAGACCCGCAAAATCTCAACTCCATGACTGGTACTCCCATGTACATGTCGCCAGAGGTCATTACGGGACAGGCGTCGTCAAAGAACGGGGTGGTGGACATCTGGTCTCTTGGATGTTGTGTGCTAGAAATGGCCACCGGAAGACGGCCATGGGCCAATTTGGACAATGAGTGGGCGATCATGTACCACATTGCAGCAGGCCATAAACCGCAGCTTCCATCTCCGGACCAGCTCAGCGAAGAGGGCATACAGTTTCTTTCCCGGTGCTTGGAGCACGACCCCGGTAAGCGGGCGTCTTCCACGGAGTTGCTCAAAGACCCATGGATCATCCAGATCAGACAAGCTGCGTTCGGGTCGTCCGACAGCGGTAATACGCCCATTCTGGAGCTCGGCCACGAGATTTTGCACCCGTAGGTTTCAAGACAATAAGGTCCATACTCTAATTCTGTATCATTATGAAGTTCCATACTGTTCATTACTATTTACAAGCCTCCTATCCAAGATTTTTCTCCAAAACACGGCAGATTTCCGAGACGTGGTCACCCTTGATATTCACCTCCCCCGTGATGGTGTTGACACGGATGTTTCTGGAAAGCACATTGCCGTTGTTGATCAACTTGGCCAACTCCTGTGCAAATAGACTGACGTTTCCCTGTACCCTTTTGATTTCGGTACTGATTTTGGTGTTCTGGACTTTCTTGTACACCGGCCAGTGGCCGTATGCGCTCTTCTTGATGTAGTACTGGCCTTCATTTTCGAATGTGTTGTTGGGAAGCTCTTCAGGCTTGATGGACGACAAAGAGGGCGCAGAGTAGACGGGCTTGGCGGCCACGGGCTTGGGCACTCTCAAGCCTCTGAGAAGCAGCAGCGACGACTTCATTCTGTACGAAAAGATCACTGGGAAGGCAGGGGGTAGCAGCCTGGCTAGGGTGTGTTGACTATGGCTATAGGTTTTTGGCTATGGTTTTTTTCGCACAGGTGAGTGTGCACATTACACATGCCTCGCTATATACTTCACACAAGATGAGCCCGCTTCATGTGGAGATTCAAGTCCTTTCGCAGCAGACACTCTTCCTGGCACACGTCGCACCGGTACGACTTGGTGTGTGTCTTGAGATGTTTTTGGTAGTTGGATCTCTCGCTGAACTTGCGGCCGCAGCCGGGCCACGTGCACTGAGAAGGCTTGATGCCAGAATGGGTCCGGTTGTGGATGCCCAACGCAGAGCTGGTGGAGAAGGCCTTGCCGCAGGTGGCGCACTTGTAGGGTCTTTCCCCCAGATGCATTCTCTGGTGCTGCTTCAACATTGCAGGCACGGCGAAGCGAAGCCCACAGGTGTCACACACACACGGCTTGTAGCCGGTGTGCATGTGGATGTGGCGGTAGACCTTCTGGCGCTGGGTGAACTCCTTGCCCCCGTTCCGCTCGCAACCGTACCAGCAGCACCTGTAGCTCGCCTTGCCGTGGCCGATGTGGTCGGTCTGGAGATGCTTCTGTAGCTCGCCTGCGTCCGAGTGGGTCTTGTTGCAGATGATAGGCTGGCCATCGTAGCTGGTGCCGAGCTGCCACCTGCAGGAGAAGTCGTTGTCGGTGGCTTGCTGGGACGCAGACTTCTTGGGAGAGATCTTGACCTGGGTGATGTTCAAGTCGTTCTCTCTCCGGTCGTACACGGGAATCTGGGGCAAGAGATCAAAGCCGGACATGTCGTTGCACGACTCGATGGACGACGGTGTGAGCACGGACACCGCCCGTGGGTCGGGCATGGCAGAGGCCGGCTTGACGTCGTTCTCCACCGTGAGGGTGTGTGTGTACAAGTGGTCTAGGAAGAGCTTCAAATCCGACTCCACGAAGTCACAGTTGTTCCACTCACACCCAAACCGGGACGGCTGCGTCGCGGGAAACAGGCTGAGCTCGGGCTCGAGCTGGTACTCCTTCTTGATGTGGCTGTTGAACACATGGTCAAACAACGTGGAGTCGTGCACTTGCTCGAAACACTGCTCCCACTGACACGGCTGGGACAAGTAGTTTGAGGGTGGTTTTTCGTCCTTGGCGGCCACGCTGCCGAGACTAGCGTCGTCGCTGCATACGGGGTTGAGGTTATTAAACTGCACGAAGAAGTCGTAGTCGGAGTGGGATGTTTTGTGGGAGCCGAGGAACGTGGACTCGGCCATGTTCGCCGGGATCTTGGCGTGGAAACACGAGTGATGCACGGTGTGCGCCGAGTCGAGCAGCAGTTGGGACGGCGCCAGCACGGGCAACTCGGACTCGTAGTTCTTGACTGAGGGGGAATAGAGCTCGGAAGACATGTCGAGCGGCGCATTCTCCAGGTGGCAGTGGTGCGGGAAGTGGATCTGGAAGTCGGAGCTGGCCCCCGGGGCCGCGTCCAACAAATCCATCTTGCGGCGCTTGGACGGCGACGGAGCAGAGTACTGCTCGATGTTCTTCAGCACGTTCTGGATGAGGTTCTCGAAGATGCTCAAGCGCGAGTTCTGGCTGTCACACAAGCTGTTGTCGTGGCGCTCGTTGCCCGTGCACACGGGGTCCGTGCAGATGCTGCTGGACACGTCGGTGAGACACTTGGGGTCGTCGCAGCATTCGGGCTCCGGCGCACTGGCCACGGCGCTGTCGTCGTGCGAGGCCTCGCCGTTGTCGCAGTGGTAGTAGTAGCAGTCGTCGAGGTCGTCGCAGTAGATGTCGTCACACAAGTTGAAGTTGTCGATCTCCTTGCATGCGCTCAAGTCGTCGGCGGGCGGCGCCTGCGTGGGCGGGGCCTGGAGCGTGTGGTCGTGGTTGTGGATGTGGCCGTGGATGTGCAAGTGGTCTTTGTGCTGATGCACGTGGCCGTGGACGTAGCCGTGGGTGAAGAGCTGGTTGTGGAAGTCGTCCAGCGGCGCAAGGTCTCGGCGCAGGGTGTCGAAGTCTGGCTTCACGTGGCGTAGGTCGTGGTACTTGGGCTCCACGTGGCGTAGGTCGTGGTACTTGGGCTCCACGTCGCGTAGGTCCAGGTACTTGGGCTCCACGGCTGGCACCTTGTCCAAGGCGCCGGGCGGCTTGACGTCGGAGAAAAACATCCGGCAGCGTCCGCAGGGGGCGTGAGGGGTCGCTCAGGCCGAGGGCTCGATGGGGTGGCGGCGGCGGCTGGTGTAGCCGAGAGGGCAGGCAGTTGACGGTGGGGCCGATGAGACGAAGATGCGGCTGATTGCAAAAGACAGCGGACCTCGTAAACGCACACCAGCAAAAACTGAAGAGCGGCAGAGGGGCGGGGCGGCACGGGATAAAGAAGTGCTGGGAAAGTATACGTGTCTGGGATGGGAAGACTGGTAGTTTACGTGATATGATGCGAGAGTGCGTATGGCGCGGTGGTGCGTCAGCTACCCTGGTGGTTATGGAGTAGCTCAAGCGAAGCGCCTCGCATGCATACAATAACGGTCATGGACCGTGAAATCGGACGCCCTAATTGGGCATCCGAGCGTGGGAGTGCATGCGGACACATAGTCCGGTCCAGGGGCATTATTCTGTTTGACTTAGATGTAGCCTCTCGCCGGCCTGAGCCGGGTCCGCACATTTGCGTGGTAGCGTCGCTGCACGTCTAAAGTGAATTGTAGTGGAACCTGAGAAGCCTTTGCGCGAGGGAGATAGAAAGCGCAATGTCAACATAAATAGAACTGGGCAGGGTTGTAGGCGTGATGTAGACTGACGAACACGTAGGTCTGACACGTAGGTCTGACAAGTGCATCAGACACGTAGGTCTGTCACGTAGGTCTGACAAGTAGGTCTTAGGGATGTACGGTCTGAAGGGCGGCCGCCTACATAACGCAGTGTGACTACGAACGGCGTCTGGATCGAGTAGGCACACGCGCCGGTTCTGGTTCTGAGATCTCACATTTTGGGCTGCCTCTGCAACAAAAGCCTGCAACGTTGCCAGATGCCCCGGCGGCCATTTTTGCTCTGCCGGGCCGCCAGAAGGGCCGTTTCCGGGCTTAAGCCACGAGCGTGCTTGGAGGGGTTCCTGATTAATGCGCTTCGGGCCATTACAACCAGCACTGGCTGCTATTGTGCTGGCTGGTCCGCTGCGGGATCCTTAAAAGCCGATCCAGAAAGCTGACTTTCCTTTGTTCCCGCCACCCATTGACACCTGTAGTATGACGTACCGCATTTCGTGGCGCACGTGAAATCACCCATTACGCTTGACACGCCGGACATAAAGCGTAGCGGGCGGGATGTGCTCGGGCAGTCTACGGACAGCAGAGCCAGGGTGGTGCTGGGGGGGCAGTGAGCGGGGCCCAGCCTGCTAGACTACGGTTGGTGGGCAAATTAAAGTAAGTTGAGTGAATCAACATTGCCATTGTTAACAATTTCTTTTGCTTCCTCCAGGGCATTCATACATGACCCGGGCGCACTAGTTTTTTAGCTCCTGGATCTCGTTCTCGTCCGCAACAAGCCCCATCACCACCAAGTACATGTTCAAGTTGTTCAACATGCTCTGCTTCTTGTAGAGGTTGGCCATGTCGCTGTTGTCGATTGCCTTGGCCCTGTTCATGACGCCGAATATCTCGTCCCTGACCTCGTCGACGATGATGCGCTGGTGGCTCAACTTGCCTCCCAAGGAAAGGGTGGCCAAAAATTGCCACACGTAGTCATCCTCGGCGTCGCTATGGCTTGGAGGGAAAATGGCTGCGATGCGCGACTCCAACGACGTGAACAACTCGTCGTAGCAGCTGGTCCACTCCGACAAGTCTGTGGCGGAGATGGCGCCCTCCCCTCTCATCAACTCGGCCCTCGAAAGCAAAGTGGTCAACACGGACAACCCGATTTTGGTGGTAGACACAAATGACACCACATTGTGCTGGATGAGGATGAGGAGCAACTTGATGATCTCGTTGAACTTGAAGTCTTGCACGGCATTCATCAACACTTTGCAAAACGTCAACGAGTAGGTGTCCACCAACTTCAACACCTCTCCAGGGAGCTGCTTGGAGTCGTAGGTGGTATAAGAGCCGTCCTTGATAACCTTCAAGTTCTCCAAGTTGCTCATGACCAACGTGATCACAGTCAAGATTTGCTCTCTGCTCAAGAACTTGAACAAACGAGGCAAGATCTTCAATGCTTTGGAAAAGTTAAGACACTGCACGAATGGGTTAACGAAAGATTCCTCGTCGCCGGACGACGATGCCTGGTCCAAGACATGCAATGACTCCCACAACTTCGTGGTGTCAACGTCGGTGGACAACCGCGATTCACTCTCCACGGCCATCAAGTTGTTCATGATATCTTCTAGAATGCTCATGATATCTTTCTTGGAGAACTTCTTGACGGGTTTGCTTGGTGCGGCAATTGAGGACGATCTAGTTTTCTTGGGCACAGCGTCCACTTGTTCGTGTTGGTCCTCGCTGTCCTTTGCCTTTTGAGCTGCCTTGCTCAAGATGACCAATTGCTGCCTTGGCTTCTTGCCAGAACCAACAGAGATCTTCCCTAAAACGCCTCCCCTGGCATTGTGAGGCAACTTTTGTCTCTCCTTGGCCACGGTCACGGCTTTCTGCACCTGCTGTTGCATTCTCTGCAAGGCAACATCGGCCCTCTTATGTCTCCCCCCTAGTCTGTGGCCACTTTGGTCCAAGTAAGCTTGGGCAATGGAGTTTGGCTGCACCTCGCCGAGGCCGTTCGAGCTTGACTTTGGGTGGATCACTTTGTAGACTTGGGCATAGAAGTCTTCGTTGTACGGGTCGTCGGTGACGATCTGAGAGAGCTGGAATCTTGTCACAAAGTCCTTGTCCTTAGGGTTCATGACACCCGAGTATCGCATGATCTTCGCCACTTTCTCCTGCCGCTTGGCCACCCTGGCTTGCTCCGCAGGCAGCAAGCTCTCGATCGGAGCATGCTGGCGCTGAGATAAATCAGGCAGTCTAGGGGCAGCTTGGTGTTGAGGCAGCGACTGCGAAGCTATAGTCTGGCCCTTTGCACCCAAGACAGGGAACTGGGACATATCGCCTCTGGGCTGGTTCGACTGCAAAGGCGCAGTTACCGGTCTTGCAGCCTGCGGGGCGCCTTGGGAAGTAGCTTGCTGGAGAGGGGCCGGAGCCGCAGGGTGGGGTGCGGTAGGCTCCGAGCTAACAGGGGGAGCTTGGGCAGGGAAGCCCGAGCCCGGCATTGGCGGCTGAGCCGCGTGCGGATGCACCTGGCCCAAGTGGGGCGCCATCTGTGGCACTTGCATGTTGTGCATCACCGGCATAGTCTGCTGGTTCAACTGGTTGATAGGCGCCTGCATAGGCATGAAGTGTCCCGGGTAAGGCATGCCGTAGTGTCCGTTGGGAGGCATGTAGCCCTGGGGCACCATGTAGCTACCGAATTGAGGCGGCATTCCCGGATACATCTGCTGGTGGGGAGGAGGCATCTTGTTGCGGGAGTCCGAGGGATCGATAGCAGTCAATTGAGCCTCGATCTCCTCCAAGCTCAAGATGCGCTTTTCGTCGGGCTGTCTGGGGGCCTGGCCCGCGTTTTCTGCTGGGGCCTGCTTGGGCTCCGGGGTGTTGTCGCCCCACAAGTCCTTCATGAACTCGTCGTCGTTGGCCGCAGCACGTGCGAAACTAAGATTGGGTCTGGTGGAGGAGGCCGATTGGGAGGCAGGCATGGAGGTGGCGGAAAAATCGAAGTTTTTGCCAACCTGGTTGACGTTGAAAGTCTCGGAGTTCAAGGCGTCGTCCTCGTCGTACTCGCCCAAGCCTTCGTAGGTGTCCTGGAAGTCGTAGACTTTGTCGTCTTTCTGGTGCAAGTGGGGCGGGGGCCCGGAGGCGTCAAAGCCGAAGAACGACATGGCGATGGTTTCGTAGAGATGGAGTCTGGCTGCGTGAACCGTTGCACAGTGTGTAGTGGCTTGGGGGTTTGCTACGTAGGGTTTTTTTTCGGCCTGAGCCCGACGATAGTGGTGCGCACACGCCCTGCGTCCGCACTAGCCATTGGTGCAGTGCGGGCGAACGGCCGGCAGCGGGTCTTAGCAGTGTTCGTGCGTGTTCGTCGGTGTCTTAGATGTCTTAGGTGTCTTAGGTGTCTTAGATGTCTTAGATGTCTTAGGTGTCTTAGGTGTCTTAGGTGTCTTAGATGTCTTAGGTGTCTTAGGTGTCTTAGGTGTCTTAGGTGTCTTAGGTGTCTTAGCGGTGCCTGGCCCAGTCGGGCACTGGCGCCGACCGCTTTTATTATCTAATCATAGGAACGTCTGCAAGGTGCTCGTGAGCTTGAGCTGCATCTCGTCCCACTCGCTCGCTTCTTCGCTGAGCACGGTGATGGCGCCGCCTGCGCCAATCCTCCACACATTGGTGCTTGCGTCGTTGTCCACGTCCTGTTTGTAGTGCACCATGGACCGTATGATCACCGACCAATCGGCGTCGTCTGTCACGGACCAGTAGCCCGCCACGCCCGAGTAGAAGCCTCTGCGGCCGCACTCGCTGCCCTCCTGGAGACTTTCGATGCCCTGGAGGAGCTCGATGGATCTCTTTTTGGGGGCCCCGGTCATGGAGCCGGGAGGCAACGACAGGTGCAAGACGTCGATGCCCTTGTAGCCCTTCTCGCCCAAGTGGCCCTGAATCACACTCACCAACTGGTACACCGTCTTGTATTCTTCAACGGCCATCAACGCCTGCACCGTGACGTTTTCTGTGAACGACTGCAAGTCGTGGCGAATGAGGTCCACGATCATGAGGTTCTCGCCCATCTCCTTGGGCGTGCGCAACATCCGCGTGGCGTCTGCTAGCGTCGTGGAGCTGGTGTTCCTCACGGTGCCCTTGATGGGCCGCAACTCGGCCATCTTCTGGCCCTGCTTCACGTCGCTGTCTTTCCACGAAAGGAACCTCTCCGGGGAGGACGACACCAAGATGCAGTCGTCGAAGTCCATGTATGCGGAGAAGGGCGACGGGTTCTTCTTCAACGCCAAGATCTTGTACATTTGCCAGGTGCTCAAATACAGCGGAAGGAAGATCTTCAGCTGCGTGGTCAAACATAGCTCGTACGAGTCGCCTGAGTGGAGCGCATCCTGGCACAAGTCCATTTGCTGGCGGTATGTCTCGCGGTCGGGAAACTGGTACCTGATGTTCTGGTCCTCGGCGTCGCAGAGGTCCTTCACGCTGGAGGGAACGCTCGACTGGTCGATCGGACGGACGTCCCTGAGCTCGGTCTGGAGCGCCTGGCAGAAGTCCTCGTCGTTCTCGCGGATGGAGCCCACGACCCACGTGCCTGTTTTGCGGTCACAGAGAATGAACCGCTCGATATATACAAGTTTGGTGTCTGGCGTGGGTCCCCGGCAAAACGACTTCGTCTTCTCAAGGTTCACGTGCTTGCCTTCCTCGTACGAGAACATGCCCATGTACCCTCCTAGGAAGGGCAACCCACGGCCCCGGGCTAGGGGAGCTGTTGTTTCAAGACGGTCCCGAGGAACGTACCGCTGCTGGAGCTTCGACGCCACGAACGCCCACGCGGAAGACCCATCCACGCTAACTGTCTCCAGCACTGGGCCCTTGTAGCTCAGCACGTGCACGTGGCACACGTCGTCTACCGAGTGGGTGATGACCTCGCTCTCGCCCGCCACCGGGAGCCCGATGATGGACCACTCTCCCGGATCGGCAGCCGAGTTGAGAAACAAGAAGTCCACCTGCCTGGCGTGGAGGTGGTCACACACGTCGATGGCCTGGATGCCTGGGTGCAGGAGCCTCACCTCCTCCAACCTTAAAGTTGGTGCTTCTCTGGCTGCGGCGTCCGCCTCGGGCCAGAGGCTGCTTGTGTGGACGGCCCGCCTATCTGAAATGTTGGGGTCCACCACACACCGGCTCTTCTGCCCGCGTGCCTTGCTGTTGTACTCGTCCGCCAAGGCGTCGAAGCGGCGTATGAGCTCGTCACCTCGCTCCGAGCAGACGGACTCGGGGTGGTACTGCACTCCGTATAGCGGAAGCGACGCGTGCTTGGCCGCCATCAACAACGTGGTGTTGTCGGTTTCCCGGCACGTCGCCAACGGCACTATCTGGTTGTTGAGGGTGCTCGTGTCCACATGCAACGAGTGGTAGCGGACGCTGTCGAACGGCGTATCGGCAGCGAAGAGCTCGCTCTGCTGCGGCTCGATGCGGTATATCTGGCCGTGTTTGACCGAGTGTAGTCTGGTCACGGGGTTGCCAAACTCCTGGCACAAGCTCTGGAAGCCAAGGCAAACGCCCAACACTGGCACGCAGTCGCCGGGCCTCTCTGCAAACCGCTGGTAGAGGTACTTGACAATGCCAATGTCCTTGTCATTGGCGGGGTGGCCGGGCCCGGGGCCCACGACGATGGCGTCAAAGTGGCGGATCCACGTGTCGAACACTGCCTCGTACTCGTGCTTGGCAAAGGTGTCGTTGAAGATGGTCACCACGGGTTTGGCCGAATTGGCCTCTATCAAGTGCTTGAGGTTGTTGGTGAACGAGTCATACGAGTCGATAAGGAGAATCATAGAGGCCCTGTTGAGAGGATGCGAGCGAATATATATGCGCAAGATGTTTTCTGCATGAGCCTCACTACGACGTTTCTCTGCCGTTTTTACACCTTCGCGATGCTCATTGTTCACCGGGCATTGGCACATCCAACGCGTGCATCCTCCGCGTGTACTCTTGGAGCTTCCGCTCCTGCTCTTCGTACAAGAGGATCATGTCGTAGAGGTCCTTCTGTGCACTCTCCTTCTGTAGTCTTTCCTGCTGCAACTGCTGCTCGCGTGAAGTGTCTGCCACGCTGGAGCTCAGCAATTGGGACTCGAGCTGCTGCCACTTGTGGGTGGCTGCCTCCAACTTGGCTTCCAACTCACTGGCGTGTTGTTTGAGAGCACCGACCTCGCTGACGACGGGTTGCCCGGATTCCTCCTTCTGTTGTCCGCCCATGTCAGCAATCACCGCTTCCTTTTCTGACAATTGTGTTTCGAGGTGGGCCACTTTTGTCGCTAAATTATCAACCTCCTCATTCTTTTGTGTAGATTCCCGAAGCTGCTGCTCAATTTCGGCGATTCGGCTCCTAAGAACCTCTTCGGAGTCTTGGCCAGAATCACTGGCAACCTGCAAGTCTTGCTTCTCTGCAATCAAGACATCTATGCGCTCTTTTTTGGCCTCAATCTCCATGTTCAAGCTTTCGATGTGAGACTTCTTTTTACCAAGCTCCGATCGACAGCTGCTCAATTCATCTTTCATGCTTGTGAGCTCATCCTTGAGAGCTGTTTCCTCATTGGTCCCCTGTTCCTCTGCTTCAGAGATCACCTTTTCAAGCCTCACAGTCTTCTGCAAGAGCTCGTCAATCTTCTCCTGAGCTTCGGCTCTGATTGCTGAAAGCTCTTGGTCGTGTGACTTTTGCTTCTCCAAAAGGCTCTGCTCGAGTTCTGAGATCCGGTCGGTGTACTCTGAGGCTGCAGCCTGGGATGACTCCTGGGTGGCTCTTTTGTTCTCCTCTAGAGCATTCGACTTGGTCCTCAATGCTTCTTGTAGCTCTATGATCTCCCCCTCTAAAACAGCCGTTTTTTCTGTGCTTTCACTGTACGCCTTCTTTAAGTCAGCGTAGTCAGTCAGCAACGACGAAAGTTTCCTCTTCTCGGCTCGAGTCTGCTCCAAATTATCTGTATTGGACGCAATCTCAGACTCCAAATCCAAAATCCGGCTGTTCAAGACTGCTACTCGACCCTGTTCTTCCTTATAAAGCTTCTCCAACTCCGTCTTTTCCTTGGCAACAACTCTTAAATTTTGCGCAGACTCGCCTAGCTCACTGATTACCTGGGCTAGTCTCTCCTTGATTTCGATTACGATCTTGTCCTTAGCTGCTAGGTCTCCGCCCTTGTTGTTCATAGCTTGGAGAAGTGCTTCCTTGGCTTGGAGCTCGCTGCTTATGATGTTTGTCAGTTTCTCCAACTCAATGTACTCAGAGTTGAGCTGCTCTCTCTCTGCTTTGAAATTTTCCACTAGCTGCTCTAAGTCCTCGATTTTCTGAGAAAGCGACTGGATTTTTGAACTCGATTCTTTTTCGAGCTTGGTCAATTTCTGCAAGAGCTCATCTCGATTCTTTTCGAGATTCGAGTTTTTGAGCTCGAGATCCATGTTGGTATTTTCCATATCGTCCAATTCTTCTTGTTGCCTCTCACTTGCTTCGGAATGCTTGCGCTTCAACGACTCGATTTCTTCCATCAACTCCGTCTTCACTGCCTCCAATTCTGCGATTCGATTTTTCAGGTTTTGTTGGCTCTGTTTGAAAGATGCAAGGGAGCTGGATGCACTCTGTGATAGAATTTCAATGTTGCTCTCCAAGTGCTTCATGCGAGTCTCGGTAAGGCCCAAATCATACTCCTTCTTTTCCAACTGCTCTTTCAATTCATTGATTTCCGTCTTTAAGTTCTCATTGTCATCGTTACCTGAATCCTTATTTCCACCTTGCAGAGTAGATTCCCGAATCTGAGCCTTGAGGCCTTCAAGCTGCTCAAATAATTCTTCCCTCTGCTTTTCAAAAGATGATTGCAGCTCAACGAGGTTTTTGTGCAGTTGATCAATTTCAGACTTCAATCTTTCGATTTCTTGACTGTGCATTTCGCTTTGCTCGGCTGTATGTACTTCTTGAACTGGCGCCGCTTCATTGTCAGTTTTTGGCGTGTCTCCGATTGAAATCTTCAAATCCTCTAAATTTTTCACTGCTTCTTCAAGTCTCGTCTCTAGCTCGGATTTTTCCTTGCTTACCGACTCAAGTTGTTGCTTCAATGCTTCAATGTTGTCGACATCAGGCTGCTTTTCTTCCCCGAGCTCCTTCACTTCGTCCAAAACATTGGAGAGAATCTCCAAATCCTCATATGCTTTTGTGAGCTCCGTCTCAAGCTCATACTTGTTCTGTTGCAACTGCTTTTTCTCGTTCTTCAATTCTTGGACCACTGATGCAGCTGCACGGAGTTTTTCCATCAAGCTGTCGTTTTTTTCTTCCAACTGGCTGATTTCTATTTGGAATTCTTTCATTTTAGGGCCGCTTTTGCTCTCTAATGAATTGTCCATAGCTCTTTCTTGAGCCATCTGCAACTTCACTTTGAGTTCGTGATTGGCTTTTTGTGCTGCTTCAGCTTTGGCTCTGTGTTTTGACACTTCCGCTTCAAGGGAGTCTTTAAGCTTCTTCATCTCGTGCTCGTGACTTGCGATCTTCGAATGCGACTCCTTTTGCTCTTTGGTCAATCGGAATAGTTCTCTGTTCATCTTGTTTATTCCGTCCTCGGCTTTTTGCTTTAAGGCTTCAACGTCACTTAATTTCAGTTTGAGGGACTTAATCGCTTCTTCATCCTGACCGTGCAACTTGGAGATCCTGTTGAATTCACTCGTGTAATGAGTCAAACTTGAATCACACTTGCTTTTTTCAGATTGCAAAGATTTCAACTGCAAAGAGAGATCCTCGATCTTGGTGGTCAAAGACTGCTCAGACAGTTTTGTCTCATCTAGTTCCGAGCGGCAAGTATCTAACGACTTTGCAATGGCCGCCAATTCTTCTTGGGACCGCTGGATCTCCAGTTTCAGATGCTCTTCGTTTTCTTGTGCCAACTTCTTGAGCGTCTCTAACTCTTTTCTCAATTCAACATTTTTGTTTTCCAACTCCTCGAAGACCTCAAAGGAGATGCGGCTTTTGGGCTCGAATTCAGGACCTCTGAACAACGCCTTCCGGATGCGGTAGAAGTTATCCTTAACTAGCTCAATATACTCCGGAATGAAAAACAACACCGGAAGACCTGTTGAGTCTTTGTCAAGCTCATGATCAGACTCTAGATCGAAGCGTCTAAAAAGACTGTTGTCCTTAAATTGCTTGACCTTCTGGGAGTAGTGATCAGCGCCAAGGGCTTTGGTTATCAATTCATAGAGGTTGGCCCGTGGGACGGGAGACGCTTTGGTTGTGAATTCAAAACACACGCCCGCAAAGATACAGCACATGCCATGAACCAAGTCAGAGGATTCGGTGGAGTTTTTAGACAAGAATGCCAAAATAGCCTTGATCATCGATGAATCACTCAAAAAGTCGTTGACTGCTTCAAAATCCTCATACAACCAGAAGGTAAGGAGGATCAAATACCCTATGGCAATCCTTGGATCGGGGTTTTCGAGATTGGTGATGAGCATTCCCGATAATGCCTGAATCAAGCACATTTCCTCCTCGCCTTCCTCGGCATCTCCAATCTTGGTCTCCCGCATGAGCGATTTGGTTTCTGGAGAGTCCTGCGAGATGTAAACCAACAACACTGCGGCAAACCACACACAATATGGATTGAGTTTCATATCCGAGTCGTACACGGTGAGAACAGTAAAGATGTTGGCGTAAGGAGTTTTCTTGAGATTGTCGTCAGGCGGAACAGCGTCAGTAGGTTTGGCATCCAGACCGTTGGTGAGTTCTTCACGAAGCTCACTATAGTGGTTGGGATTTTTGCTTGCCTTGATTTGATCAGAGACGAAAGCTATCTTGGCGTCCTGGTTGCCCTTCAAGTAGCAAATGAGACACTGCAACGCAGCGAGTCTGACCTCAAATATATGGACCGAATTGACAAGAAGCGTCCAGTTGAGAAGAGCAAGCGGCGCCGGAATGTTCTGGTCGAAGGGCTGGAGCTGCATGGGCATCGAGGGGTCCATGTATGGCACGTCTATCTGAGAGAACTGGAACTGCAAGTCGGGATTGTCAGCAATGATGTCACCCGTCACCTTGAGCGCCGTCTTTCTGATTGGAATTTCCATGGCTGGGGAAAAGACAAGTCTGAGGACGCTGAAGAAGATTCCCGAGGAGAAGAGCTTCTCCTGGTTCTTGGACAACTCCTGGTTGTCGGAATCCACAAAAGACTCGCATATCTCCAAGGCAATGGTCATGTTTTGGAGTCGCTGGTCGGTCCACACGATCGGCGCCGAGAGCATTGCGTCGCTATCCCCGCCGTTCAGGCTGTCGTCGATGGGCTCAGCTATCAAGCGGGCCAACTGCGGCACGCAGTCCGTCTCCAAGAAGAACTTCTGGTTCGAGGCGTTGTAGCGCAAGAGGTTCGTCAAGAGCGTCATGCAATCTTGCACCAAGATGGACCCCCGGATGCCGCCCTCCTCCTCTATTATGTCGAAGATCTTCTCAAAGGTGTTTTCAAACGCCACCAACTTCTGGATGTTGAAGTTGTGGTTGACCAACGCCATCAAAAGCAAGATGGTTTCGTTGCGGATAGGGTCGTTAGGGTCGTCCAACAAGCCCACGATGGTGGACACGGCCAACGGCGTGTTGATGACGCAGTCCTTGGCTCGCTCGGGCCGCGCCGCCACCACGGCCTCCAAGAGCTGCAACGAGAACATGCGCACCTGGAAGCCCTGGTGCTCCAGGAGCACGTCCATCAACACCTGGATGTGCTCGCGCGACAGTATCACCTCGTCGGCGATCCAGTCGGAGAACTCGTCCAAGCCAATGCGCTCCACCAACAACGGCGACGGGTACTTGCCGTTCTGCACACGCGACTGGTTGGATATCCAGCCGAGCGCCTGGTCCTCGCTGGCGTCCTCGCCTCGTAGAAACAAGATCAAGAGCGTCTCCAACACCGCCTTGACCACGGGCGCGTTGTCAGAGTCCTTTCCGAGCGCCAGGAGAAGAGCCCGGAGCCCGTGCTGCACAACGGGTTCACGGAACTGGCGGGAAAAGCTCTTCAATCCCAACACCGCCGACTTCCTGTCTGCACTGAGCGTGGCGTGCTGCAATCTGTTGCTGAGTGTCTGGATGGCCTCCTCTTCCTGGCCGGGCTTGTGGCCCGAGCTGCGGGAGATGCCGCTGAATAATCCCATTTGGACACGCGGTGACGCAATGTGTGAGGTACGTGTGAGGTGAGGTACGTGAGGTACGTGATACGTGAGCTACGTGTGAGCTACGGTGGGTGAGACCTGAAAGAACACGATCCGGTGTGCATATACCCACGCGTCTCACGCTTCGTAGCACCGGCTGCTTAGGCTCCAGGGTATGACAGCAGGATGAACGAGCCTGCGGAGCTGAGCATGGGCGATGCCGGCGACGCCAGCCACGCCACGCTGACCCTCTTGTTCCCGGACCTTTCGTTGTTCGAGGAACCTCTGCACCAGCAGCAGAGAGCCGTGGTGCTCTCCGACTGGGCAAGGCAGAAAATCGGCACCTTCCAGTCCCGACTCGAGGCCGTGCTCCAAAGCAACGGCTCCAGGGGCTACAAGGGCTACAAGGCGCGTGGCATGCACCGAGTGTCGTCTGCCGTTCTCATCAGACTCGTCAACGAGTCATTTGGTTTCAACGGCTGGTCATCGTCGGTGTTGGACATGGAAACACTCTCCCAGGAGGAGGATCCCGACCAAAAAGTGTACTCGGCAAAGCGCAGGGCGCTTGTACGGATCAGTCTACGGGACGGGACTTGCATCGAAGCACAGGGCTACGGCGAGTCTACCAACGAGCCGCACAAGTACCTTTCGTTGAGTAATAGTCTGAAGATGGCGATCACGAATGGGCTACGCAACGCCATAATGCAGTTCACGGACTTGCTCAAGACGGGCACGTCTATAAAGGTGGAGCTGGTTGGTGTTGATGATCAATAATTATAAATATCGAGTGTATCAATTATCAATTATCAAATCAATTATCAAATCAATTATCAATGATCAATTCAATTATCAATTATCAAATCAATTATCAATAATCAATTCAATTATCAATTATCAAATCAATTATCAATTATCAAATCAATTATCAATGATCAAATCAATTATCAATTATCAAATCAATTATCAATTATCAAATCAATTATCAATTCAATTATCAATTATCAATTCAATTATCAATTATCAATTCAATTATCAATTATCAATTCAATTATCAATTATCAATTTATCGGTTAGATTCTTTAGTAACGTCTGGTGCCTATCAGGTGTGTATTCATTGATGGTTCACAAGGAAAGAGAACCGGGTTTATATAGTTACCAGAGTAGGGTCGTATGGTTGGCTGGTTGTGTTTCAACAGACGATGTACGGTACACATGACTAAGCGTTTTGCGATGCTACCATTGTCCTCAGTAGTATGGAATGTGCCCTGCAGATCAAACAGATTATATCAATTATATCAATATATCAATTATATCAATATATCAATTATATTAATTACATCAATTATATCAATATATCAATTATATTAATTACATTAATTATATCAATATATCAATTATATCAATATATCAATTATATTAATTACATCAATTGTATCAATATATCAATTATATTAATTACATTAATTATATCAATATATCAATTGTTAGACCCATCATGGGTAGTGTACTACCCACATGGATGTTAAAGCCTACACTGGTCGATCAGAACGACCTGCATTCCTCTATGCCG
>NKZR01001499.1:0-77960 GCA_002370795.1 Metschnikowia sp. 03-147.1 | reverse complement strand
TTTCCTGCATATAGAGGGTATGGAACTCTCCCAGGTTCCTGTGTGTAGGTTTGGATGTCCTGTATCGAGTCGTTAGATCTCAAGTCTAACACTTCATCAAAGGTTCCGTGGTCTAGTAGGTTATGGCATCTGCTTAACACGCAGAACGTCCCCAGTTCGATCCTGGGCGGAATCAATTTTTTGCTATATCAACCAGTTTTCTACTAGTTTACAACCGTGCAGGAGCCACGGCTGTTTGCAATTCTGTTCACGAGCCCTATTTATTTCTTCTTACCATAAACTGTCACGTTACCAACCCCCTCGTCCACAATATATTTACCGTCCCTAAGAATGCGGAGAACAGAGGCGCGGACTTTTGGTCCGCCTGCGGAGTGTAGTCCACGGCCCGTGATGATAACCAAAGGAGGAACAAAATCTGCCTTTGCACCGTGTTTGTGAAGAAGACCTTCTGCAACACGCATCTCGGATTCCTGTTGCCACCATGCCTCCAATGCAGCAATGGTAAATGACTTGGCCTCAGCAACAGTGTAGCCATGCAAATCAATAGTTTTGCCGGACGCGCTATGTGCAGGCCGAGAAGCTGCTGAAGCTGATTCAGCAAGTGTTCTTAAATTTGTAGACGAAGGTTCCGGTGCAAAATTGCTTCTTGCACGAGAGTTGTATGTGGCTCCCATCGAATACGCCGCGGAACTAGAACTGCCTAGCGCAGGCAATTTGAAAAGTTTCTGCTGGGGTGTTTGTTTGAGCAATTCAGAGGCAGTGGGAGCATTTTGCTTTGGTGCAGAACGCGCCTCAAACCCGAGGCTATGCTCGTAGGTGATCAGAGTCTTCTTAGATTCGAGAAATAGCCTAGCGAGATCTAACACTTTAAAGACGTCGCCCTGGAAATAAATTAACAGCTTGACAAGGAAATCGTAGTTCAACTGCTGCAATGCAGCCTCTGCCCAGACGAACTGGTTTAACTCTTGAGTTTCTTTCTTGTTTTGGTCGAAAGTGTAGGCCTCCTTCAACACTGCGGACCTGCGGTCTTGGACTCGCGAGGTCCACGCTCGTTTCTGGACCCTATAATGTGCCACGATGTCCGCCAGAGCTCGGAAGAAATCATTCTTGTGCTTGGTGAGATACGGCTTCACCGTGTCTTGTGGGAGGCCCACGACCTGGCTGAGCTGACCCAACGAGTCGCACTGCATTAGGCCCTGTATGGTGGCTTCGAGATTGTTGTTGTTTCGCTGTAGCTCTGCGGCAATGTCACACAATTTCTGATCGGGGAACATGAGCTTGAGATTCTCTACATGCTCCAGGTAGCCGCTTCCTCTTTGCGTGAGAGCCTGCTCCCGAAAAAGCTCCTCTATGAGTGTCTCCACGTTCTGGGAGCAAAGCAAGCGACCGGCCAACTCGCTGCGGGGCTTAGTGGGAAAGAGATCCGCCAAAGTGTCTAGGCCCAGAATATCGTTCATAGGGTATGCAACTAGGCGCGCGCTGTGACTAAGTAGTACTTGTTGGAACATGGATCAGAGTACCTGCGGATACTGCATGTTCACGTGACTACATACGGATGGAACAATGTTGGGTATGGTGAAGAGAGGCCACGGTATAGGTAAGGCTCTCGTCTAGCGCTGGTCTAATTTTAGTCATTGTCTTGCAAACTCTAGTTATTGTCTTTTCCAAGAAAAAAATCGAGAGGGATGAGAGAGGATAACTAAGTAAGAGAGAACCTGCTCAGGCTTGACCAGCATCAATCCGGACAAGGAGTCAAGGAGCTTATGGTGTACGTAGGTGCGGATAAGAATACTAGAAATCGAGATGATTACTGAAGTTCCACAATTAGAGTAGTTGCAAAACTACTTGATGACGGTTACAGCTTACTACAATTTCAACAGTACTCGCGCATCGTGTTGTTGCAGACTTACATCTAGACCCTACGAAGCAGCGTGCGGCCCTTAACAATGTGATGCTCATGGGCATGCTTTAGTGGGAGCTTGCGCCTAGCGCATCTTTTGGGATCGCTGCATTGAGATGCTTTAAATTGTCGGGGATTCATCCTGGGTGCTAGAGTTGAATCAGGGTCTGCTAGTCTAGTATGTTAGAGTGTCGCTCCTTATTCAAGCATGCACATTGTCAGACATGCATGCTTGTGTGGGAAACACAGGGAACTAGGTTGTCCTTCAACTGAGTGGTCGAATACCCTGACAGCTTGGTCGTCTTCTTCTTCTTATCATAACTATACATGCTCGTGCTGCAACAACAGGGCGTGTAGCTTCCCATGGCCCTATTCAGCGCGGCTTGAGAGCCTGCTGGCTAGCTTGTTGCCTACGCCTGGCCCTCCATCGCACTCTTAACAACTGCTATCGCCGCGCTTGTTTGTATCTTTTCGTTTCCGCCCTTTGAGATTCCGTACTCCACATCGGCCAAACCCTTGAGGATATTCGCTCTTGTCTCTGGCTTCAAGTCGTAGTTCGCCAAAATCTCCACGAATCCCAGCAACAAGTCAACCAAGGCCAACCCTTTGGTGGATTTGTACTTGTTGAACGTTAGGAAGCTGGTGGTCCAGTCATCCTTTAACACCAGATCCAACACGGCCTCGATGTCTGCTGGATGAGGAGCACCAATACAGTCGTATATCATGTCCACGCTGATCTCGTCGTCGTCGTTTTCAAGAGCCGCCTTGCAAGCTTGCAACACATTCAACGCCCTTCTCATGTCTCCTTTACAGAGACCTAGCAACGCCAGTTCTGCATCTGCAGAGAGTGCCAACTTCTCCTGTACAATTACGTTTCTGACTCTCTCCTTGATAGCGTCCTGCGAGATCGGCTGGAATCTGAAGCGGGTACATCTCGAGAGAAGAGCGGGATTTAGTTTATGCGAGTAGTTGGCGAGAATGCAGAAACGGGTGTTTTTGGTGTACTTCTCTATGATGCGCCGTAAAGAGTTTTGTGCCACGGCAGTCATAGCATCTGCTTCGTCCAAGATAATCAATTTGAAGCCCTGACTGAAGATTTGCCGGGTACTAGCAAAGTCTTTGATCTGGTTTCTGACAACATCGATTCCTCTGTCGTCACTTGCGTTCAACTCCAACACCATACTCTTGTACCGGGGGCCATAAATTTCCCTTGCCAACGCTGTGATCGTGGATGTTTTCCCTGTTCCTGGGGGGCCGTAGAAGAGAAGATGGGGCAACTTACCTTCATGGACAAACTTCCTCACCGTGGTAACGATTTCCTCCTGGCCATAAATTTCTTCCAAAGAAGTGGGCCGGAACTTCTCCACCCTTCATGTTAGTACAAACCTAAGACCGATTGTTGGCTTTACATACCAGGGCAAGTTTTCCCGATTGGAACTCATGAGGCTATGAGGGACCGAACCAGACGTGTATTGAGACGTGTAGGCGAGCGAAGAGCACGTGATGGGAGAACTGTCGCGACCTAGAATCGCACCCGAGTACCGCCGGCGCTTGCAAGAAGAAGAGGACCTGAAGGAAGACGAATACCAGGTGATTGTATCGAATACTATTTTGCTGTTGTGAACAAAGTTTCATGTCAAAAAAAAAATGTTAAATCTCTTTGTATAGCGTGTCATCTTTATGCAAGGACAATGCTAATCTTCTCTGTATTGTTAAAATTGACAGATGTACCATCGCGAACGACAGTACGAAAATCAATTTTTTTTGCCGTACATACGGAATCATACTATCATCGCACTGCTTCTCTGTTGACAAGTACATCTGTAGTCGCGTCTCGAGTTAGACAGGCTATTGATGGATAAAAAACCGAAGCTTGGCCAACCCATTTTTTGACGACAAACCACGTTGGAACACCCAAAATCCCAGCGGCGATCACTTGAGTGAGAAGCAAGGCCGATATGGGCACGACAAAGTATCATTCATGTCCAGTAAGCAGTGACTGCCTTCGTAGTGGCTGCTGATCGTTCACCGACAGATACCCTTAGGGGTTTCATCCTAGGAATGTACGGGCTTATCTACCCATTTGCAGTTACTGAGTGTTCAAGCTTCCAATTACCGCTGACTCAACAATAGCCAGCCACCCTACGAAGCCCTCCTCGCTTGAGGCTTGGTGTTGCAAGCAGTGGTCAAAGACAATGCATGCTCTGCCCGTAGATAAGACGCGGCAGGTGCACAGCGCTGGTCATTTCCGAGATCAAGGCTTGGTAAATTAGCACTCATGCATGAAAAAAGGGGAAACATCTCGCTTCCCCCGATGTGCTGGCTCTGTCGCTTCATCTGCACGCCTCACGGACACAATCACACATCCAAGCAAATTTGAGCTGAGTTTGAAAGCTGACAGTTTGCAGCGGAGTCCAACCCAACGAGGCTGAAAAGGCTGAAAAGGCTAAAAATACGCTCATTATGTCGTCACGCGCGTCGGCCTGAGACCACTGCCCCTTTGCAGATGACGCGCGCACACTACTGCGGAAGCATACAATAAAAGATGGTCTGCCCCCACCACCCCTCGGAGCACTCATCTTTTCCCCACCACAATGCAACTTGATCTTTGCCCGAAAGAAATAGCCACGTCACTTTTCGCAAGAGACATAAAAACAGACGTGAAGAATACTGCCCACGCTTTCAAGAGCTGGGACACCTGCAAGGCCAACAAAACATGCAAAATCATCGCTATTGTGGGCTTTATTTTGGCCATCTTGTTGGCACTCTGGATCATTTCCACTGTGATCCGCTGTGTCTGTATGGGCTTCTCGTGCGTGGAGGCTTTGTGCTGCTGCTGTTGCAGAAAGGCCCATAAAAACAGATATATGGAACCGGCCCAGCAGCCGCAGTACAACCCCAATATGTATCCGGCCCCGCAGATGAGGCAGATGGACCAGTCGTACCAGCCGGTCAGTACGAATGCGCCGGAAATGAACTACAGGCCGTATGGACAGAAAACCAACGATTTAGGTGGCTACAAGCCGCTGCAGTTCTAGCCGGGAAAGGAGCGTATGCCCATCCCAGGGCCCCAGCGCTTGGGCCGATTAAAGTATTTTCATGAAGCGTCCCCGAGACGGCTGCCGACAGCGAGTGCCACAGGCTGGGTACCACTGTTGCGTGAGGTAAATAACTATGAATAAGATTTATGTCTACTACACCGGAGAGGATGGTCAGTGCGGTATTTATTCAAGTATATTCTGTCAGATCCGCAGGGCGTATCACAATACCCCCGAGGACAATGGTAGCATCGCAGATCGATTAGACGTGTGTACCGTACAACGTCGATCTAAACACCAACCAGCCACCCACACGGCTCCTACTCTGTTAACTATATAAACTCTCTCCCCTTGGGAAGAGCCATCAACGAATAAACACCTGATAGGTCACAGACGAAGAATCTGACATATTCTAAGTTTTATCTATGAGAGCGTCAAATGCATGCCACTGGAGTTGGACCACCCAGGAGCCAAGGAATCATTGCTTTGTACGAAGGAATCATTGCTTTGAGACGGCAGTCACATCAAATAAACATGGCTGCGGCGACACCGAGGATCACAAACGACCATGTGATGTGGATCACCTGCGATGCGCTCGTCACAGCCAGAACAATACCCACAAAGTTGCAAGTAGCGTAATCCTCGTCATCGTCCCAGAAGTAGGACTTCACAATCGTCGCGTTAGTGGAAGGGCAGGTAAAGCCAAAGTCAGCAGGACAGTCTCGCACTAAAATGTGACACACGTTCAAGCAAGGAAGCACTTCGTAGTAGTCAAGCGGAGGCTGGACGTCGTCGTCGATGAACAGATTCCTGGATTCGTCTTTAGAGCGATGCACGTATCCGCTGAGGTCTTTGGTGGAACACCGCGGTATCGTCACAGAGCAGAGCCAATTCTTGTACAGTGTGTTGCATGTCTCACACGACCCTAGAGGCGAAAACAGCGCATCTTTGGTGGTGTTGCACACAATCTGCTGGAGAGACTTCGAGAAATTGGTGAACAAGCTCCGGGCCCGGTCGTCATACATCTGTTTCAAGGCGCGTGGGTCCTGGTACTCCTCCAACGAAGACGAGGGAACCGCATATGCCACCTGGTCGCAGAACTCCAAGTCATAAATCAACGAGCAAGCATCGCTGTCCTGTGTCTCAAACTCAAACGGCCGGTAAATCACACCACCGGTCTGGTTTAGGTGTCTGTCTTGGAGCAACACGCCGACGTACTTTGTGCTTGAATTGAGGCCCTGGATATGGAACTGTTGATGCAAGCCGCCTTTTCGCGAGGTGTAACTGGTTTGGAAATCGGAAGCAGGCAATGCCACAGGGCCGTGCTTGATCGCACACCACGAGTTATTGAGCGACTCCATTTGCTCCTTGTAGCCGTAGTCGAAGACCAAGACGTCGAAGCCCGATGCTGAGATATTGTATGCGCTGAGTGAATTACCCTGTTGCATGGTCAAGTTCCCGGTGGTTATCAATGCAGACGTGGAGTCTGTATCGGTGATTTCCACATATGAGTTGTGATCCCACTGGTGCATGAGATCGGTTTGCGACACGCCTAACTCGTAAGTCCAGGTGTCGTTGGTATTTGTCGACTCCGGTGCCTGCAACACTACATAAAGCGTGAGCCCATCTGGATCGTTGGTCTCAGCCACAACTAACGCCTGAAAGTACCCGCGCTCGAAATGGTACATCTGCGTGTACTCTCGATTAGACATGGCCAGTCCGTTGAAAGAATAGTACACAGTGAGACTTTCGTTGGCGCTTGCCTCGGGGTCCGAAGGTTGCAGACAGATGTTTCCCGTTAAAAACACCAACGGCAAGTAGTTCTCTCCCACACCCTTCGAGGGGTCGACACGATAGGTGAACAACTGCTCCTGGCTCTGAACAATGGAGCCTCTGATTGGCTGATCAGTGAGCGGGTCTGACTTGTCATACCTCGGGGAAAGATCCCAAGAATCGTGGAGAGACGTCAAGTTGTCATTTTCGAGTATGTGGTCTTGATAGATAAAGCTTTCGAACCCTAGACTGTTGAGGGCGGAGACACACGAAGCTAGAAATATGAGAAGAGCAAAGATACTCTGTTGTGTCATCTATTCTTTCGGCTATGGTGGTATGTGTTTGGAATCTAGTGATGGCTCATTAGCAGCTTCCATCGTCGCGCAGTATCAGTTTCGCGATATGAGCCTTCTATTACACACTACTTCGGAGGCGCATGCACTGCTCTGAGTTAACTCCGTCATAGAAGCAATGAATAACCAACAAGAGGCATTGTTCTACGCGGGGCAAAAAGAGGCGTAACTCTCTTACGTATTCCCTCTCTGGCGTGAAACCCGTAGAGGAACTCTCGGATCGACGGGTATTATGAATTAAATTGCATAAAGGGCGGTGCCATTATGGCCCACGCTGACAGGTGTAAAACACGCACTAGAATATTTTCCAAAAACTTCTTCTCTTTTTCTTCTTCTGCTTTTTTTCCGACTCGTCAGAGGCGGGCGTGATGCGTATATCGGGGTGAGAATGCGAAGGCGCAATTTTAACCTTCCTGCTTGAAGAGTCTTCGTTGGACAAGAACTTCTTCAACGGCTTGGCACTCTTTCCCCGCTTCGGCTTCTCGCTATCTGCAAATTTCAAGGCCCTGGACTTAGGCGTTTTCGTCGCATCGTCCTCACCCAGTGGGGAAGATTTGGCATTTTCCTTGGCTTTCTCGGCGTTCAACTTGAGGTTTTTCTTCATTTCGCTGTACGAGATTCCTGGGGTAGCGTTCCCACTATGAGTTGCGGGCTTTTCGATTGGTGGCAACAACGATTTGGTTTTATATGGCACCGCCCCGAAAAGGTTCGAGCCTGTGATTTCTCTCGCTAAAAGTGCACCCTTTCTCTTAAAATCTGGATCCACCCCACGTAACTCTTCACAAAACTTGAGCGATTCGTCTGAGATGGCCTTCAAAAAATTGGCATAGTAGTCTTCGTTGTGCTCCTGTGCTTTCAAATCATCAATCAGCTGCACAACTTTTGACTTGTAATCGGTGTAGAGATGTGCTATCTCGTCGAATGAAGTGTATGATTCAGCAGAAGACTCACTATCTGCACTTGCATTACTGCTCAAAGACTCATCAGAGATGGATCCTGCATCAGAATTATCCAGTAATTCCCTTGATGCGTTGCTCTTCTGCTCTTGTTCATCATCTTCCAGAACATTTTCTTGTGTGGAAGGTGTCTCTCCCGAAATCTCGAGGCTCAAATTTGTTTCAAATTGACCAAGGTTTAATGCCGGCACCACAATAACGGGAAGGGGAAAATTCTTCACCAAACGATCGCTCAAACGCGACGAGTCCCATGACCTTAAGGGTGTGCTGCTATTTTGGTTAGTTCTAGAGCCCGTGCAAACAATGTTGGGCTCATAAAGCTTATACATGTCCTTCAAGACATCTTTTGTTTTCCCCTCGGCAATCTCCACCACCACCTTGCAAACAACATTAGGATTAACTACGCATAATGCATAGTTGATAATGTTCATGGCAATCTGCTTTATGTAATCGGGCTGGTTTCTCTGACGTTGTCTGATTCGCTCAGTCTTTGGGGCAAAATATGGGTCATTAGGGTAATTATTCCGCTTCGTCTTGGACTTGCCGAGAGGCTGTGGAAGTGAAGCCACTATGACGATCGAGTCTCCATTCTCAACAAAATTGTGCATAATCCAGTCAATGGCCACCCATGTATGTTTTCGGGCACTGATGTAAATTAGAATAACTCGGCCAGGTAAAATGGGTAAAAGACCCTGTTTGATAAGCTTTCCTGAATAGAGATTCTCGAAATCCTTGTGCATCCTGGCGATCAGCGAGCATCTTCTGGTGACAATTGGGACGGTTGGGTACTTGATTTGGGGACCAAAAAATGCCGCCATGTCTCTTCGCGACGGCGATTTCATTCTGCTTGGAGAAGTGCCCGGCGAGCGGCCAGGGGGCGAAACAGACAATAAATCCCTATCTCTCCCACGCCCCCTCGAGTCGTGGCGTATGTCAGTCTCAAGGTGAAGCATCTTTCTGTACAATGCATGCTCATCTTCTAGAAGATCTGAGTCATAGTCATCCTTGATTTGGAGGTCTATTGTATCAAAGGAGATGCGGGGCTCGAAATTGGGATTGCTCTTCTGTTGAGGCTTAAAAAAGATGTTTCTATATTCTGTGTTGTATCTGTTTTTGAGCAGTGAGAAAAGTATCTGTGCGTTGGACCCCAGGTCAGTAGCCTCTGTATCGTTGGAGATGGTGTGGTTTAGCCCTCTTGTTTCTGGGCCCTGGGCTTCCTTATTATGTCCTTCCCAATTTGACGAGACCACGGTCAAGTTGGGTGACGTGGTCATGTGGCTAATTTGGGGTCGTTGCATAGGACCAGGCGGGATTAAATGATATAGAGTGGAGGGCTAAATAAGATTGCGGCGACGACTTGTATTGGAGCGGCGGTTTGAACGCTTTGTAATTGGCACAGCGGCTTCGGTTAGATAAGAAGTAAAGTATTGTACGACGGGAGAATTTAGCGCGACCCCAGGGTTGTACCAGCAAGCGATCAAGTAGCGCACAGGCCAAATGTCACTTCCGGTACGCATCTGCACTACACGGGACGAGCGACGATACACATGGCCAATGCAAAATGAGATTCTGGACACCAATCCGTATGAATTGTTGCTTCGCATGTGATGCTGCGTATACGTCATATAACACATTCAAGTTTCTGTCAACCGAGGCATGTGATCTATGAAGGAGAGGAATCGTAGGTGAAAAGGGTAATCTTTTGCCGAGAAAAAGATTGAGTTTTCAGAGAGCCAAGACGAGGCGGGGTTTGAAATCAGTAGGCTTCTGCAGCGCACTTAGGCGGATGCAATTCTATGGCTGAAGTGGATGTGCTCGCTCTAGTTGCAGCAAGCGTGTTTATTCGTCTTAGGCCCTATGGTCAGGTTGGTGAATGATTGTAAGGATTCCTCTGCTTAAAGAACAAGTCAGATGCGTTTGGCTGAGTAGGCTGCATATTTGGTAGTTGAACTGTGTAACCCATTGGTGCTTCTGGTTTATGGTTTGGAAGGGAAACTGCCTTCGCAGAATCACCCAAAAAGTGGTTATCCAATTCCTTGAGCAAATGCAGATATTCTTTCCCATTTTCTTCAGAGTCCACGTTAGTGGCCTCTGTTACATTCCCGTACGACAGGGTACCAGCTGATGCGTGGTCTGCACGGCTGTAGACCTCATTGAGTAGTTCAGACGTGGATGAACTTGCCATGTCCCTTCTGCCCCCAATAAATTTGCCCTCATTATTCACTGAGGGTAATTTGCCGTTTGCAGAATTGATTAGTGGGTTAACTCCGAAATTATGAGCTTGCAAAGACCCTGAACTGGGAAGTGGCAAGGAAACGCCTGGGTGCGGGGAATAATAAGAACTCTGAAACCTGTTCGGACCTTGCTTGAGCAGCCCAGCAAAATGCTCTATGGGGTTATGATCCTTGTTCGTGTATGGTGCAAAAGAATCAGCTTGAGGATTTTGTAAGGCAAGCAGCTCATTCGAAACGCGGCTAGACGCCGCATGTGGAATTGGGGAACTGCTATGCACTGCCATATTATGTTTTTGTTGGTATAGACTGGGTTGGTTGTTTATCCCAGAATATTGCGAGGACGATTTCAGCGGGCTTCTAGGCGTAGTCAGCCGTTCATTCTGACTAGATAGAGAAAAGTCCTCCTTTTCTGACTTCAATGGTTCCGGAAATTCTGCGGTTGTCAAGACCCCGTCTGCAGGCGAGGAAGGCACATCAGGAGAGGCATTTCTTCGGAGGCTAGCCCTGGTTCGTTTGTGGTCACTTCGAGCCAAGGGTTGTTTTCGATCCACCCCCCTTTTTTTCCGAGGTCTTCCTCTTCGGTTCGGGATAGGTGCCGGGCGATGCACTGGTGCATATGGGTCATCGTCGTCTTCGGATCTGAGCTGTGCATTTCTGTCGTCATCTATCGGGTCAGGGCGGAGGGTTCCGGAGAGGCGCATATCAAAGAGGCTCTGGAAATCAGCTTTTTCCCCCATCAACTTCTTTTTGCGAACGGATTTAATGACCTTGTAGGTCTCGCGTAGGAACTTGAGTCTCTGCGCTACATTGGTCACATCAAGATACCACTCGGCCTCCAACACAGAAAGGGGTTTTGAGGCGGCGTTTTTTCCATAGTTCAGCATCTCCTGAAGCGACTCTTGGACCGGCTTTTCGACACTCTCAGCCGACAACGACTGTAGATATCGCTTTCTCGCTGTGGGTGCAACAACTGCGTATGGCGGCCGAGCAAGTGACGCCGCAGATGCATTTCTGGTGGGCGAAGGGGAGGCCAGGTCGAGATCCTTATTTTGGTAGCTGAGGGTGATGAACTTCGAGGACGAATTATCTGGTCGGTTGCACTGGGTCTCTGCCCATTTCGTAGGTGTATACCGAAGTACCACGGGGAAGTGCATTTTGAGGGGCAAGACGCCAATCTGGCTATGCTGAGTATGTGCCTCTCAAGTTGCGTAGTGGCAATGTGGCAAGTTCGGCAGAGCGGTAATTTTTGGGTTGCACTTAAAGTTGCAAGTGTGAAAACGGTGGTGTGGAACCAGTGGTTTTTTTCTGCGTCTCACGAACTGTAAAATGACGGTATGTGGAAATGCCCTCTCCACGTGACACGCCGGAAAACGGGCCTTAGAATTAGCCACAGGCAGCACCAAAGCACTCGTGAGCAATTTGCTGTCTGGACGTGGCCCTGGGGCTTTTGGCCTTCTCGAATGCAAAGCTGGCCCATGATGGTCCTGCATACGGGCCACTCATGTATCATTGCTCGCCTTATTGTCAGTTCCTTGTCCCACAAACCCCGAGCCCTCGCCATGACAACGTCGGAGTTTTCATTTGACGGCAGCCACGAGGCCTTGGCTTCTACGGCATCGAGAATCCAGTCGCTCGTGGAGTCACTCATCGACTTGGGCGTTTTGGTCCACGACAACCAGGGTACGGCACAGTCTCAAAATGCCTTGACCCAGAAGACTAACCAGGTGGTCAGCCAATTGTCTGGCCTCACGGACAGTCCGTTTACACAGCAGTACCCGATACCTGTGGATGTGTTGACGTATATTGAAGACGGCAGAAACCCAGATATCTACACTCGAGAGTTTGTGGAGGTGACGGCTAAGTTCAACGCCAAATTAAAAGGGAAGATGACTGCTTTCGGCAAGCTACAGGAGATTTTGGGGGCCAAGCTCGTGGAGGAGTTCCCACACTTGAAAGAGGGCGTGGACGACGTCAACAGAAGAACCAAGGCTCATGCTCCGTATCAGACTTGATTCTGCGGCTACTCTGGCAGCAGATCATCGCGAGCGCCCTTTCGGTACCGCCTGAGCTACTGCTATGTCCGATTTCAGCAATGTCCAGGGGTTGGTTCAAGGAGCGGATGCATCACGTATTGTGCGGTTTATGAAGATTCCGTTGCATAGATGTTGTTTTCCATGAGTGGTGAGCCATACAGTGGCTGTTTCCAGTGGCTGTTTCCAGTGGCTGTTTCCAGTGGCTGTTTCCAGTGGCTGTTTCCAGTGGCTGTTTCCAGTGGCTGTTTCCATGCAGTGGCTTATTATTTGAGCATGCTGCGTCCTCGTGGTTGTCTGGCACGGACTTGAGCACTTCGCTTGGGTTCTGCATAACCTCTGCAAAAGATCGACACACCTATGGCCCAAGGTGTCTGCGTGGTGCATAGAGTATGCGCGGCACCCAGGAAGTTCAGCCTGGCAAGCGAATTGGGCCCGCAAATCTCACTGTGCACGACACATGCGTGCCGCGCCATCTCTTATCTAATTCGCGCTTCAGCCAGCCTTCGAGCTCACGGGCCGTACGTCGGTGCTTAAGACCTCTTCGGCGTCCCCGGCTCTAAGAAGCGTTGACCCTGTACAAAACCGCAACCTTGCTTCCCCAAGAATCGTAACCAAGTAGATAGCCTCTGAATAGAAAACCGGCCCAAAGCAGATTGCCATTGCAACAAATTCCGACTGTAGCCTCTGCCATGGATTTCTGGATGCAGACGTCCTGGCGTAGCGAACAATTGAGATTCGCCGGCACAACGGTCTCGGAACAATCTGATCGAAACGGGCAGCGCTGGCTTGGACTTTTTCGGTGCTGGCTGCGAACATCTCGGTTGGACCACCTCCGCCATATTTGTCCCACAACTTCACATGGGAGAACCCTCTAGCTCCGCATATGCCCCGAATACTGTCATAGCATTGTATATCACTAAGCCTGGCGTCTCTTCAAGCAGCTCGAAACCATCATCTTTGCAAAGTTACTTTAGGCGGTGTCCGCGCAAGCAAGCATCGCACATCGCTTGTGCATGAACTTGCAGATATCTTCGTAATTCACCGTTAGCCTCAAGCACATCTTGAGCCAAAGTAGATATAAAGGCCAACATGTCCTGCTTCCGAAAAAAACCCAACCTCACATCACCCACACTCCTTTAATACACTTTCCTTAATGAACCAACTGCTTTTCGTCCTTCTTTTTGTTCTCCAGTCGCTTCAGTTGGTCACAGCTGACGACTCCACTGCCACCCGTGTGATTACCTCCACTATCGAGGAGGTTGTGACCATCTTGGAATACAAATTCACTACTGATGGACACTTGACTACAGTGTATGCCACAGGTGGCACGCTGACCGCAACACTCTCTGCCGCCCCAGCAAGCTCCTCCCCCAGCCCCGCATCCTCTGGGGTGCGTCCCTCTTCTGCTGTGGCCGAATCCCTGGCTGTTTCGGCCTCTCCTGTGGTATCTGCAGCACCTATTGTGGCTCCAGTTTCAGCCCAAGCCTCTTCTGTTGAAGCTCTGATAACTGCCAGCCCCGCCGTGGTCAAGGCTGTGGACACCACCTCCTACTATTCTTCCTTCACTTCGACTTACACCGAAGTTGTGGCAGGAACACCGGTGGTCGTCGAGGAGGTCCACTTGTACCTTGCCCAGTGTTAATAATACGTAATAAAGATAGGAAATTACTCTAAAGATCTAATTACTCTAAATGTCTAATTACTCTAAATGTTAGACCCATCATGGGTAGTGTACTACCCACATGGATGTTAAAGCCTACACTGGTCGATCAGAACGACCTGCTTTCTCTATGCCGGATTAGTCTATATAAGAAGGGATTGTTCCTCNTCCTCTATGCCGGATTAGTCTATATAAGAAGGGATTGTTCCTCCTTGAGGAATCATCGACGAATAAACATACTGAAATCACACTAACAGAAGTACTGGACGTAACCAGAATCTAACACTAAAGATCTAGGAAATGTAATTTGCCAAGAATCACTCAAACCTGTTTTCGTTGGGATAGTGTCTCAAAATGCACCTTTTGAGAGAAGCAGCTCAGTGTTTGCCTGTCAAAACATACCAATGCCATCTAGTATTTAGGAAGATGAGTCTCAAACTATCGAAGTGAATATATTCGTCTATTTCTACAAAGCAATCTAAGCATGCTCAACATGCTCAAGAGACCTCTTAGGCCCAGTATCCAACTGCCTGTTTCCGAGCTCGGGAGCTTCATCGCCGAAAACTTGAGCTACTTCCTCCAAAGTGTAGCCAGACGTTTCTGGGAAGAAGATAATAACAACGATAAGCTCCACGCAAAGAATGCAACAGTAGACAATGTAGTATCTCCAACTAATGGCGTCCATGGCAATCGGGTTCACGTAACCGTTGTAAATCTGCGCGATGAAGTTGGAAAACTGAAGAACGTTGATGCCCTTTGTTCTGTGGGAGTAAGGCAAGACTTCCGTGATGTACAAATATGGCAAGCCGTTCAAGCCAATATCGTAGAAAAGGTAGTAGAAGAAAATCATGGCCAAGACTCCGTTGGCAAGGCCCTTGTCGCTGAAGTTCCTTTGCTGGTTGATGGCAGACAATGCTGTCCAGATAATGTACGAGACCATCATACCTGCTAAACATGTGATGAACATGACTCTTCTCTTGAAGTAGCGGACGATACCGGTCAAAGTAGCCCCAATTACCAAGTTGTATATCATCAAGCATCCGTTGATTTCCAACTGCTTGTCGCTGTCGGTGATACCAATGGAGTTCAAAACCTTGACCAAGTAGTAGGAAACCAATCCGTTACCTGACAATTGCATCATCAAACCTACCCAAATACACAAGAAGAGTCTCTTTCTGAGGGTCTTCCTCTTCAAGAAGTCGAGGTATGATGTTTGACTGTACAACTTTTCCTTTTCCAAGGAGCTCTCGATCTCACGCATTTCAAACTCCACCAAGGCGACTTTTCTGGGCTCTTCCGAGTTGCCGGTGTGGAACTTGGACAACACCTTTCTAGCTTCATCGTGTCTACCCTTGGAAATGTAGTAACGGGGAGACTCTGGCACCACCCAGAACATGAGCACTTGAAACAAGGGCAAGGCTCCTTGCAAGTAGGAGGGAATCGTCCAGCAGGCCTTGCCGTTGAGGTTCCTCGTACCGTAAGTGACCCAGGACGCAATCATAGCTCCGAGGTACCACGAAGTGTTGTAGCAGAAGGTACCAGTTTCTCTATGGGTGGGGTAAGAGATTTCCGAAATCAAGGTGGGCGACGACGTCGTAGCAATGCATGTGCCAAAGCCAAGCACCAATCTGCTTCCCAAAAAAAAGGCGTAGTTGGTGGAGACACCCTGCAAGATGGCTCCAATTATGGTTAAGGTCTGGCCAAATATAATCAGTGGCCGTCTGCCAAAACGGTCACTCAACCAAGGTCCAACGGGAAGTCCGGCAAGATTACCAAAAATAGTTGCGTTCGCCAACGCACCCAACTTCTGACCCTCTGGAAAGTCCATATCCTTTTGCCAAATGGCCAAAGACTGCAAGCCGTTTAACATAGAGCCATCGTATCCGTTGTTGGTGGAAGTGATGGTGATCAAGAAAACAACCCAACTTAATAATCTCAAGTGGCCAACCTTCCACCAGGCCCGTTCTTCCGCCATGTAATCCTTAATGGTAACAGGCTCCTCAATGTTTGCCTCAGCAACGACATCAAGATCTTTGCGGTCCAAAGAATCCAGGCTGCTCATATTTTTTGCTGTTCGTTTAACTTTTAAGAGAAGACTTCGATCAAGTTATTGTCGTGAAGGTGTAAAGAATGAAGTCTGAAATTGCGGAGCGGAACACTAAAACTTATAGTTTTCGGAATGGCGCCTTTTAGCAAGGCGTTCTTTTGGGCGTCACCCAAAGGATCATCTGTCTGGGGACCTCGAATGAAATGCCTGCAACCGAGATTCGATCTGCATGGCGCTTAAAATGCATGATGTCTGTATAAGTGCGTATAGTCACACTTTTCCCACGAATGTTCATTCAGAAGAAAGCCACGGTTGACACGCTTGTAGCCTCGTGGGAAAATTTGAAGAATAAAGCTGAAGCGTTTATCTAGCAAGCAACGTTTGTTGAAGGCCACCAAAGGGAAATGTACTTGCTCCATCATTGCATACGTGAGGTACGTGTGAGCTACTATATGCAGAACATCAAAGTTGGCCGGTGGTGTCGGAGTTAGTTTCAAAACAGAAGTCGGCGCGACTACCACAACCAAATTGGAAATGGATCCGCCAGGTGAGAACACCCCCTCAATACCCCGCATACACGCTTTGTGGAGAATCATAATTTGCTCCGCCGCTGCTGATTTCCTTTTCCAGGAACCTTTCGCTCGGCGCACGCTACGTTCCATGACTTGGAGTTGAATTTTGGCCATGGGGTCGAAGTACAAATACAACCAGCAAAGTTGAACTCTACAATAACAAAACACTCTCAATTCAAAATGGGTTTTTTAAAAGTAAAAGGCACCAAGATTGTCACTGCTGATGGCAAGGAGATTGTCTTGAAGGGCGCTGCCCTTGGAGGCCACCTCAACATGGAGAATTTCATCACCGGCTATCCAGGACACGAGACTGAACACAAGAAGGTCTTGAAATCCAAGATGGGAGAAGAGAAATTCAACTTCTACTTTGAAAAGTTCTACGAGTACTTCTGGACTGACGCAGATGCCAAATTCTTTGCGGAAGACTTGGGACTCAACTGCTTAAGGATTCCTTTCAACTATAGGCACTTCCTCGACGATGAAGGCGACATGTTTAAAGTCAACCCTAAAGGGTTTGAGTTGCTCGACAGGGTGGTTAATTCCTGCTCAAAGTATGGGATTTACACCATTTTAGATCTTCATACCGCCCCGGGCGGCCAAAACCAAGACTGGCACTCAGACTCGGAAACACACAAGGCTCAATTCTGGACCTTCAAGATCTTCCAGGACATTGTTCTCAACTTGTGGAAAGAACTCGCCTTGCACTACAAAGACAATGAGTGGGTGGCGGGATACAATCCATTGAATGAGCCTGCGCTGAGCGACCACAGCAAGCTCATCGAATTCTATGGCAAGACCGAAAAGGCCATTCGTGCCGTGGACCCGGACCACATTTTATTCTTAGACGGAAACACTTATTCGATGGATTTCAGACAATTTCCCGACACGGTGTGGCCCAACTGTGTCTATGCTATTCACGACTACACCTTGTTCGGATTTCCTGGCCGTCTGGAAGCTTATGAGGGCAAAGAAGACCAGTTCAATCGGTTGAAGCTGTCCTACGAAAGGAAATTAGAGTACATGCAAAAACATCAAGTTCCCGTGTGGAACGGAGAGTTTGGCCCAGTGTATGCTTCCGACTTCCGTGGGGACAAGGATGCCGACTCCATCAACAGGTCCAGATACCGCGTCTTGAAGGACCAGTTAAAAATCTACAAGGAGGGAGATCCATCGGGAGACAAGAAGCCTATTTCGTGGTCCATTTGGATCTGGAAGGATATAGGTTATCAGGGAATGGTCCACGTGAACCCTAGCTCTAAACTTTACTCCGTGTTTGGAGACTGGTTGCACAAGAAGAGAAACTTGGGCTTGGACAGATGGGGCAACGACATTGCACCTGAAAATAGCAAGATCTACAAGAGCTTGGTCAATCACATTGAGGCGAATATCCCCGATAAGTATCACAAGGTGTTGTACCCAACCAACTGGACCGTGGAGGATTACATCACCAGGGTGACCAGAGACATGGTCTTTTCCCAGTACACCCAGCATGAGTATGCTGACTTGGTCGCCAGCTTGTCTTTGGAGGAGCTTGACGAATTGGCCGCGTGTTTCAAATTCGAGAACTGCGTCAAGAGAGATGAGCTCAACCAGATCTTGAAGGATTACTAGACATAGGATGTCTGTAGTTCACAATGCTAGTGATAAATTGATCAAATGACTAATGAGTAATCGACCGTTACAGTTTCGCTATGGTCAGAGAAATGAACACTCACCTGTCATGCAATCACAAGACTACTACACCACTGGACTGTACACTATTGCACTAGTATTTTCTATGCCAAAGTAGCCCTCTTCGACTTAATTCACCGCTTTATCTCTCATTTCTTTCTTGTTCCAGAAACATGAATGGTCCAGAAGATTAGGTTTTATCGTAATTGTCTATGATGAATCTACAGTTACCACCGAAAAGCACACTGTATATTAGGCGTCCAGCCTCTTGATTATCTGCATCAGATGATTCTTCTATTACTTCATCACTCTACATTACTAGCCTCTGACCACTAAACTACTATGCTTTTCTGAGAACGGCTCAGATGACTCAAGGTGCAAATAATCATGGACCGAGGCTCTGTAGCAAAAGCCGGCCATGAACACCGACCATCCGAGCCTTAGATAATTTTCAGCTGTTTGCTGTTTCAAACACACTGGCTATACTGACTATCCCTGAATGACAACGCAGCAATGGATACCCCCTTATTTACCACCGTGAATTGCTATGTAGTGAGTTTACTCAAGTAGCTGCAGATGGTTTCAAGAATACGTCTTTGACGCCAGACTCACCGCATAGCTCTACCCTTCCGATCTACATTTCAGTCCTATAGCTTCCGAAGAGAGGATTTTTCAAGTAATACTAAGATTCAGGCAAATTGGGAAGTGCCTTTATAGCCATGCATGACTCGCTAGTGGAGTTTTCGGCAGATCCAGGGCAGGCAGTCATCAGAGAGAACAGCCTCGTTGCCAGAGAAAATGCTCAATGGATGTGAGTAAGGGTTATGCCCGTAAGCCAATGCAGGCACCATAAGGTGGCGTCGCAACACGGCTCTTTTCTGTAGGATTGAAGTTTAGAATTCCAAAGCTAGTTGTTGGGACATAACGACTTCGAGTGAGGCCTCCGAGTCATGGCTTTTCCACAACATTAAACGTTAGAGGCACAATTGTTGTTTAACAATTTGAGGCTTAATGAATTGAGGTGACATAAATTTAGGTGACACTTTATGAATCAATACAAGATTTGAGCAAGTTAAAACCACGTGATACTCAAATCATGGCTAATTGGAGATCAAGTCACAGAATAGAGGGACCACTGGAATGATAGAATTAGTAAGATGTGGGGTCATCAAACTAAAAAAAAAAATCTAACCATTATTTTAAGTAATGAGTGCATTGGTGTCATAATACCGGGCAAGGACTTAGCCCTCCTGTTTCAAAACTACTAAATTTTAGAGGACAGATAGCCTGAATGACTCAACCCTCTTTGAATCAACCGTTCTGTTGGTTACGGCTAGGTGATCTATGAGCCTGTCATCCTACTCTTTCCAGGCCCAAGCGAGGACGCGTTTTTCCGAAAATACTTAGCGGAGAAATATGGGGATTTACGAGAAGATACGCCGGTAGTGATGGGTCGGAATGGGATTTATGTCGCTTGTGTTTCCGTTTACGGACGCGCCTGCCTCTTGGTGGGGCGGGGCGAATCGGTGCGCAGCATGCGTGGGGTTTGGGGAATTCCGCTTTGGTTAAAATAACTACGCGGAAGCGCGGATCTGAATTATGTAACCTTACGTTGTTTACTGACGCAAGGTGCACTCTACGACATTATATGCAGCATTATTTCGCCAGAATAGTAGAGGTTGCGCGGAGGATACGCTTCCACAATAGGACCTCAGGTCGCCCGTGTCCATGGTTGTATAAAATGGAGCGAGCCTCAGTACCCTGTCACTAAAATTCATCACCATGTCACCCAAACAATTAGACGTGGAGCAATTGATTCTGGAGCTCTCGCTCGGCGAGAAAATCTCTCTCTTGGCCGGCCTCAACGCTTGGGAAACCGTGCCTATTGAAAGATTGAACATCCCTTCCGTGACCGTGTCCGACGGCCCCAATGGTATCAGAGGTACGCGTTCCCTCGAATCAGTTCCCTCCAACTGTTTCCCTTGCGGAACCGGTATGGCATCTACCTTCAACAAGGATTTACTTGTGAAGGCAGGGGAGTTGATGTCCAAAGAAGCGAAAATGAAAAATGCTAGCTGTATCTTGGGCCCCACTTGCAACATTGCACGCAGTCCCTTGGGCGGTAGAACTTTTGAGTCTTACTCCGAGGATCCATATTTATCCGGACACGTTGCATCTGCGGTGGTTAATGGAATCCAAAGCAAAAACGTCGTGGCATGCTTGAAGCACTTTGTGTGCAACGACCAAGAAGACGAGCGGAAGGGCGTGGACAGCATTGTCACAGAGAGAGCCTTGCGTGAAGTCTACTTGAAGCCATTTCAGCTCGCTGTGCGTGACTCTAACCCCAAATCCATTATGACCTCCTACAACAGGGTAAATGGTGAGCACGTGTCACAATCCAAGAGGTTTTTGCAAGATGTTTTGAGAAAAGAGTGGGGTTGGGACGGTATGACCATGTCCGACTGGTATGGTACCTACTCCATCAAGGAGTCTCTTGATGCCGGTCTCAACTTGGAGATGCCCGGCCCTACTAGATTCAGAGAGAACATCCAAACCTCCCACAAGGTTGTGTGCAATGAAATACACAGGGATACTATTGATGACAACGCGCGCCATGTGCTCAAATTCGTCAACGAGTGTCTCTTGGCTGAGGTTCCACAGGGCCAAGAAGAGTCTGAAAACAAGGATCCAGCTGCGGGAGAACTTTTGAGGGAAATCGGTGGTGAGTCTCTTGTCTTATTGAAAAACGACAAGAAAATCTTACCTTTGACTGCGAAAGCCAGTTCTGGTAACGAGCGCATTGCTGTCATTGGCCCTAATGCAAAAGCTGAGAGAAACTCCGGGGGAGGTTCTGCATCGTTGAACGCTCGGTACACCGTCACACCTTTTGACGGAATAGTGAATAAAGTCAAGGAGCTTGCAGGTGAGGCTGCCGTTACAATTGACTATTCTATCGGCGCGCTGTTGGATAAGACTTTGCCAGATATCGGACCTAAGTTGAAGACTGAAGATGGAAAAAGCGGCTTAAGGTTGCGTTTCTTCAAGGAGCCTCCAGGAACTCCAGGCAGACAGCACTTTGATGAGTCCAGAGCAGTCACCAGTAAGTTGTTCTTCTCGGACTACAAATCCGACAAGTTAAAGGCCGGGGACCAGCTATTCTACATCGACTTCGAGGGCATTTACACCGCAGAGGAGACTGAAACCTACTGGTTCGGCTGTTCGTGTTTGGGTACTGCGCAGTTGTTCTTAGATGACAAGTTAGTAGTGGACAACAAAACAAAGCAACAAAACGGTGACGCCTTCTTCCTTGGTATGGGAACACGTGAGGAGAGAGCCCAAGTCAAGTTGGAGAAGGGAAGATCCTACAAGTTGCGGGTGGAGTTTGGCACAAGACCTACGTCCAAACTCATAAACGAATACCAAGAGGCAGGCGGCGTGTTTTTTGGTGCAGATATGGCAAAGACCGAGGAGGAGGCCTTGAAAAATGCCATCGAAGTCGCCAAGAAAGCTGACAAGGTAATCATGGTGACAGGTTTATCCAAGGAGCTTGAATCTGAGGGCTATGATAGAAAGAACATGGATGTCCCTGGCTGGACAGACAAGCTTATTCATGAAGTGGCCAAAGTCAATTCCAACGTTGTGGTGGTCAATCAATCGGGATCTCCTGTGAGCATGCCATGGATAGATGAAGTGCAAGGTCTTGTGCAAGCGTGGTACGGCGGAAACGAGTTGGGTAACGCAATCGCCGATGTCTTGTTTGGAGACGTGAATCCAAGCGGAAAGTTGTCCTTGACTTTCCCAAAGAGAGTGGAGGACAATCCCTCGTACTTGAACTTCGGCTCTACCAACGGACGTGTTCTCTATGGAGAGGATGTATTCGTGGGCTACAAGTACTACGAAAAGGTGAAAATAGAGCCTTTGTTTGCCTTTGGATACGGGCTTTCATACACCAGCTTCGAGGTTGAAACCCCGTCTGTTTCCAAAAACGGGAGGAACATTGATATCTCGGTCAAAGTCACCAACACTGGAAAAGTGGCCGGCGCGGAAGTCATCCAGGTGTACATTGAGCCAGCAAGCTCGAAAATCATTCGTCCCGTTAAAGAGCTCAGAGACTTCGCCAAGGTGTTTTTGAAGCCTGCGGAGAGTCAGCAAGTGAAATTGTCGCTCCCGGTGCTTGACGTCACCTCTTACTGGAACAGCTACAAAAACAAGTGGTTGTCGGAGAAAAACACGTATAAAGTATTGGTGGGTACGTCCTCGGACCGCATAGTCGGACAAGGCGAGTTCGAGACAGACGCTGACGTGTACTGGCTCGGGCTCTAAATATGGTTGCTCAGCCGTTCTTCGGTCACTTCATGAGTGCAATTTACCTCCTACGTGGACTACTTTCCTGTATACACACAATCCTGCACACGTTCTCGACTTCTTGCCTATTTAGTATCGTTTGTAAACAAGCTTAGCTATCCCAAATACACCCCCAGATCTACCCCTACATCGCCTAGACCTCATTAACCGCACCAAAAAAACATTGCATCGCCAGCACAAGCACCACTTCCTTTTCCACAATGAACACGTCCCTCGACTTGTCGTTCGACACCTCGAGTCTACTAGAAAACCACCAGCTCAACACAGATGATTTTTTTCAGGACGACGATTTCCTCCCGCAAAGCCCGTCTAAGCAGAGTCGTTTCGTCAAACCATCACAAACGCCACCCCAGGACCTTGGTGCCTCCTTCATTCCGGACTTGCGGTATCTGGGTCTGGCAAACACCAGTGAGCTCTTCCAGGTGACACATCACCTACGAGAAAGTTCAGGGGATCTGCATCTACACAACGACAAAATCGCCAAGCTCCTCAAGCAGCTAGGCGAAGAGAACGAGGATTACGAATTGGACGACAAGTTGCGCACTCGTGTGTTCAAGGGCAGATTTAATGGAGCCAGGAGACTTGATAACTTAGATACCCTTGACATGCATCTTGATTCTTATTTGCACGGAAACACTGCCCTCAGCCGATCGCCCACCAAGGAAGCCATAGGCGTATCCAATGAAAACAAAGAAAATGAATGCCCCGTCCTAGAGCCGTCCAAACGCAAACTCAGCGATTCAAACGACCGCAGAACCCCCTTGAAGAAACTGAAGAGCTATGCGAACATGCCGACATTGAAGAGGCCGAAAATGATGGCAGCTCGCAGCCTTTCCCTAAGTCCATTTACCTCACCGAAAAGAGTATGTACACCGAGAGACACACAGACACCTGGAAGGCCTAACCTCAAGCACAGGCGAAACCTCAGCATTTATTTGGTGGACTCGCTGACGGGCTCGGTCAACGATGCCACTCAGTTTGGCACGGAGCTCAACTCCTCGAACTGCGAAGGATTTCCGTTGCCAGACGATGTAAATGAAATAGTGCAGATACCCACAAACGATGCAGCAAGTCCACCTGCGGCCCAGAAAATGGCTATAATCAAGGCGGTCTACGGCGTCCGACGCCCCAGCCCCGCAGACGTGAAGCTGAGAACAGGGTTCTACTCCAAGCAAGAGTTTGAAAATTTCAAGCTTCACAAGCGGCAGCGAGAAGAGGTAGTCGCGGCTCCAGAACGCAAGGTGCGATGGGCGGAGGATCTTGAATGGTAGTCCTCACAAATAGACTTGCCTTGGACAATGAAAAAACATTGAGGAAATAACGGGAATTGATAATAAACTATGATATTGCGGGTTGAACGTATCCTAGTACTCAGCAAGGCTTTTAGAACTATCCGTAAACGCGCCGAGGAGGCAATAAACCTTAAATTTGCAAGAGCTTTCCAGGCGACATCCACAATAGTGCACCAGGCTTTTGTTGGAAAATGTCACCCAGAGGAATTTATGTAGACTGCATCTAAACAGACCAGGTCAGAGTGTAGCACCCGTGTATGCATCAAAACTCAGCAAGATTCTACCGAGCCTGTCGATCAGTTACCCCAACCCAGTAGTATAGGCTGCGCAAAATGCCGATCATACGGACTTATTGTTCTGTATGCCAAATTACATGTACGGCGTTAGACAGTAGGCTGGGTGCGAAAACCGACACCCAACGAACACGACGCACGGTGAGGCTCAAAACACACTTGCGCAAGGCTTATCGCGAACATCAACACGTAGAGATCTGGAAAAATTTTCTGTCCACTAACTACTCCTGATTTTGCATTTTCCTACAATGACCACATTTTTCGACGGCAAGAAGTCTTTCACTGACGTGAAGGTCACAGACTCCAAAGTGGACACCGCCTCGTTCCTCGAGGCCTCCGAGGCCCTTGTCAAGCTTTTCGACTTGTTGGGTTCGTCTGCCTTTACTATTGTTCAAAAGGACATGACCGGAAACATCGAGAAGGTCAGATCCAAGCTCTTGGCGGACCCAGCCAATGCTTCCACGTTGCAGGACTTGATCTTGTCCGAGGCAGGCACCAAGTCCAAGACCGCCACCCAGGGTCTCTTGTGGTTGACCAGAGGCTTGGAGTTCACTGCCCAGGCCATGAGGGAAACGGTCAACAACCCCTCTAAAGAGTTATCCGTGACCTTCACTGATGCATACAGCAAAACCTTGTCTCAGTACCATGGCATAATGGTCAAGCCCGTTTTCAAGTTGGCCATGAAGGCATGCCCCTACAGAAAGGTTTTTTTCGAGAAGCTTGGCAGCGACCAGGCCAAAGTCGACGAGGAGTTGAGCTCCTGGTTGAAGGCCTTGGAAGAGATTGTGGCCATTGTGGTGGCCTTCTTTGCTCTGGGCAACTACGGAAAAGGCTTGTGATTATACTCTTTGTTTACGTTTGATTTCTGATTTAACGCTCTATTATATGATGACAATTCCCGCTATGTAGTCTATTTACTGCTCGCCCCTGCCGATCTTCTGGGTCTCTTGCATGAGTTCATAGAGCTGGTTGACCTGCTCGGGACTCATTTTCTCTAGCTCTTGCTGCGTGAGCTTGCCCTCTTTCCACGATCCTCCGTCCAAGCTCCTTAAGTAGTCCTGCCATTGCGTCAAAAATCCAATAATGTACAAGGGGTTGTCTGTGGATTTGTGAGCCTTGAACTCGGCCTTGACGTACTCATCGCCAAGATATCTGAGCTCCTGGGGGAGGTGGCGGATGTGCGCCCTCAAGATGGCCTTGTAGAGACTCAAGGGCGGGAGGATCGGCTCGGCCTGTCTCTCGGGCCTCCTTTGACGAATAAGGCGTACTAGCGAAGCTCTCATGGTGTCTGGGGCGTACTCAGCAGTGCCGGCCGAGGTCAGCAAAAGGTCACGTGACCACAAAACTCCAAAGCACCGAAAATTGACTTCGGCTCGCCGAAATGCTGTGGCAAAGAGAGGTCTTAATCTCGGCCTTGTGCCGAAACGGAAAAGGCCCCGGAAAGACGTCGCCAACGTGTGTTTAACCGGCCCTCTAATTCGTGCTTGTGCGCTAACAACCAAATGCAGTACTTTTAGATCTAGATTTAACGAGTTGGCGGCCCCTTTGGGGGCAACCGAAGTTCACCAACACATACACGGCAATGCAAGCACTTTTCCTCAAGGGGAAATTCCCTGGCTAGTGTTGGCGTGCATACAGCGAGGGTGGGACAAGTTTTTTTTCCCCATTACTCCATTTAGGCAGCGCGGCGAGCGAATTTCCTCTTTGGGAAATTTCCTATTAACGTATTGGGTGCAAATAGTGTAAAACATAGCCGGCCATTAAAAGCCCCCGGTTTCCTGACCCAGGGCTTAGTGCATTTTTTTAGTCCCTTTCTAAACTTCCCGACTACTCGCCCACTGTCGCTTACAAGGGTCATTATCGCACACTACAAGAGGCACGCCGTCAGCTCACGATGAAGCTTTCCAGCATCTTCACAGCCGGCTCCATGCTAGCCGGTGCATTCGTTCAAGCAGCACCCACCACAGGCTCTGCCGCTTCCGGTATCGTAAAAAGAAATGAGGACGGCGTCGATGTCATAGACTTTGACTTTGTCATCAGATCCATCAAGGACATCAATGAAAGATACGCCAGTGGCAATGCCAAAACGTTACAGAGAAGAGACGACACGGAGTTCATCGACCAGATGTTGATGGAGTTCCACAACAACAATATTATGGAGGACTTTGTCAAGGAGCTATCCGAAGCACCTCACTTGAAAGAAGCGGTTGAGAGTGGAGTCACCTCGGTGATCTCGTCTGGTTTGGTGAACGAGACTGTTATTCTCCAATCCTTGAGATCTAGTGGAAAACTCAGCCAGTTCTTCGACTCTGTTCTCAATGACGAGGACTTGAACGATGAGCTTTACTTGTCTGCACGTGAAATCTTGGAGAAAAACCAGAGGTCCGGTGACTTGATTGCCCGGAGTACCATTGATGACTCGCAGCCACTTCTCGACTCTTTCTACGGAAACTTGAACAAGAGAATGATCCATGAGGACGAGCTCTTCATGACTACCTACGGTATGTCGAAAAGAGACCTTCTCAGCTCTATTGTCACTATTGTTAAAGAAATCTCCGACCTGGGTCTCGTTCAAGACATCATCCACTCTATTATCGGCAACCAGTCCTTGGTCCAGTATGCTCTTAATTTGTTCACCAAGATCTTCAGGTCCATCAATTGGTCCTCTTTGTTCAATGCCATCAAGAACTCGGGGATCATTCAGAAGCTTTTCAGAGCAATTTTAAACTTCATCACCGGCTTATTCACCGGCGGAACCATCTCCAGCTTGGTCGAGGAATTATTCGGAGGCTCGTCTAACTCTACACACAAGTCTTTCTTGAGCACGTTATTAAGTACTGGTATTGAGATTGGTGGCGATCTCTTGAGCAGTCTTACCTCGGGCTCGTCTTCGGGATCCGGCTTGTTGTCAGAGTTGGCGGGTACTTTGGTTAACGGCTCAGACACTACGGCTACCAAGTCTACCTCATCTGGAACCTCCTCTGGTGGGTTCCTTAGTACTCTTCTCAGCAGGTTGTTTGGTGGAGGCGATTCGCCAAAGTCTACCAGCACCTCTAACTCCTCTTCCTCTGGGGGAGGGTTCTTGGACTCTGTGTTCTCTCTCTTAGGCAGTCTTTTTGGAGGAGATTCTTCAAGCTCCTCTGGGTCTTCAAAAGGATCATCGTCCTCTGGGTCTTCCTCTGGAGGCCTTCTCAGCAGTCTTTTCGATAGTCTCTTCGGAGGAGACGGTTCCTCGTCGCTGGCTCCCGCCAGCTCGGGATCCAGCTCGGGTTCTGGGCTCAACTCAATTATTGACAGTTTGTTCGGAGACAGCCTGTCCGGTACAGGCTCGTCGGGAAGCTCATCTCCTGCCGGCAGTTCCAGTGCATTTAGCAGCAAGAAAGCCTGCTGCTGCCAGGCTAAGAAAATCAAAAAGAGAGCTTTGAAGAGAGCTTTGAAGAAGAAGATGAAGAGATCGGTCAAGAGAACTGTTTCCTCTGCCGACCAGCAAATGAGAGATGGAATGATGCACTTCTTCCTCTTGAAGTAAGCACACCGTAATAGCCCACGTCATACCAATATACAAAATATGAATAATTAGTGTAGTAGATGAAGAGCAGATTATCTCACAGAAGCTTAATATGCGTCATAGATTGACTGTTCACTGTCCATTGCACACTATAACAGAAACACAACGTGAATTACGAGCGAGACTATACCCAAACTAGCCAAACTAAAATTAACATCTAGGCCCCCGCCATTACTTTACAGCTCATAGGGGAAATTTCCCTCTCTGCTCAATTTCGGGAGCCAAAAGCATTACCGCATTGGATAATATACCATTACTGGAAATGGGAATTTTATGTCTCAGGCGAATCCACGCGCGGGTTTAGCGCAGCGCGCATCAGGTTTAAACCGCCTGTGTGCCGTCCAGGCCCTTTTTTTCGCCAGAGGCTCGCACCATATTAGGCAAACTGGCTGCGAACACTTTTACCGCATTAGGAAAAGGTCTCAGAGCGACCCCATTTTCACATTTTCAATTTATAATGCTTGATGTCCCCACATTGGGCTGGGTTTTTCTCTAGCTCGACTTTTTTGTTTCACCACATTCTACCCCAGGATTTCCAACTTCGTTAGGGTCCTGTTACGAGAATCCCTCGCTTAATTTAATCCTCTTCACTTCAAGTACTACTTACTGCGACAGAGACTGCGAGTTCTTTGATGGTCACACAAGATGAAAAAATCTGCATCCATCATCACCTTCTTGTTGTGCGCTAACGCTGCGTTGGCAGCTACGCCCTCGAACCCAGACTTCAAAAACATTGACACACGATCAAATCCCCAAGGAACCTGGGGCCGGGAAAATGACTCCCCGAAATCTAAAAGACTCTTCAGCGAGCTCCTCAGCGCACTTTCCGGTTCTCTGCCTGGTTCCTCGGGTTCAGCTGGCTCTTCGGGCTCTGATCCAGCCGCTGGTACTGCTGCTGAGCCTGCTGACTCTGTCGCTGACAACTCTTCTGCAGACACCGCTGCCAGTGCTCCTGCTGTAGCCGATTTAGCTGCCGCCAATATTGCATCCAACTCGACAGTGTCTGCGACACCTTCCTCGTTGTCTAGCTCCTCGTCGGAAGCTCCTGCCAGCTCTGAAGTGCTTTCCAGTTCCGAGGCTTCTTCTAACTCTGAAACCCTCTCCGGCTCCCATGCCTCAGAGAGTGCCACTCCCAAGGGCTTGTTGAACTTGTTGTTGGGAGACGCTTCTGGTTCTGCTTCAGAATCGGCCTCGGCCTCTCGGTCTTCTTCCATTGCATCTTCCTCGGCTTCTGCAGATGATGATTTGGAGTGCGCAGACGACGACGACGATGACATTGACACGTCTGACGACACTAACGCCAATGGTGGAATCTTGGACGGCCTTTTTGGCACCACAACGACTTCTAGCAAAGCATCTTCCTCTAGCAAGACATCTGACGGTTCCTCCAGCTCTGTGACGTCCGCTGCTAAATCATCATCTACTGGAGGGGGCATCTTTGATGGCCTCTTTGCTGATGCCTCCTCGGCCCCATCCAGTTCTTTGACAGCAAAATCTTCTGGGAATGCAAGTACCACTGAAAAACCCTCCAGCACCGCTAAAGGTATCCTTGACGACTTATTTGGCACGCCCAGTGCCTCTGCTTCCAGCGCATCAGGCGAAGATGAAGACGATGAAGACTGTATTGATACGGACACTCTTCTTCCCAGCGAAAATGGAGCCTCACCTGCCACTGGAAACAATGCTGAAGCTTCTACCACTGACTCTAATGCTTCAAGGATTACTCCCTCGGCCGGAACATCATCTAAAGTCCCATCTAAGGTATCCTCTACTTCGGCCACTTCGGATGACGATGATGATGAAGATGAAGATTGCGAAACCGAGACTGACATCATCATACCAGACATTACCAAGACTACGCTGAAAGCAGCCACCCCACTGGCCAAGACTACTACCGAGACTACTTCTAAACTGACTAAAACTACCACGGACAAGTATGGAAGCACTGTCACCAGTGTTGTTGTTGTCACTGGCACCCCAAAAACTCCAACTTACACCACCAAGCACTCAGTGTACACCACCACTCAGGTGAAGGAAATTACCACTGCCAATGAAGTGGGTGTTGCAACCACCAAGGTCGTTACAACTGTGTATCCAACAACTTTGGCAGACCAGGAGCTTGATTGCGAAGAAGAAGAAGAAAACACATACACTGAAGTAAGTGACGGAGGATCAGGCTCAGGCTCAGGCTCAGGCTCAGGCTCAGGCTCTGGTGCTGGCTCTGGTGCTGGCTCTGGTGCAGGCTCTGGTGCTGGATCTGGTGCTGGATCTGGATCGCCCGCTCAAACAACCAAATGGTGGCAGTCTTCTTCCACGGGTAGCTATGACTCTGAGTGCGACGCTCAGTGTGACGACTATGACTGTGGTGACGACGACTACGACTACGAGGACTCGGATGATGAAGATGATGAGGATGACGAATGTGACGTAACTGGAGGTTCTGGATCTAGTGGATCTGGCTCGGGTGGATCTGGCTCGGGTGGATCTGGCTCGGGTGGATCTGGATCTGGATCTGGATCCGGTGACTCTGGTTCAAAGAAAACACTTGTCACTACCAAGACAACCACCTCCAAGTACAAGACCACTATTGCAGGCCAAGTCACCGAGGCTACCACCGTGAATACGATAGTCTCCACCTACACTACCACCAGCAGGGCCACCACTAAGACTACTGATGTCAACGAGTACACCAGCGATTGCTGGGAGGAGGAAGATGATGACGAAGAAACGGAAACCTCTGAAGCTGCGTCTGAGACTGAAGCTACTGACGCTTCTGCCACCAATAGCGCCACCACCACCGCTGAGAAGTCTTCTGAAGCCACCGCCAAATCATCGGCCGAAGCTTCTACATCATCCGCTCCTGCATCATCTACGCAGGCATCAGCAAGCCTGAGAACGACCTCTGCCGAAGAGGCCCTGCAAACGAGCGAGAGTGCGCAAGCTTCTTCAACGAGTAAAGGCTTACTCGGCGACATTGCCGACGCGATTCTTTAAACCATTTCTGGCTGAGTAAATCAGCTCATTTGTCCCAGACAGATCGTATATCCCAAAATATCACAAGCATATATGTAATTAGAAATAGAGCTTTCCTTCATTCCCTGGATAAACCATCCGCATTCTCTTCTTACAGTGATTCATTAATGTGAATTAAAAAGCGTAGTATTTGTGGGTCAGGAACTGCACGAACATATTCCGCCACTGTTGTTGTGTTGGTTGTTTTCATGTTGTGGACGGCGAGTGCACTTCCTTTACTTGTGCAGTGATTCTCGCATTATTTTGCCACGCATCGTCGATTTAATCATCAATTTTCACCAACTGTTGCGAGTCAAGACGCCTCGTCCGGCCGCTGGCGAACATTCATAAAGCGCGAACAAGCGAGTTTTGTTTGCAACAAATTTGGTACTGCACACGAACCCTTTCATGTATCCTTGAATCTGCGTGAGCTTTGCCCTCACCCCGGCATGAACCAAGCTGCCTTCTTCATCCTCCTCATCATTGTGGTGTTCATATTCACTACAGGGGGTCCAGGCTTCCCAGAACCCATAATAAATGAGTACATAGGTTATCTCAAGCTCGAAAAGGAGCTTCTTTTTGGAAGCCAGTATTATCTAGGGTACGGCAACTTGACTGGTTTCAAGCTCTCATACCAGGATAACGTGGAGGGAAAAAATGCCCTGCTCTGGCCATTTAGATCCTATACCTTGGAAAATCCGTGGAAAGAGAGACAGGAAGATTCTCTTCTACCGAACGAGATCAGCGAGGAAATCAAGAGAATGTGGGGCACAGATCCTGCCGTTGAGGAGGAAAACGCCTATTTATTCAATGTTACCGGAGAAGCCATCGGCGAATTTGATGTGGTTACACCAGAAAGACCTATCCAACGCTACAATCTCGAATTGCCTCCCGCTTTAAAGGAATATTTCAACAAGTACCGGCAAGATAAGTACGAGGAGGACTGGCAGAGGTATCGCGAAGATCCAGAAAACAATTCTCCCCCGCTGGAACTTGATGAGCCCTCTGAAAAAAACGGCAACATAACTCGTTTCAAAAATGGCGATATGAGTCTCGAGATCTACAACCTCGCTGACAGATATCAGAAACTTGGTTTAGGTAAACACAATCTTGATGTGTATGAAGATGCCACGCTTCTTTTCTTGGAACTTAAGTTAAGTGATAAGAACAGCGCAGAGTCCCATGAATTCGGTATGCATGCTGTTTACTTCCATGAAACGGGCTCCATGGTCGGGCTCACAAAATCTGCAAAGTTCAGAGGCACTATAGCTTTACCGCAGTTCACTTTCAATTCGGCAAACCACAACAAAACGAAAGTCCTAATGGAACGCTTACTCAACTCTACAAATTCTGATGATATCTCTATAGATGACATCACCAACGCAGTAAAGCAAGCAGATGCGCTGTGTGAATTGGTCACCTATTTTCAGTTCAAGAAGACGGGACTTGATCTGCATAATTTGAGGCTTATAGATGACGAGCTAAAGCACCCCCTCGGGATGCCTTTGAACAACGGTGTTCCACAGATTGAAGTCGATACAGCTTTGATGTATTCGCCCGACTGTGGCCTTGTTTTCCAGAAGACTCCGGATGTGCCTCTTGTTGGTGATCAAAGCGCCATAAAATTCAACAAAATAAAAACTGCATTGATTGCATTGTTGGTTTTAAGTCTTATTGAAAACAAAATTTTTATGAGGCAAATGAAAAATGGTTCCACCCCCACCCAATTATCAAACATCTCATCAAGCACAATTGGGCTTCTCAGTGGTTATGATCTCATGATTTTAATGTTAATGTTGCTGCTGATTTGGATTTCTGACTTGTATTTGTTATCTGCAAGCATTGCAATATTCAAAGGCATTCTTTTCTACGTCTTGGAGACGCCTTACAGATCTTCAATTGAGGCGACTCAAGTGAATGAGCGTGGAACCACATGGTGGCAAATTTTGAGAGCTTCTGGCCGTGAAAGTAGTGGAACACTGATTGCAGAGCAAACACAAACTAATAGCGATCTAGAAGCGCAAGCAAACCCTGCTGATCTTGCTCATGGCGGCACAAATGCCGCGCCTGCCCCTGTCAATCAAGAATTCATTGTTCCAAATGAACAAAATCGAAGTTTTTTCGTGATAATTTTCTTCACAATTGCCTTTTTGGCATTGTTAATGTTGCAATCAATGTCGTGGAATACCACGCTATATCGTGTGATAAAAAGCGTGTTCTTACTCGTGCTTCATTCCTTTTGGCTCCCCCAATTCTTAAGGAGTACCTTAAAAAACAGACCTAACGCTTTGACTTGGGAATTCATCTGGGGCATAACCATTTTGAAAGTGATTCCCGTGGCCTACTTCACGTTGAAAAAAAAGAATCCTTTCAGAAACTCTTATGATCCTTGGCTATTTTGTCTTGTGGCGGGATGGATTGGCTTTCAAATTTTTCTTCTCTATTTGCAAAGCAAGCTTGGTGCTCGATTCTGGATCAGTAGCAGATTTTTGCCTGAACAGTACAATTATCATCCTATCATCCATATCCTGGCCCTTCCAAGGGGCTTCATCGAGGATGAGTCCACCAAGTCCAAAGCCAATGCAGGCCAGGATGTTTCGATGTACTGTGGCGACTGTGTTATTTGTATGGGGACAATATGCCTCCCCGTGCTCATGGAAAAAGTGGAGCACAAACGTTATGCCAATCTCATGGACGGAGTTATGGTGACTCCCTGTCATCACTTATTCCACACACCATGTTTGGAAAGCTGGATGAAATACAAACTACAATGTCCCGTATGTCGTTCGGCTATACCGCCTGTTTGAAACGGTGCTACTTATGTAATGAATTGATGCATATACGTTGATGTAAGATCTCGACTCCGGCTGTTAAATGTAAATCGCCAGTGCCGGAGAATCACTGCTTGCTCAGTAAAGAATCTGACACATTTGACGACGTTAGACGGATATCCATGTTTATCATGTACTCAGGCGAGAGTGAATGATGGCGCCTGGGCAGTTGTGAACGGCTGGTCTCACGAACCCGGTTGAAATTGATATGTGCAGAGCCCAATGCCTGAGACGAAGTAATCATGACTTGACCCCTACTAGTTTCGTCTTGCGGGGTCTTCTTGGTGGGCGCAATATTGGTATTTGAGTTACTAGTAGAACGTCTCAACCTTGAAAAAAGAGAAGGCGACGGGGTCGTTTTCTTTGGAGAACTACTATGGTGGTTTTTTCTAAAAGGAACCAGAAGAAACGAAATGTGAGGGCGCATCACAGGGCAACAATGCATCTGCCACCGCAAACCCCAATTGACGTCTTTTTGATGCAACGATGTGTCAGGAAGTCGTCAGAACAATGACAGGCTGTCTTGGCAAAAACGAAGAGTTCTTTTTTTCGTATATCAATTTGGATGCACGTTTGAAAAGTTGGGTGCAAAGGGGTAAAAGTCAAAACAGCCTTGGTATATGGATGACAAGGGCTTTAATACTGCGAGTATATGACCAGAAACACAGTGAGCCTTGCAAGCACAAAGCGCAATCGCATAGAACTATATATGGTTATAGCCGTTGGCCAAGAATTGTAGATGGCGCATACAGACAGGCCGCATGCACGTTATGGCGGACGGAGAACGGAACGGAACCGAGCCGACTTTCTGCTAAAAAGTGTGCTCAAACTTGAGTGCCGACCCAAACCAGATCTCCGGATCATACACGTGTATTCGGGTTACGCCGAAGAATTTATCCTCTTGATTAGAGAGAGTTTGCTAGTCACAGTGTGGTTTGTTCGCAGATTGTGTTTGTGACTACGGGAAAGGCTGAGTACCTCCGCTCGAGACACGGATTTAAAGAGTGCCGCGCATTCGTAATTTCCGTACCGATCTCACTTTAAATGTGTCTGTCATGCATGTGTGACTTGCCACCGCCTAGAGCGTTAGAAATACACGCATCCCAAGCACATGATTATCATGGTGCTAAGGATGACAAAACTCTGATAGTGCCGTCCAAGCAATGCTATATCTCGACCTCACGGCAATTGCTAAAAGTAGCAGCAAAGCTTGCTGTTGCACTTCCTTTCATATGTTTGGATTTGACATATGCAACTTCATGTTTTCAAATAGTTTTTTATTTAAGCGGCGACCTTCAATTTTTGTGAATTCATCGTAGAAGGTATTTGAGAGCATCGCGATCGCGATGCGGATCGGATCGGCTTGGATGGCTAAAACTGCAAACTGACTTATGTCGAAAAAATTATTTCCTCAAATTTCCAGATCGCCAAACACTTGCCTATAAGTTTACATTTATTACGATGTACAGTTTTATGATGTAAAGAAACGGAAAGTGGACAAACTTTTTGGAGGCATTATTTTCTATGGTAGCCTTCTGTGCAATGCTATTGTGTACGTCGTAACCTTAGCCCGGAGTCGGTGCAGCCAAATATAGTAAAACGCGTCAGACATATCCCCACTTCTATACGCACTGTTTACCTGACGCTTTTCAAAGCGTTTTTGTAAGCCGCCACTCTTTTCTCATCTCCTAGAATGAAATTACGTGGATCATGGACCAAGCTTTTTGGTAGTGAGAAGAGGTTGCATATCAGCATCCAGAGGTCAAAAGCATCCATACTCTCCTCAACCTTCTCAACGTCATAATTACTTGCGTATTTTGCAAGATTTTGTTCACTTAGAAATTTTTCAACGTGCACAACTTTGAGGTTCTGTTCTCTGGATTGCGCTGACGACTTCTGCTTTGATTTCTGGGCCCGTTCGAGGGCAGAAAAATCATTAAGCGTAACCCGTAATTGTCTGTATAGAGACTCAAGATCGCAACCAGTGCTGTGGTATGAGTCTAGCTCGCCTTTGTGCCTTCTCTCGAACTCGACGTAATACATCTTCTTTACGTCATTCTTGTGATTTTGGAGATATCTGTAGAACCTGAGAGTGTCTGTGGGAAAAACTTTCTCGTTAGCTTCTTGCTGAAGAACCTCATTACGCTTGATGACCCAGTTGTTGAAGATACGCTCTCTCATGGATGACTCGGGCACATTGTAGAACGCGGCATGCTGGGAAAACTTCGGTAGGAGGTCTTCTTCTACCAACATCCAAGGTTCCATTTTGGATATTTCGGTTTCATACTGGTCGAGAATCGCCTCGAACCCCTCGATTTGCTCGTTAGGGAGACTTCTGTGCTCTCCCACGTCGAGAGACCCCTCTTCGTCGTCGAGCCCCAAGTCAAGTCCAAAATTTACATCTGGTGAGTCTTTGCTCTCTTCTGAGTCATTCCCCAGTTCCACGTCTGATGGCTCTTCCTCACTCGAAGAGTAGCCGAGAGATAGCCCCATTCCTGGAGCAGGAAGTGCCGCATTCGACGGCTGCTTAGACGAATCAGCCATGGACTCAGTACTATCCACGCTTTCTTTGGCCAGTAATGCAGTCTCGTGCGATTCTAGTTTGTCATCGCCGTCTCCAGACTTCTGATCTAGAGGCTCTTGGGTCTCGGGCCCACGCTGTTCTCTGACTGCGGGCACATCCATTGTTTTGAATCCGGGAGCCGGATTTCTTGAAGACGCCTCATCCTCTCGTTTCTTGTGGCCGAAGTCTATTCCATTAGACTTGGCAAAGAGGACGGCCAAATCGTCAAAATTGACTTTGCTCTCAAAGTCATTGATCCCGGTGTCCCCGACCTGCCAAACGGACTTCTTCGTCACGGAGTCATAATAAAAGTGCTTGGCTCCTTCCAGAATTGCAATGTACCACAGGGTACCTGCAATGGGATACACGAAGTGAGGCAGTAGCATTGCACGGTGCAACTCATGACCGGATGCGGAAATGTGCTTTCGCTGAGTCGCGACAATTGCCGTGCCGCATTTCTATTCTGAGGACTCTTGAATGAATTGATAGACAGTTATCTACACAGTGCAGACAGAGAAAATGATCAGCTACTATTTACGGCCTACTGCTAACACAAGAGAGAGTGATTGTCTAGCGTATTGCCTGATAAGTATCACTGTCGCATCAATCACAGTTATAGCAGAAGCTTGATCCAGCAAAAGCAACTTCAGTTGTGTGCAGTTCATACGTTTCCAATTAGGCAATAATGTGGAGAAAAGGCGGCTAAGCATTGGGGCGAACTCAACTGACCAAAGTCTTGACGGACATCTTCACATCCCGAGATTCGGTAAGAGACAGCTGCAGGCCGTCCGACTCCGGGCTCTCGTGCCCTTCTTTGGCGTCTTCGTGGGGGGTTTTATACAGCTTGCGTATGCGAGAAATGGCCACTTCAGAGCCTTTATGTAGACTTTTTGCATGTCGTAGAAGTAGGTCTCTGCGCGAAAATGGCCGCGAGCAAATCCCACAGACAAAGGGCTTGGACTTTGTATGGGTCAGAGTAACGTGACGGCTCAAATGCTCTTCACGTGTAAACGCTCGCTCGCATTGCGTGCAGTTGTAGATGCGGGAATTCCCTGTGGCGGTCTTGGTACCGTACGTGCCATGGCTGTTGATGGAGTTGTTGTAGTAATTATCTCGTACATCTGACATGATGTGCACGAATCTCTTATTTGAGCAGTTGAATCTGAAGCCAGTATGGAGTTCCATGAATATGGCCGTCTTGCGAGTACCAAGTTGAGTTGTGCTGGAGCAATAAGAGATGAATCAGGCCTGTGTAGCATTCGATCTGCAAGCGAATAATCAATGACTGTTCCAGACAGACAGGCCCAAGAGATGGTGAAAAGGCTCGTAAACAGAATTAAATATGGCGCCAGCTACTGGGGTAGGAACTTAGATCAGGTGGGGTCTCTACTCCCAGTCCCAGGTTGCGAAGGGTGGTTTCAAACGGGCCCAGCCTAGCTAAAAAGAGCGTTAAGATTTGGCAGGAGAAATGTGTCTGAGGAAATGGTGTTTTAAAATTATACAGTTCGGTCTCGCAGGACATTGAGGTTATTATTAATGGGTGCCGTCACTAAGCACGGCGAGAGTGTTCCCCGCAGTGCCCTCAAAATTTCTGTAATGGGTACTCCACTTCTAAGGTGGGGAGCCTTGCCTGCTGAACGTAAAGCGGCGCCTACTATGTGCACTACACTCCGACTTTTGAGACGGGCAAACTGCATGCTATCTCCGATCAGTAGTCTGCCGTTCTTGATTATATGCACGGTGTTTTTAGCACCCAAACCAGAATTCTTTCAAATTCCTAGCTGTGTCCATCCACATTCCGTACCCCATCAGCTTGCTTGCCCCCTGCATTCCCCTCACGGACTTACACCCTCTTACCGGTATCCCATTAACACTGCCATCGAAAGCATTGCAACGTACGGGCTTAGACATAATGAGAAAAATGTCAAGGTGGGGTTGCGAGACAAGGTCCAATCTATATGCAAGATTTTTGGGCAAAGCCCCTAAATCCTTGTGGACCTCGAACAAGACGAGCTCATCAGAGATCTGGAAATGCCATGAATATGTAGATCTACTTCCGGAAAAATGGGGAGTACATATTCCAGATGCGATTGATGATTCCTCTCAAATCTCTTTCGTCACTCGAGTTAGTCAAAGCAAGTTGATTCATATCATGAGAGAATTCGTCCTGGAGCTTTTTCGGAATGACCTGGTCCGAGAGAAGCGAGAGGTTCACAATTTCCACAAACAACTTCCCGTCCCTAATAAGCTTAGGCTCACATCCCTCTCCATTGGCTAGCTTTTCAATTTGATTCATGCTCTTCAAACAATCAAAACGGCGATCCATCAATGTGCGGGACAATGTGGGGTCTTTTCTGAGGGCATTGTTGGCCTGATATAAGATGAATAGGGACGGCGAAATAGATAATACCCCAAACAATAATTGCTGCAGCTTGAGTAATTTGTCAATTCCATTGATGGCTAGACCTCCGTCCACCTTAGTCTTTTGTACTTGTATGAGTATGGAACGGATCAACAGACCCTTGACTATCGATTTGTAGGGGGACCGAATCTCGTTTTCGTACTGAGACATCATCATGGTGAGATCACCTTGAGCCACCGCAGAGTGGATTTCCGATGGCGACACATCCACATGCGTGTCCTTTAAATAATCGGTGACCATGCGCTCAAGAGAATCCAAATCCGATTTGAGAGATTCTTTGGACGTGATCGTCATGGTGTCATCGTTTCTCAAGATATTTAGCATGTCTGTGACAGGCTTTACAATCCAGTTGTTCCAAAAGCCTGCCACGGTGTCGATAAAATTGTGCTTGAACCATTCAAGTATTTCCATTTTGTTTTTCCATATGTCTGATAACGTCGAGGGTCCGTAGTTGATGGTCACCAAAATGAGTGGCCAGTACCTGGCCAAAAGATTTGGTGGAGCAGTGGACTTCAAGCTCCGAGTGTCATAAATGATACTCTCCACTCGCTGAATTAAGGAAGACACATCGGCGTCTGTAGTAGGTAAGATGGCAGAGATTGCATCGCTGTTGACTGGTAAATTGTTCAAAATTGTACCCAACAATTTGTATTTTTCGTCTAGTTGCTCATTCACATCCTTTATTTTTTTCTTGATCTCCTGGTCAAATACACTAAATATCATTTTGAGTGGGGCTATTTTGGATTGTTTCATGATAAAGTTGACATTGAGTCTTCCTAAAGACTTGGCTATCAGTCTCTTGATTGAGTCAGCTAGAGAGATCAACCTTTCGGCAAATGAAGGAGGTTCGGTCCGCGTAGAGTAGTCATTTCGGTTGTAAGCTTCAGCGATAATTCTGCATATTCTTTCAGGAAACGTCTGCACCCCATACAAAGCTTTAGAGTAGTTCGAGAGCTTCAAGTCTGTCCAATAGCCCAATTGATTTTTAGCGACCACTGTTTGGTAGATAACATTGTTAGACAAGTGATACACCAACAATAAGGTCGAGTACTCGTCGATAATTGAGATCATCTGCTTATCTGTATCGGTTTGAGCGGATAAGTCCTTCACCTTCTTCTGGTATCTCTTCAAGGTGGCCAAACTCACATCAGGAACGGCACCCAACTTAGAGTCACCAATTTTGAGATCATAGTAGAATTCCGTGAAAATGGCCTCGATGGTTGGTTGGCTGGAGGTACGTGAGGATAGGTCGATTGAAGCATCGTATATATCGGTCAAAAACTGGTTGGTATTGTCGTTCAATTTCTTCAATTGCTCAAGAATTTTGGCGGAGATGGTGTTGTTGGAGCGAATCTTGCTCTTCAACAGATTCGGCAAGATCCCTGGCCGGAAGAAGTCCATAGTAGTGATGGTGTCTTAGTTGCTACGGCGCGGTTGGTTGGTGCGAGTGCGGCCTGCTCTCAGTCTCAGTGTGCCTTTGTCAGTTGTAATTAGTGTGGTCAGAATTCTAGTGCCTCAGTCCAAATTAATCGATTGCGGCATGAGTTCATTCGATGCTCTATTTCTGCAATGTTATGGAGCTACATGGAAAGTTTCCTATATGTTTCATTATATGGCTCACAGTGTACTCTAGGCTATACTGGTGCAACCACTATTTCTCATCAACTACTCTTCATCCGCCTTGTCTAAAACACCCAGGCTTTTGATCAATTCATCCACATCAACGTCGTTCCAGATCTTGCGGAGCACCCCGTCCTTGCCCATACTCAAAGTGGCGAATTCCAACTTCTCGCTGTTCAAGTTGCTGCTGTCCACGGTCTTTGAAAGAACCTTGATCGCCAACTCGCACGCCTCTTTCAAATTCATGTCGTCTTTGTAATCCTTCTTGAGCAAAGTCTGCGCTGCAGAATTGTTGGCACCGATCGAGGTAGCCTTCCACCCACTGTAGTTCCCTGAGGGGTTGGATGTGTACAATTGGAATTGATAGCGGTCGTCGTGACCCGCATAAATGAAACTGACACCGAAAGGACGCAATCCTCCGTGCTGCGTGTAGCCCTGTTTGACGTCACATAAGTTTTTTATAAGAAGCTCACAGGGGATCTCCTCGTTATATGTCTTCAAATACCGCTGGGCGGTCACACGGGCATTGTTGACAAGGATCGATGCGTCCGCTGTCATTCCCGCTACGGCACACATCATCTGGTCATTTAAAAAATAAAGCTTTTCTGCGGATCCATCGTTGTCTAGCAACTTGGAAGTGACTTTCTTCTCACACGCCAACACCACACCGTCCTCGGCCAAGATGCCGATGGCGGTACCGGCGTTGGAGATAGCCTCCTGTGCGTACTCCACTTGGTAGAGTCTTCCCTCGGGAGAGAAAATGGTGGTTCTGGAGTCGTATCTTCTAGACATGTGTAGGGTGGTGTTGACAGACTAGCCCAAGGTTTTTTCTCAAGCGTAGTGGCGACTACCTGCACACTGCGCCTATCGAGAATCCACACCGACTGGTCCAGCCGGGATCGGTGGCAGGATGTGGCTTCGATAGTGACTGCCTCTGCTTCACCGCTAACATTCAGACTTGCCCACCGTCCGGTTGCACAAGCGATATGCTTGCACGTGTGAAGTTGCCTGAAGCACGTGATGCGGCACGTGCTCGAGTGCTAGTTAGCGAGGCTTGAACGTCAGCTTCCCAGCAATGAAGTACTTCATCTCGTCCAAAAACGTACCTCTTGGCTACGTGACGCCACAGTTCCCATCTCTTTACTGGCCCACCGGAGGAACGCGGGCCAAGTTCCTGAGCTCCTACCTATACTACTCAGAGGATATCTGGACATTTACGGTGTACTGGTCCATCATCTTCTTTTCCCTAGCATACGCCATCGTGGCCGTGGGGTCTGCTTCGAATATGATTATTCAGAGACTACGGCTCAACAAAATGCTTCGCAAGAGCTCGCCGCCCATAGGCTTCAAGCCCGTCATTGTGGCGGTGGGGTATGTTCTTCTAGGAGGAGCCCAAGGGTTGATCAGTGGGGCAGTGGTGGGGCTCGTACTACTGGCTCTATATAGGGCAGGTTCTTTGAGCATGACCACATGGACACCTATGAGCTGGGGAGTGGCAAGTATTCTATACCACATATGCTCTAGTTACAGCACCAGTCTGTTGTTGATATGATCGCAGGCGGTCAGTCTCCATGTACGATCAGAAATGTATCGTCTCACACATAGAAGCGATGTATTGCACACAATTCCTGTAGACGTTGCTTAGTGAAGCTGATATATCATATCAAACTTTCGTAAACGTAGCGTTAACTCTGCAAAGAGATACAAACCACAGCGTATACCCATTGCTAATATCTAGCACATACACCAGCCTAAGCACGCTATGATAATTTAAAAAGCCAACCTCCCAGATTATACAGCGGATTACAAACCGAGAGACATTCTATTTTCGAAACAACAAGTCTGGGATGGCTGAGTGATGTGGAGTAGGTCTACATGCAAACATAAGCCGCGCCATATATCTCACCCACACCCATACTTCAATCCCTGCATCCCGTGCCAATCTCTTAAATCGACTGCTCATTTAAAATAACCTTCCAGCAAATGCAATGAGTAGCCCAGACACATCGCAGAAGTCTGGCGATCTCGATTTCATTCAGATCCACTCGCTAGCCCATAGGTTCAGCCATCCATATACCCCGGACCATGAAAAGCAGCGATTAGCAGAAGAGGCTCTACACTTAATGGACAAATACCAGGCACTTCATCCAAGCCACCAGCAGATGTGCAATTTTATCGACTATACAAGTAGCGAACGGCGTCCCCGGTTCGGAGAACAGTGGATCATCTCTATCAAAGACCGCACCACCACATCCATTCTCAGCGAGGAAGATTCCGCTTTCAGCGGCAATAAGGAGAAAATGCTTCTTAAAGTTATACCACTACTCAAGAGTCTGTTTATCCGGGCAGATTTCCACATGCTCGAATATTACCTCAATAAGTTGAACCTTTCCATGCAGTTTTCGAGCAGCGCCTACGACGAGAGCTCTTTTGCCAAAAACCGCTACTTCGAGCTTGCGTTCTATCAGATCGTATGCGTTCTATTTGGTCAGTTCTGGTTTTACGACCTCAATGTGCGTGAGAACCCAGAGAACCCGAGCACTACGAACCCAACCAACGACACGCTCAACTGGGATGTGATTGAAAAGAAGGCCGATTCGTATTTCGCTAGCTGTGAGAGCATCCCTAATTTTTCTTCGAATGCACTGTCGCAAGGTGGTCATTTGCCGGAACTTGAATTCTACTGGGCCATCAAGTGGTGCTGCGTATTCATCAAGTTCAAGGAAAACAAATTCAACGAGTTTGTGCAAAGTTTCGTTGCCATCAAACCGCACCTCACAGTCCTAGAAGGCTTGGGTCTTCACTTGGAAGGTCTTGTCCTCTATGCAATAGCTTGCATCGCCACACAGCCGTTCAAGGACTTAAAGTTCAGCGCTGAAGACGAGTTATTGGACTATTACACGTCAAGTTCGCCGATTACCACCAGCATTTATCAACTCTTGGACCAATTGCTGGTGGGAAATTTCGTGGAGGCTAAACACATTTTTAAGGCAGACGGCTACTTGCAGAAGTTGGACGCTGCCATTGCATATGCACTCCCGTACAAGACAGTGGGAACATTCTGGGATGCTTTAGAAGTGATCATCGACCTAAAGGTCTTCCTCTTGATAATGTCAATGACCAAGTACATTCCGCGGGCCAAAATGCTCGAAAAGATGGGGTACGCCGATGCCGAGCCCGAAGTTAAGAATGCTGTATCGAACAATATGGTGCTCCTACTATCGGTCTTGAGTCTTGGCAAGGAGAATGTGTATTACCATCAGGAGGACGACCGCTTTTGCAATCTTCCTGTAGAAAACGAGTCGCAAGTGCTACACCTACGGGAGCAGTTGGCCAAAGTCGACCACACGATCGAAGCGGAGGCTCTTGCAACTCAGATGCGGGCTCTTCTAGTCTCCAATTTCTTCCGGGACTTGAAAGACTCTCATGACTGACACGCAGGCTTGGCTGTGTAGTACCTATGTGCTAGCTTCATGACGTGAAGTCGCCCACACGTTGGTTCAAACTTTACTTCGGAGATATCAAGGTCTGTGGGCTCTCCCGAAAGTAGCTTTGATATAAGGAAGCACGTTATCATGATGAGGAAAACACCACAGTCATCGAAATTTTCTTGCTGGTCACATGTCTTCTTGAAAATCAGCACATTAGAGGAGGGCTTGAACAAAATCTTTGCTATTCGGGACGCTAGTTTGTTGAGGAGCGTATCGGTTTCCGGATCGGTATCAAATGCCATGGAATCATATACAAAGAGCTTCTTCTCTGCAACACTCAAGACGCAAAGTGCCCAGTGGTCGCCGTTGTTTGCATCTTCTAGGTTGGCATAGTCGCAGTCCTCCATGAAATTGAACGGAATGAACACGAGTTTCAGTTTCCGCAAGTCGTCCATGGGAAGCATGTCCTTGAGGTCGTCTTCCACGGGGTAGTGCATTAAGAGCTGCACAACTGCGGGGTACAATAGGTGGATGTGGCAGCCGAAGTCAGAGGGCTTGAGAAAAAGCTCCTGCACAAGCTCATATATGAAAGAGATGTTGTTGTCGTTGAGCCATTCGCCTGGTACAAGATGACTGGCGTCGGACTTGTAGAACGCAATCAGTTTAAACTGGAACAACTTCACATCCGACCCCACTGTCTTCTGGCTTATTTGCTTGTAGAGCGCCTTGAGTTGTTTCAGAGCCTCATATGGGTTATACTCAGAACCCGCTAGATTATGGTCGGAGCACGCCAGATATCGCTTCGCCATCTTACTCTCACGTTTGGCTTCCTTTATTGCCTTCTTGGCCTCGCGCTTCTCCTTCCTGCTCTGAGGGGCCTTCTTCTCCGAGGCCTCAGAAGCATCGTTCTGTGTCTCAGACGTTGAATCAGGAAGGTGTGGGGCCCAGTGGAGCAGTTCTAGTCCATCGGAAACTATACTCTGTTTGGGGGCTTTGCATTTTTCTGCAGTAAATACAAGGCCCTTGTAAGTGTCCCACACATACAGCATGGTCTCTGCTCTGGGTCAGCGCAGTGTAGTTAGGAAGAACCACTCTCCATGCACGATGCCCAGCGCGACTGGTGCATCGAAGCGAGCAGTGTCAGCAAACCTAGCACTTGAATCCTTCCCTTTCTCAGGCTTTACACCTCAGCAATCGCTCCAATGTCTTGTCGCTTGAAGTCGGCTTTGGCCTGGCCGCGCTACTCCTCCAGCCTAGCCTCTCGACCGGCTCTCAGGGTGCCCTACAAAACAGGGCAGCCCATGCACGAGACAAGAACACACATTTTACCCAAAGCAGGCGAATTGACCCCCGGACTCTCGGCTTTAGAGTACTACCACAGGCGTCTCTCCTTGAGTCAGCAAATGCCCGCCCGGTCCGTGGCCATTCTTGCAGGAAACCGCATTCTACATAGCTCGGGAAGTGTCTTCTATGACTTCCAGCAGAACAACGACTTGTACTACTTGACCGGATGGCTAGGCCCAGACTCCGTGGCGCTTTTGGAAAAGGTCTCCGATAACGGCACTGATAGCGATGTGTTGTTGCACATATTGTGCCAGCCTAAGAATGCATCAACTGATCTATGGGAGGGCGACAAGAACGGCCTCGAGGCGGCCTACGACTTTTTCAATGCCGACCACGTGGAGAGCATCAACAAGGTTGACTCTTACTTGCAAAGAGTCGTCAACAGAAACGACGTGGTGTTCTACGATGGCGCAGAGTCGGGGCACAGCTCTAAGTTCTCGCAGTTCTTCAACTTCCAGAGCTCAGCGCCTTACACATCGACCATTTCTGAGCTCTTGAAACGGTCCCGGAAAACCGTGCGTGCCCTCAAGCCCATCATAGAGCAGCAGCGGCTGGTCAAGTCAGAAGCGGAGGTAAAGGTCATGCACAAGGCAGCGCAGATCTCCAGCAGGGCCATCAACTGCGCAATTGCTAGGGTAGGTTCCGATGCGCCGTTCAAAACAGAGAAGACCCTCGCCAAGTACCTCGAATACGCTTTTGTTCGGGGCGGCTGCGACAAACATGCCTACATTCCCGTGGTCGCCAGCGGGGAAAACGCGTTGACCATCCACTACACGCGAAATGACGATTTGTTGTATGAGGACGAGTTGGTGTTCATAGATGCCGGCGGCAAGCTTGGAGGATACTGTGCTGATATTTCACGCGCCTGGCCCAACCATGCTCGAGGGTTCTCCGATGCCCAGAGAGACATCTACAACGTGGTCCTAGCTGCAAACAAGGCCTGCATAGACCTGTGTTCAGAAGAAGATGGTGTGTCCTTGCAAGACCTCCACAACTTGGCCGTGGTGACCATGACACAGGGGTTGAGAAGCCTACCAGGCTTTTCGTCGCTCACGAGGGCGGAGGTGTCTCGTGACTTGTTTCCTCACTACATCGGGCACCATTTGGGGCTTGATTTGCACGACGTGCCCACTGTGTCGAGACATGCCAAGTTGAGAACGGGCAATGTGGTGACCATTGAGCCCGGGTTGTACATCCCGTTCAACGACAGATGGCCACGCCATTTCCAGGGCATTGGAATCCGGGTGGAAGACGACGTTGCTGTTGGCAAAACTACCGTCGATACCAGAAACCTCACAAGCTTGTGTGTGAAGGAGATCCAAGATATAGAGGCATTGGTCACCGCCGGGAGGGTGACGACGCCGGGGGTTTACGACGAGTTGGTCGATATTGAAATTTAGTCATTATTCATCTGCTTATATACACGGCTCCGACTCAGCGGCCAACGTTCAACAATAAACTGTTCTTGCCTTCGTCACCTGCTTTGCCGGAGGGCAAGTAAGAAACATTAGGCGACAGGGCCAACGTCTGCGCAATCTCTTTGGACGCGTCCAACCTTCTGATCTTCAACAATCCATCACCGGCCTTGGCCAAGGCCTTGGAAACGGTCTCAGCGGCCTCAGCCTCTCCCTCTGCCCGGATCACCGCGGCCTTTCTCTCCTGTTCTGCCCGGTCAACCAAATACTTTGCCCTCTCTGCGTCCTGCTGAGCAATTTGTTTCTGCTCCACGGCCTTGGTAAACTCAGTACCGAAAGCCATATGAGTAATTGAAACGTCCTCCAAACGTATATTGAACTCGTTGGCTCTTCTCGAAAGTTCCTGGCGAATTCGAGCAGAAACAACCTCCCTCTGGGTAATGAGTTCAGCAGCATCGAATTGCGCAACACAACTTTTCAACACCTCATTTCCAATGGCAGGCAAGACTCTCTCGTCGTAGTCCAACCCAAGAGTCTGGTAAATCGTAGGCAACTTCAACACCTCTGGTCTGTGCAAGACCCTCAAAGTCAAAGATACATTCTGCAAGTCTTTCGATCCCGTTGTGGTGGCAATTGTCTTTGGCTTCGTGCGGACGTCGTAGATGATAGCCTTCTGCAACCATGGAATCACGAAATGGGTGCCTTCGCCTATGACGTTGGGCTGCACACCGTTCAACCGGTCAAAAATAACGGCTCTTTTTCCACCCTCCACATCGTAAATAGCCGACTGGCCGAGAGTTATAGCAACTCCCACCGGAATTGCAATACGAGAGATGATGTCTGCGGGCTTAAAAGGCATCGAAAGAGTATGGGACAGCACTTGTGCGGCAGAGGCGAGACTTGGGGGCAAACTTTGCGGGTGTACGGGTGTGAGCCCAGATCGCTCCTACCAAGAGTGTTCACAAGATACATCGGTATAAACGAATATGGTTAGAGGTAGATAGCTATATGTTCTGCTACTTTGTGAAGTTGGGTAGCTAGCAGCTGTTATTGTAACTTGCGCTCGGCCGCCATTGCCTCTAAAGTATGATCGACTTTGAATGTGTCTAGTTGATGGTTCCAAGGCTGACGTCCAGCCTTGTTTCTATTATACATCGAGATTGAACCTCGTAGGCGTTGAGCAGCTACTCAATGAAGTATACCAACGTCCAAGCCGCACCGGCGGCCACAGACCCTATGACCACCATCTGCAAACCCTCGGTTATCTTCTTAAACGTTCCACAGTCGTCGCCCAATGAGACAGAAGTCTTGACGAAGCCGAAAACAAACAATGTAAGCACCATAACAAGCACAGAGATGATGAGCCCTGTTTTAACCACGTCACAGAAAAAGTAGGGGAGAAGGGGGACGAACCCGCCAAGGAAATAGCCCGAGCCGATAGTCAAGGCGGAGGTCAATTCTCTTCCCTCTGCAGGTTCTTCCAAGCCTTTTCCAAAGCGGATGACAAAGTCGATGAGGTCTTTTGGAGAAGAGTCCAAGTCTCTCAAGAAAGAAGCGATTGTGTCTTCACTGGCGCCCAATTCGAACATGATCTCAGCGGCCTCTTGATTGATCATCTCTGGCTTCTTGAAGAACTGCAATTTTTCTTTCTTAACCTCACTCTGGTAGTAGTCCATTTCACTCTTGGCTGCCAAATAACCTCCCAACCCCATGGAAATGGCACCGGAGACCAATTCGGCCATGCCACCGGTGATGACAAGCTTAGATGAGCCTAAGGAAGACAAACCGGCGGTCAATGCAAATGGAACAGTCAATCCATCGGAAAGACCAATGATAATGTCACTCATGACACGAGGGTCGAAGGAGTTCATGAACCCTGAGGCCTCGTCGTCGTCAGAGGACTCACCGCTTCCTGCATTTTTCACGGCGCTGAGAATGGCTTCCTCGGAAGCAGCCTCTCGTGCTCTGTCGGAGCCTTGCTCCGTGGATCCGTAAGGAATCTGGTTGTTTTCGATCAAGCGCTCAGCCCGTCTCAATTCTTCATCCTCGGGAGAGGGCTGGAGGAGCTTGACAATGGCGTTCTTAAGGGTCACCAACATCGTTTGCAAAATATTTTCGTGGATGTTTGAATGAGGTATGTGTGTTTGTGAATTGTGTGGCGGCTAGTCCATGCAATTGGGAAGTGGCTTCTCGTGAGGGAGTAGGAAAAACTGGATTGCGGTGGTGTGTAGAGACAAAGCCGAATCGGAGTTCACGAGATAGTCGAAATGTGCTAGATGATTTAAGCAGCAAATCTGTCTTGGGGGTGAAGTTCTGGAATTCGTTGGAGAAAAAAAAGACTAGGGATGAACTTCACAGTCGCGAGCTTTTAACTAATGCATCTCAGGCAGCAGATCAGTAAAAATGGAGGCGTTTGTTCTAGGCGCGCCAAAAGTACCTGTATGTAGCGCGCGAGCTTACATATATTCGTGCTATGATTGGCCCGCGCCGTTAGGATCTAACGACATCACGACCTTCTCTGGCCTACTTTAATTTGAGATGCGGTGCTGCAGGTGCACCACACAGATCGGAATGCCTTGATACATCGGCTGCACAAAAATCGGGCCAAAAAGCACCCCATCAGTTTATCGTTGTTGTCACAAGGTTGTTGAACTCTACAACGCCATTGATTTCGTCACGAGTTTGACCACACCACAGATACAAGAGCACGTATTACCCACCGGCACATGACGCACTTTGTCAGACAATAGTAAGACAATGGATGCGCTTTCAGGCTATGCATGTTGAAGAATCTGTCAATAGGCGGCGATAAGAGGCCGCGCCGAAAACGCTCTCTCAGCGAATTCATCTCTAGCGGACTGATGCAGCTCATAGTAGCTACAACTGTCACATCTTTTGCAAAAATGGGTCGTATTTGCTGCATCCTTATGCCCCGAGTTCTCTTTGCCTGTGGACTTCTGTTCAGTGGGCGGTACCTGACCGTAGTCATCAATGTGAGCGTGGCTGTGAAATCAAAGCTTTTTTTGCTTATACTCCAAAATCTGCTTCACGATATCACAAACACACTCCTCTAAAGACATAAAGTCGAACTTCAAGATTTCACGCGTGGCTTTGTTGTTGGTAGCAGCCATGGTGCTGATATCAGCGGGCCCTGAGCCCGGGGTTCCCTTTGGGCACAGAAGTTCAGGAAACTTGGCGTTGATCACGTCAAGCATCATCTGCACACTAAACTTCCCATTTGTCATGTAAAGGCGTTTCTCCTTGGTGTCCTGTCTCTCAAACGCAGCCAAGTGAGCCAATGCGACGTCCCTGACATCGATGAAACCGCCTTTGTCGTTATCGAACGCTTCGTCAGCCTTCGACTTGACCAACCCGTGCACCATTTCGTTGGACGTGTTGAGTTTCTCCGAGACCTCGTTGTCAAATGCCTGGGGGCCGAAGACGTACACCGGGTTGACGACTGATAACGTGGGAAACTTTGGGTTGTTTCTGTAGTACTCCCAGGCCAATTTTTCTGCAAACGACTTGGCCCCGTAGTACGCACTGATGGGCTCTTTGATAGCGTCCTCGTACGAGATGTTGTTCCAGCATGACTCGTCGAACGAGAGGGCGGCGTTCTGCTCGTCTTCGGCAGAGTACAATGCCGCATCACTAGAAGTGATAACCAAGCGCTCTAAAGCGGTGTTGCCGCCGTCAACTACCTTCTTGATCGATTCCAAGATACTTCTGGTGCCGTTGATGGCAGGAAGGACAAGCTCCTTCTCGGAGTCGGTGGTGTCGTAAAAATACGGCGACGCAGTGTGGAGAACAATGGTGATGTCCGGGTGCTTTTCGAACACCGCATCAAAGATCCCCGGCGTGGAGATGTCGGGTACAAGCGCATACTCGAATAGTCCTTTGTTGACCGAGTCCAAGTTTTGTTTGAGCTTTTCACCTTTTTCAGCCAGACGAACTGTCCCCACCACTGAGTAGTGCTTGGACACGAGAAGCTTCACAATATGCTGTGCGATAAAGCCCGATGCACCGGTCACGAGAATCTTCACCATGTTTTTGGGCCTGTGGATTTTGCGAGGGAGCTGTTGCACTTTAAACGTGTGGGTGCTGGTGATGTAGATAAGACGCACGGGTCGATAACCAGCGTGTGCCGGATCGCGTCAGACTTCTGCAAAAAGGGCCTAGATCCTGGGCAGAATGCCGTGAGGGAGAGTAGATAGGAGTCTACTATCATGCGTGAGTGTCGACACTGTGCACTTTTCTGGGGTCTGTTGCTGCAAAACGGCACAGTGTTGAACACCCCAGCTGCTGGCCTATGAAGAGTGACCATTTGCAGTGACTAAGACGCGCATCAACCTTCCCAAAGCGGTGCGAGAACCCCACGATCGCAGCGCATATAAGCTGGGTCGTCCTGCCAGACAGCAGGCCAATAATTTTTGCCTCCCACAGTCCATACCCTGACCTCGCTCTCTAATGTACATTCCAAAAAAATACGACGTCGCGTCGTGGGACGCCAAGGAGGAACTAATCCACTCCTACCCTTTAGGCACGGTGGTCACCACCGATGCAGACGGCTCCATCATTGCCAACCACATTCCCTTCTACTTGCACACTGACCCGGATACAAGCAAGAAGTACTTGCACGCGCACATCTCCAAGAAAAACCACCAGATTCCCTCGTTGACTCAAAACGATCGTGTCTTGGTGATCTTCCAGTCGCACGACTCGTACATCTCGCCCTCGTACTACCCCGAGAAGAAGCTCACCCACAAATTTGTGCCCACGTGGGACTTCGCCGCCGTCCACATCTATGGAGCGCTGCAGATCGTCAATGACTATGACTTTGTTCGCACGCAGTTGAACAACTTGACCGACCAGCAGGAGAAGCCCAAGTCGTGCCCTTGGAAGGTTTCTGATGCACCGGAGAGGTACTTGGACTTGATGCAGAAGGCCATCACCGGGCTCCGAATCGAGATCGACGAGTCTCTGTGTAAGTTTAAATTCGAGCAAGACATGTCGGCCGAAAACTGTGCTGGTGTCGTAGAGGGCTTGGCTCAAGACGGAAAACCGGAAGTGTCTGAGTTCGTGAAGAAGTGCAACGCCTGAAGCGGTACCAGAATATAGCCTGTGCACCCATAGCTATTAATTGGTCAGCTCCAAAACATTCTGGTCCTCGCTAGTATGGTGCAAACCGGCTGCCCATGGCTCTCGTAGCCCCCCTTCCTCTCATGGGCCCGCGAAACATACCTCTTCCCCGGCCCCTCATCATTCCCCTAAGGCCTCTTCCGCGGCCTCTACCTCGCAGTGAGCCGCGTTCGGTCATGGACATGCCCGGCACATTTGTTCTTTTGAAAGACACTTTCAACTCTCGGTCTCTCAATAAAGTGCCATCTAGATTGTCAACTGCCAGCTGTGCACTCTCCTGGGAGACATACTCCATATACGCAAAGCCCTTAGGGGCGCCAGAAGCTTTGTTCTTCATGATGCTAACTCTCTCGATAGACCCACTCGCACTGAAATGCTCTAGCAACTCTTGCTCCGTGGTCTCGTAGTCCACATTGCCGATGTATATTGACTTCCGATCTAAACCTTCTGAAACGGCACCGTTATCTTCCTGCCTAGGTAACTGGCGATGAAGCGCCTGTTGCCCCAGTTGATCGTCGACCTGCTGGCCGGGCTCGGCCAACCCTAAAATGTCTTGTTCTACCCCTGTTTGGCTCTTCTGCTGCCCGAGCCCGTGGCTTTGCTGTGGTTGATCGTCCATTTCTTCACCTGAGTCCATTTGGGCGTCATAGCCTGGGGACTGCTGCTGTTGCTCAGGGTAGCGGTATTGGACACTCAAAGGAACACTGTCGGACATCTGATTTGTGTTATATACTAAAAGTGGATCTTGAGGTCTTTGCCGGAGTGACAGATGTGTGAAGACCACGCCTAGGAATGTCTGCCTCGTTTGGTAGCATTAGCATGTCACTGACGTTTATTGCGAAGTAGTACGTGCAGGTGCTGCTGAGTGGCCAACGTAGAGCAACAAAGCAAATGGATGCTGGGAAGAGGTACTTATCGTTCAGAAATGCTAAATTTATTCATATGTATCTTCAATGTGGCTTTTGTTTACAGATAGTTGTGGTAAATGGTCCGCACCCACATATTCTGTGATGTGTTCATCAACGTGTTTTGTGAACAGCGTCTTCTTCACGTATGCTTATGCTGCGATGTGGTCTTATGGCACCAGCTAGAATGTTGTATCTTTTTGCCTTAGAATAATCGCCTCACGGAAGGTGCCTATCGCGATTGATGGTATTGATGAGACCCAGACTCTTGATTTTTCGTGGAGCACTGGGAGTCGCCATGGGAGACATAGATCCGTAGTTGGAATGTGGTCGATCTCCACGTAAAGGCAAGAGCTGGTCGCTGACTTCTCGGAGCATATCGTCATCGGTTTCGTACCCGAAATCGTAAGTGCTTGGTGCCAAGTCTTCGCTCGACGTTACCCTCATGTAGCTTCTTTCCACTGGCTTGAATATGTCTTCCTCAATTAGCTTCTTTTTGGGGGGCCGTGAGAGACACAACGCAACGGTGGTGGTGCAGAACCCAAAGAGTATAATTCCAATGATCACACCTATCCCCACACTGATCCAGCCAATGTGTACGTGAAGAAAATTACTTGTGGGATCAAACCAGGTCACCTCGATCGGCCTATCGAGAGCAAAAATGCAACTGGAATTTGCCCCTTTCATTTGAGAACATCCGTAATTGAGGACCCGGACTTGTCTCTTTTTGCCAAACGTCTCGAACGAGTTGAGCGGACTCTCCAAAGTGAGATAAGTTTTCCCCGTGGAAGAGCTGGTGGTGCACCTGAATATGCCCCTAGACTTGTTGGTTTGGATTAAGTAGCTTGAGTTTTGAGCATCGTTAGGATGAAGTAAGCATTCTACCAACTTGCGAGCCTCATCGTTTGTTAATGTATGCAGTTGCATGAATTCACCGAGTCTGCTGTAGTCTGTACTGATGTTGAGGTTCAGCAACAGTTCCGTGGGAGGCACAAGAAATGAAGTGTTCGAAGATGGCAGAAGATCGAGATAATCATTGTGAGATTCGCTGCGAAGCTTCTTGATGAATTTTAAAAAGGAAAACGGGCCTCCCACAAAATCTTGTGCTGACTCCACTAAATCAGCAAGAGGAACACTCAAATCTTCCGGAAGCAACACATTTTCGGTTATGTGGATGACTCCTTGGTCGAAAAGTATGTCCGAGTTCAAGGGCAAGGAGAGTGCCGTGTTATTGACACTAATGATGTGATTGCTATCACCACTCTGGTAAGTTTCTGAGACATTGTAGTAGTCGCCACGAAGGGTTTTGACCGTGATGATCAGTTCTTCATCATTCTCCAATCCAAAGTTTGAGTAAATCAAATCCTCAAGAAAGATTCCTTGTATAAGGTCTTCAAAAACAGATTTGTTTTTCTCCAAATACTTTAAAATAAGCCCGAGACTCTTCCATGATGAATATCGAGGATTGGTTGGCTTGCGTCCCCCATCCCATATGGTTTGCCCGCAGGGAAGGAATATTGTGTAGCCTTTGCGGTTGTCCTTCAAGTGAAAAAGCTTGAACAGATGCAAGTATTCTAAAGTTGCTAAGCATGAGTCTTTGTTGATGATAACATGGTTTAAGTGATGCTTTTCAAACTCATCAGATATAAGCTCTCCCATTACGGTCTTGAAGGAGTAAGGAGAGCTGAAGTCTGTCTCTGTGGTGTAGATCATATTCATCAAATCGGCTTTCACTGGCAATCCTGTTTCAAACTTAGTGTTAAAGTACACTTTGATTCTGTCGTTCTCAAGTGCTCCTGAAACCTTCACCTTGTAGCATGAGCCAATCCTCTTCTTCAGACATAGTTTCGAGTCAGAAATCTTGTGGATGACGGGAGTTTCTTGGGAGAGCTCACCTTCAAAGTCAATTGCTCCAGATATAAATCTGTACTGCATGTTTTGTCTGCTGCTAAATGACTTAATGTCAACTTGTTCACCATCTGGAAGTAGCAATTCAGATGAGGAGCTTTGAGCCAAGTACTCGTCATCCTTAAAGTCATCTCTGTCCAGAAAGTCTACCAAGATTGTCTGATTAGTCGCATCACTTCCAATGAGATCGCCCATCTTCCTGAAGTATAGCTCTTCCACAAATTGTGAGTAGTGCATGGCATAAAGAGCTTTCCTGGTAAAAATAGGAGTTTTAATGACCTTCAAAGCGGTGAAGAAGTTGCCAGCCTGGGACTCGCGTCGGGTTCCATTCGTGTTCATATTAGTATTATCAAACAAGTGTACAACGCCATCATTTAATGTGAGCGATGTAGAGCCAGGACTGCTATGCAATTCCTCGTTGATGGTCAAGGTGTCTGTCAATGAGTCGAACAGAAAGAGGTATGAATTAGCGCCCCCAAGTACCTCATGTGTCGAATTCGTTCCATTTACACCTCCAACAGTATCAGGAATCAAGATGTTCTGAATAAGGGAAAGGATATCAGATTGCATTTCACTCACAGCGCTTTTAGTGGGGAAGAAGTCGGTGTTATTCAAACCATAGTCAATGGCTGTGTAGTACTTTCTTTCTAGGTCCAGAAGAGAGGAACGTAGATAAGAATCCGATGGAATCAAGACCGTGGAAACGTTAGTAAGAAAACGCAGACATGCTGTATGATCAAGTGCTCTTTTTGGATGTGCAAAGGCCAGACGAAAGATCAGTTTTATTATCGTAATTGAGTGACCATTAATATCACATGATTCAGGACTCATGTCGAGTAAGAAATCGCATATAGAAAATGAGGTCGGAATCAAGCGGTCGATGGTCTGAATGAACGAGCGCTGGTGTTTTGCATAGTCGTCCGAGTCTATGATCTCTGCAAAGTCGTTCAAGGTGTACAGCGATGCATGCGAATCTGCCTGTCCTTGGCCCTGGCTCAATGAAACCTTCAAAGGAAACCAGTGCTTCTTCTTGCCGCTTTGCTTCGTGCTGTATAGAGAATTTAGGAGCACAGTGTCATTCTGTACATAGGACACACGGAAACGCTGGTCCGTGAAGTACCGCAAGAGGTTATCGGCGGTATCGTTGAGCGCCAAGTTGGAGTCGATGAATGCCAGGTTGACTGGGGCGAACACAGTGACGTTTTGCATGGCGTTGATAGTAGGAACAAGGCCGTGTTTCTGGAGATGTCGAAGAAAATAGGAGTACTGCACATCGCTGGAGAGGAAATCAATTATGGTTGCCGGAGGGGTCTCGACATCCAGAGGCACCGGCTGGGCAACCGCCAGTAGACATTGTGGAAGCAAAAAGCACCAAAGAATTAGCGCCCTGAGATGCATCTGGTATGTGTCAATCAACGGTAGGCTAGAGCAAGTGCACAGTATAAAAATCAAATTCCGTCAACGCTCTGTTCTTATAGACTCTTTTGAAGTATTCCGAGCCTTTGGGTGAATCGGAGATGTGGGGTCGGTAGTGCAGAAGCTGCGGTTGCCTGGGGTGTTCCTCATGATTTGATTGAAGCGCGCGTACTGCACCGAGTTTTGGGAGGCTCCCTCCTTTTTTTGTATGTCAATAGCAGAACAGGCTGCAACTGGAGGTATGGCATTGTGGGTGATTTTCTTGTAAAGCCCCTTTTGGGGTTACTGGGAGTGCTGGAAACTCTGGGGAAGGCTTTGCTTCCGCATGTGTTCTGCTTCCGTAGGTGTTCCAATTTAGCACGTCCTCCGATTTGGCACGTGGTGATTTAGCACGTCTACAGGTTGGGGTTTGTTCCTTAACCTGGCTTCCAGAAATAAACAAATACTTCAGGTGTACCGAGCAGCAAGCAGTGAAATTGTACTTTCTGTGAATTCTGCCCTTTGATTCTGCCTAGAATCGGACCGCGGATCGGTTCTTATCATGCATATCTACAGGCAGTGCGACGCAACGAAGCTCGATGCAGAGAAGGGTGGCAGCCGCGCGTCGAGCCGTCGAGTCACGATGACAGACCAAGACCAACATGAAACACCATATCAGTCAAATCTAAATCAAAAGATCGGCTCAATCTCTAATGAACAATTTATTCGTAGCACGTAATATAAATTTAGACAGAGGCGTCCTCAACAGACACCGTCTCGGTCTTCATAGCCGTTTTGTCGATGGAGGCAACAGCGGCAAGTCCCGTCTCCTCTCTGAACGCATGTTCGGTCGGCACGAAACCACGGCACTTCCAGGCATGTGGAACGACCTCGTACAACTCGTCGACTTGTTCCAAGGTGAGGCCCTTCGTCTCGTAGACGAGAGCCCAGGCAAAGAGGAAGCACGCAAAGTTGCATCCTCCCCAGATGAAGAACACGTTGGAGCCCAAGTTACCCTTGTCCTCGTCCACCATGTATGGAGTAGCGTAGGCAATAGCCCAGTTCCACAACCAGTTGGAAGCAGTACAGATTGCAATGGACTTGGCTCTGGTTCTCAATGGGAAGATTTCTCCACACACGACCCAGGCAGTAGGACCCCAGGTGGCAGCAAAGAAAGCAATGAAGATGCACGAAAAAGCAATAAGCACCTTTTGGGCGGCGTCAGCCTTCGTGGCAACTCCAACAATAGCAATTATGAGCTGGGAAAGCGACATTCCGGCAGCTCCAGTCAACAAAATGTTTCTTCTTCCCATGATCTCGACACCAATGATACCAGGGATGGTGGAGAAGACGTTCACAATGTTGGTAGCCAAAGATGTGGTGAAACCATTGACTCCGGCTCTCTCGAAAAAGGTAGTGCCGAAGTAGAAGATGAAGTTGACACCAGTCAACTGCTGGAACGCCTGCATAGCCACACCAGTACTCAACTTCTTCAATTGGTGGTTCTTGCGGGAAATGACCTGGGACCAAGAGGACTTTCCGAATTCAGTCTCAAAGAGATATGCAGCTTTGATGTCTTCCAATTCTTCAAGCAAGTCTGGATGGTCAATAGGAAGCTTCCTTAATCTAGACAACGAGTTGGCAGCATCTGCATCTTTACCTTTGGAGATGTAGAATCTTGGAGTCTCTGGTAAGAAAATCATACCCACGCCCAAGAGCACACCCCAGACAATCTGGATTCCCAATGGAATTCTGTAGGAAGCAGAGCTGTTGATATGCTTAGAACCCTGATTGAAGCAAGCAGCCAAAAAGATACCTATGGTAATGGCCCACTGGTAACAAGCAACGATGGCACCTCTGATCCACTTGGGAAGAGCCTCAGACTGGTACAAAGGAATGGTGGAAGAAATCAACCCCACACCAAAACCTGCAATGACTCTTCCTCCCAAAAGCAAAGGAATGGAGTGGGAGGCCGTTTGCAAAGCTGCACCCACATTGAAAATGACAAGAGCGGAAATAATAAGACACCAGCGTCTTCCCAAGGTGTCGTTGATAAGAGGAGCCAAAATCGAGCCGAAAAAGGTTCCAGCCGACAAGATTGACACAATCAAAGAAGACTCACTGGCGGTGAAGGATTCTCCGTTTGCAGGGAAGTGCTTCAAGACATAAGGCATAGCCATGACGCCCGAGATGGTACCAGTGTCGTAACCAAAAAGAATACCACCGAGAGCAGCAAATGCGCCCACGAAGATTCCCATCGAGGAAGAGCCAGCTCTTTTCTCGTCGATCTTGAGGTACTTGGCGATGAATCGATTATTTTCCAACCCCATTATGAAATTGATACTAGGAAAATACTTAGAAGTGATGATGAAAGGAGCCAGGGCGACTTTCATGTGTATTTATACTCTACTCCGGTGCCACGAGCAACACTTCGAGACGGTGACCTCTCGTGTTTTCTGTGACATTGTATCCAGTACTGTACACGGAATATTTTACGACGCGGTTATATGCGGGCGCGGGGAGTGTACATTATCTGGTACATGTTGCTGTTTCATTGGCTCAGATTTCAGGAGATCTTCCAGCGTACTGCACATTTTGTGCGACCTACCGTGTTCCCAGGTAAATCCGAGATTGTATGCAAACTTAGGCACCAATGCATGACACGTTAGGGCGACAGAATTGTTTCTCCACAAATTCGCGCATATTATCTAGCGGTACGCATGCACCCCGAGACTCGGGGCGTCCCGCACATCCCCACATTAGAGACGGATATTCTCCTGAATCCCCCACATCTCAAGGGCCAGTCAACCGGCGCGCAGCGAGCTTTTTCAAGAAAAGGCGCTTTACACAAGCCCAAAAAACACCGAACCGTTATTCTCCATGAATAGTAGATGTCTCGTAGAGACAACTGGAACTGGGAGAAATCTCGGCGAGAATAATCCGAGTGCTGCATGTAATTGTCTGCCGGAAAATAGATGATCCTAATCATGCATGGCTTCGAGGCGTAGTCAAAACCATGCCAACATGAGGCATTTTTTGGAGTTGAAACCTCCGACCCAATTCTTTTAGCCGCACAATCACCAAAGGCTTTCCAGAACGAATCATGCTTGCGTTCAAAGGCTTTCCAGAACGAATCATGCTTGCGTTCAAAGTCTTTTTAGTTTGAGAGTAGAGGGGTGTTTGGAGGACAATGCTGACGCATGATGTCTTGAAATTCTGTATTAAACACGGTGTGCAGAAGAGAAAAGGAGGCTTATCCAGCCGCAGTCAGGATCATGACTTCCAAACTTTTGACTGCACTTCCACATGGGGCACATAATTTAGTGCGGGGAACGCCTCACCCTTTCTTGGCTGCTTGGGGCAAGGTCGCAACCAATGTCCTAATTGGGGCGTCGCCATGCAGTGTGTTGGCTACACTTCGTGATCATTCCTGAACGAAACCGAGATGGTGTGTACACCTTTTCTTCCATCACTGCCCACACAATACGAAGCGTTGCACGGCTACGTACCAAAAAGGACGTGGTTAAACTGGCAGACCTTATTAGCATGAGCATTAAGGCTACTTATTATGTGTGCATCTGAGTCATCTGCCATTAATTAGTATAAACTTACAGACTATCCGTTAATGTGAGAAATGTGGCACTCCGGACTTGAACAATTTGTCCTGAATCAGGACCAAATGTATGCCGGAAAATCTTGTCAGCTCGCATACCGCGCCTCGCGATGCATCTGTTCACGGAAAATACGACCTTGTGTGTGCACGCCGAGGGCTGGTAGCAACAAACGACGCGGCTGGGGAACGTGCACGCCGCGCCAAAAACAGCGTTGTCTGCCATGCGATTCTAGTTGGAAATTGTTACACGGGTACGAACCTCGAACGGTTTTAGCAGACTCCAGCCATGGTCAAGATTTCCTTCGAAGCATCCTGAACATACAGAGATAAGGAGTTCCAACCAGGTAACTGTCGCCATAAATGAAAAATAATGTTTTCTGCAACATCAAAATCGAATATGAAGTGTGTATGATCGTCTTCGTGTCGCTGATTAAATTAACGTGGGCACAAGCCTAAGTTTGAAACAGCCGGGTACTTTTCAAGCGTCGGAAGGCGATTATTCCAAAGTTGTGATCTACTACTCGGGCAATGTATCAGAGCAGGCACTTTTCGGGCATTGTCTCGTGTCTCGAGAATCAAGGGTCACCTTGAGTTCGTTGAGGTCCGCTTTGCAGAATTTTGTGGTGTTCCATCCAAGGATTTCCGAGGCACTCCTCTTCGAACAAACTCTGTAGGAGTAACTCCTGCGCTTTTAAGGCTTGCCCGTCAATGCTTACCGGATACATATTGTATCATCACGTGCTAAGTCAGTGACAGTATTTTTTCTCGAGCCACCTCGAGCCACGCGCGGAGAAGACGGTGTGCAGGCCTTGTGTCGTTCTAATGTCCGAAAGACCAGGCAACCTGTCACGAGAGAGCTACCACCAGGGACTCACTTGAGAAATTTGAAAAAATTTGAAGAATGGGCCAGGCTTGAATTATCATACGGGCTTTCGGAACGGCTCTAATATCCTTAAAATGGTGCAAGGTGGGGTTCAACGGTCCCCGCAAAGCACACATTCCGACAACCTATTTAATGCACTGACAGTTGACATCACCTTTGCTCTTCTGGCTCGAGGCAAAGGGGAGTGTGCAAACTCCGAGTGGCCTGACGGACGGGGTTCCTGCAGGAGATCGCGGAGAACCACTCCTTCTCTAAAGGGTTCCGAAAACGGCACCCAGTGTATGAAACATGCTGCTCGGCTGAAGAAGTTTTGTGGCTATTCTGTGTATTCTACGGCACATCTGGGAGATGTTTTGACCCTATAGTGTATGAACTTTGGAGCTGAGAGTCAAGACGCGAACCCTTCCTGGCTCGCGAACCTCAGACAGCATTATGACGGCCCTAATGCCTAAAGCCGTTAATGCTCACTGCGCGGTATGCATCTACCCCACATCACCCCATATATATAGCTTAATTCATTTCATGTATGGCCAGGATATTTAGGCCAAAAAGTTTCCATTGTTTCATCCAATAGTGCCAAATCTATATCACACCTCGTATCCACTTTTACACATCATGAGTTCGTTCGAAGACGATAAACCAAGTATCTCGCACGAAGATATCGGCCATGTGCAAGTCACAGGTGAAGGCGGAGAGTTTGTAGTTCTCAATGGAACTCGTTACTATAAGCATGAGCTCATGACAGCTTTCGGGGGTACTATGCAATCGGAAAGATATGCCAAGCCCCAGTCACCTCAGTACGGAAATGCTGCCGCGGTGGGGCTCTCGGCGTTTGCAACCAGTGCCTTTGTCTTAGGGTTATACTTGGCTGGAGCCCAAGGTATTGTCACACCAAATGTGGCGGTGAGTCTTTGCTATTTTTATGGTGGGGTTGTGCAGGGATTTGCGGGAATGTGGGAATTGTTCCTTGGAAATTGTTTTGCCGGCACGGTTTTGTGCAGTTTTGGTTTTGGCTTTTGGATGTCCTTTGGGGCCATCAACACCCCAGCTTTCGGCATCATCGCAGCCTATGGCGACGACGCTGTACAATTGAATAACGCCATTGGCCTCTACCTCTGTGGATGGGGCATCTTTACCTTCTTGATGTTGTTGTGCACTCTCAAATCTACCATTTTCTTTATGGGACTCTTCTTTACCTTGGACATTGGTTTTTGGTTGCTTGCCGGCTACTACTTCACGGCGAATCCAAAGTTGTTGCAGTCGGGCGGCGTGTTTGTCGTCCTTGCTGCTATGTGTGGTTGGTACTGCTGCTTCGCTGGCGTTGCAACAAAATACAACTCTTATGTTCGGGCACACCCCTTCCTTCTCCCGGTATTCGGGAAAAATTAGAGCTTATAAATGAACAGATGCTCTTCCCTCGGCAGTTTATTTACTGCCCACCTCCCACCTCAAAGATGGTTTGGCATAAAACCAAGGCTGTGCTCGCAAACCACCAATAGTCCTTGAGCCTATTCAAACAGTCGATGCTTTTGCCGGTAATAGAGCTGTGGTATTTCTTGAGCTCACTGGTCTGGTCAGATGCATCGGCATGTATCTTTGCTTCGAATTGCGAAAGAGCTATCACGTGGAGCACAACATGCACCACCAACACATTGTGAACTATGTATGGAGTGGAATCGAGAATAGAGAGCGCTCTATGAGAAAGAAGCTTGATTTCTTGCACTTTGTTCTCGGGCCATTTTCCGGTGTGATCCAGGTCGGGGTTGCTTAGAAGAAACGAGATGGAGTCTACCTCGCACCGCAAGAAGAGGAGGCTGGCGTAACAATGTGCAATCTTTAGAAATCCAAGAATTCGATTGTAGTTACCAGGAAGCTCAGGACCCTTCCAATGTAGAATGTCAGAATGTAGAGTGGTGTCCACAGTTCTATTGCTGGGCGGACGGTACAAGGTAGCCTGTATGCGCTCGATCAAATTTGATAGAGAGAGCCAAGACCTGAACGTGGCAAAGTCTTTCTTTTGGTGTGGGCCCTCCTCAAAATGGTACAATGAAATCTCGTCCACGATCATATCGGAGCGATTGAAAATCATTTCTCGTCCACTCGTGGCGGAGATCATTCTGTCGCAACAGAATGTAGTCCAGAACACTCTGGTAAGTAGATTCTTGGAGTAGCACTGCTCATTCGACAAGGCATCCGGGAAAGGAACATAATCTGTGTTGGAGAATCCCCCCATATTTGTTATCGCAAGCTCGCCACACAAGTTGCAAGCCTTGGCAATGTACTCCTTCGACGACGTGAAGCCCTCGGTGCCCTCCTCGTGTGTCAGAAGTAACACGTATGCCTGGATGAGCACCACTTTATTCTGCTCTATAGTCTCTAGGAGCTTACACCGCTCGAAAATCTGGCCTAAGCGACAGCGTATTTGCTTGGGGTCCAATTCCGGGTCGAATCTTATGGCTGAAAGAAAAAGCGCATTGAGGAGAAGAAGCGGGATCTTAGGCAAATGCGACAACACGTCTCTCTCAACAACAGGATATAGGCCGTACAAGTTCTCGAGATAAAGCCTGATGAGGTGGCGCTGTTCTTGTAACGCTGGGACCTCAAATGCTCCCTTAGTACGGAGGTACCTCCTGTACTCGGGGTCCACGTGCTTGTTGGCCATCTTATGGCTTCTCCATGGGTGATAAAGCCCATACGAGTCCCCATCGAAGAATAGGAACGAGTCCCGACTGAGAAGCAGCGCCAAGGGCTGCGTGGAACAGACGAACTGGGGTTTTGTCTGGTCCTTGTCTTTGAACATCTTAGCGAAAACTGACTCCTCTTCGAGGTGCTTGTCTGTGACTGAGCTCGTCGGTTTGGAACTTTCGCTGTTGCTGGGCCATTGACAGCTCATCAGTTTCTCCAAGCAGTTGATGCATGACTCGGACTCTCCTTCAACTGTACATCTCCGGCGTAACCTGCGGCACCGGACACAGGCTTTTATGCATCTCTATGGTTAGTGATGCGGAGCTTGTGACACCAAGAATACATACGCTTCTTTTTTTGGTGGAGAATGTTGTGATTGAAAAGGACATCCCAATTGAACAGCAGCCAGCGTGTATGAATTGGATGCTCCAAGGTGGTCACCGGCGAGCTACTGTTTTGGAGCGCGGGCGGATTACCGATCTGGTGCACGGGCGGAATGCCTAATCGGTGCGCGGACGGCATACCTATCAAACATATTTGCATGATGTACCCCAACTTGACGCATTTACTAATATATAAGGACTAGAGTATTATGTTTTCCAGCAGCAGACTTACAATACCTACTTCGCCAACCCGTTCTTATTATGCCTACTGTCCCAAAACCAACATTCAGGCCTTGTGACGTGTCCAAGGCCAAGGTCAGGCCCGCTGGAGACATCTCCTCCGCATTTAGCTCTTTCAGTGGAAGTGCACAAGATATTGACGACACTTTGGTGCAGGTAAAACATGAGCTCATCAAAGACCCCGAAGCCCTCAAGGACTCATGGCTCAGGTTGAAAGCAGCGTTGGCCAAAGGAATCCAGGAGATCAAGGAGAAAGGGTCTGATATCATCCCCCAAGTGGACTTTAGCAACTTAACCCGTCTTGAAGAGGTGACAAAGGAAGAAATCAAGATGCGCGGGTGTGCTGTAATCCGAAATGTTGTACCAAAGGAACAGGCTGTAAAGTTCAAGGACGACGTGCTTGAGTATGTGGCTTCAAACCCACAGACCAAGGGGTTTCCCAAGGATAATAAAGTTGTCTACGAGTTGTACTGGTCGAAATCACAGATTCGGGCTAGGTCTCACCCTAGCCTCAGAGCTACGCAAGATTTTATGAACAGATTATGGCACGCCGATGCATCTTGCGAAATCGATTTAGGCCATAACATCATGTATGCAGACAGATTGCGGATCCGGGAACCAGGAGATGCTTTGTTTGCTCTTGGACCCCACGCTGACGGTGGTTCCATTGAAAGGTGGGAAGATACCGAGTACAGGCAGTGCTATGCCCCGATTTTCGAGGGCAGATGGGAAGATTTCGACCCTTACGATGCCACTCACCGCGTCGGGGTGGACATGACCAAATATGATTCCAACGGCAACTGCAATGTTTTCAGGTCGTTCCAGGGCTGGTTAGCAATGTCTGAAATTGCACCAAAAGAAGGAACCATTCTTTTCGCTCCTTTGATCAAGGAGGTGACTTCCTACTGGATGCTTAAGCCTTTTTTCGATGATAATGACAATTTGCGTATGGATAAGGACTTTCCCGGAGCTTTTCCTGGTAAGGGCCAGGAATTCAGCGATGATACACACCCTGAATTGAACCTTTCAGAAGTTATGGTGCCGATTCCCAAAGTATATCCGGGTGATATGGTTTATTGGCACTGTGACTGTATCCATTCGGTGGACCCTACGCATCAGGGCAGTCACGATTCTTCTGTGTTGTACATTCCGGCCACACCTTTATGTGACATCAATGTCAAGTATGCATGGCTTCAAAGAGAATCGTTTCTACAAGGATTGGCCCCTCCTGACTTTCCTGGCTTTCCACATGGAGAGGCTGAGACGAACCACCGAGGCAGGGCACTGGTGCAGGATGTGGAGGATGCGGGAGGGCCCGGTGCACTACAACAGTTTGCTTTAAGTCCTTTTGACCAGGCGAGCCATCTGAAGGGCTCCATTTCCATGGTCAATCGGGCCAATAAGCTTATGTTTGAAGGAGTTTACTAGTTATGTATATCTGGATGACAAAGTTGTGAATGAAAAGGCTGTAAGATGATACATGAAAGAATTGGCTCTGCTTACCCCAAAATGAATGCCCAACAAATCTTTAAAAGGACCCTCTTGTCGACACATTGCTTCGATTTAAATCCATTAATATAGATAAGAGTGGTTGCGTGCGACACCGGTGTTAAACTAATTGTTGCTCAACCCCCTGCGAATACCGCACCTCATTCGGTCAATCCAGACAGACCATGTGACGACCTTGATAAAGCCATGCATCCTGATTCTGCCAAAGACGTAATCTGGCGCCTTATTCTGAACGGTCATCAGTAATCCATCCATGCCAATCGCCTTACCCTCGGAATTTTGTTTAACAGCGATGGTAACTTATGTAATCCCTTGTAAAGTATAATAAGTAGAAAATCTTCTGTAGGAATCATCAACAACTACTTAGGTCAATACACTACGGAGCGAAGAAGTCTGTAGACGCATCGTGTGCATACCTTTGACGTATTTTTTTAGGTTTTAGAAAAATAATATTGTTGCTCTACTTCTTGCAGGTCTTGAAGCCTCTTTCTCGTTTATTGCTCACCGTGCTCCGCGTAATCTTTTCAAGGCAGTCCAGAATTTAAAATGCGTGAACCCTCGCACGTGACTTCCGAGTAAAGCCAAGACCATGTACACCGAAATGGCCACTCCTTATAACCACTATTGCGCTCTTTATTTGGCGATTAATTAATTCGTTTAAGAATCCCTAAAAGGTACCTAGGTTTTATATAACAAAGCTAGGCCGCATCCATCACTAAATTCTTCGAGTAACCAGCAGCTCGCTCATGACTCGGGGGATTGCCCTCGTATAGCTGCCTGAAGCATTAAGCGCTTTAAAGTTCTGTATAGCTGTGTTACCCTTTTACGTTGCTTTTTTTCTTGGGGCAATATAAGTTGTTTTTTTATGTTAAGTAGATGTATCTGGGAAATAGCGCGAATGAGCGGGGTCAGTCGTGGGAAAGACCCAATTTGTTGGACATCACATGCCCTGCAAGGTACACACTGACGGCTAAAAAAACATACATTGACCCCGAAGATTTAAAAGTTCGAAACCTCATCACTAGTATTACTAATTAATTGAGGTGCAAAAACTTTACTACAAATCCTTGGGTCATGTGTTGGGAAAGCTCAGAAACTAGAATCTGCCACGGCATTACTCGTCCTCTTGAAGCTGCCTACACATGGAGTTAATTGTGTAAGTCTTTACTAGACTATTTACAATAGAACCAGTCGGCTGATTTTTGTGCTTCAGCAAAAGATTGAGGAATATGACGTGAAGAGTCGGTACGTGCACCCACCCAAAGACATCCCGAGAGGGTGTCACTGGTGGGAGCTCCCCTGGAAAGTCAGTAGGAGAGACAACTGCGGTATTCTTTAACCCACTCAAAACCGGGAAGAGATCCTGTATTGTCTTGCAGACTAGAACACTTTTGTTCCACATTTGACTTTGTCAGTTGCCTAAACGTAGTCAAAAGAATACTTAACTATCCTCCTTCGAGAGATGAGAATAGCAGCAGACGAACGAGCCGCTGCAGGGAGTGAACTGCACGAGATACTACCTCTGTTGCCAGAAAATATAATTATGTGGCCTTACGAATACTTGAGAATCCTACTACTGTTTGGGCAATAAAACCCGAGATCATCAGGGTCTCGGTAGATTGGAGCTGTGTGGAGTCAAGAAGAGGCAGGAGCTTCTTCCGACGTTTGTTGGTCTTTATTGTCTGCTCAGACCAGCATTCCCCAGTGCTTCGATCACAGCGGACTTCTTCGTAACCTGCGGGTCCAGCAGAACAGAAGCCGAAGTCCAGCACCAATGCGTGCGACAGTGTAGCATGACACCTCTTGGTGACTTTTGGAGACGGGACGGAATCAGCGAGCTGGTTAGGTATTTTGCGCCGAGTCTCCCTTAGTCGATACACTGTAGTCCCGCATTCAATGAATGGAAGAAAGCACGATATGCACGGCGGCTTAAGAAGGCATACATAACCAGGCGCTGGGTAAAATAGTTAGACTGTAAGTCCAGGGGGATTATGACAACGGCTTTGCATCCAAAAGGATGAAGTTTGCCAGGAGTTATTCCTTTCGTGCCATTCCCTAACTGGAGAGGGATTCGAAAACCCAATGTACCTTTTGGTGTTTCGCTGCCATGCGAACTGCATCAGGCCAAAATATTAATAGCACGGAGCCCAGAAAAGAAATGCACAGGGGTTACCCTGGATAGTTCTATTCATGCGCTCGGCAGTGCCGTTTTGGTAAGATAAATATGTATTCGTTAACTTGTGCAGAATTCATTTCTAAAGAAAGAAATCAACCAAGGCGTCATCAAGGAGCTCCGGGTCATTATCCGTGCGTATTTCACAGGGATACGTTGGACATCGTTTCAGTGCCGTGTGGTTCGATCACGCGCGCGTATGTAGCAACCTGCATATAGTCGCAGATTGCTAAGCGTGAGTAGTTGTGTGCAAGACAGAACTTAATGAGGGGTTAAAAATCACCGGCCTTCGCTTTGTTGCAGAACACATCAAGCGGTGCACTGAAGGTGCGCTCATGATCTTCACAACCGTGTCTGGTCAATTTTGGAATAATATGCTTGTTCACATATTCTTCGGTGAAGAACCCAGTGCCAAAACTTTCGTGCCCCTCAAGGCAGAGTCTTATTTACCAATCTCTCACTATGAGATAGAGGTGTGCACACTTTCATTACAACATCTCAAATCTGGAGTTAAAGTGAAGCCTTAATTCAAGCACTATGCTTGAATCGCGCACTCTCAGACTATCAACACAGTGTCTTCATACACGGCGGTCAAATTTTGTGCGTTAGCACGGTGAGGGTTCAGTTCGGACGCTCTAAAGGTACTAAAATTCAGGTAGTTCAGTAATGGCCTAGGAGGGACAACCGAAAGCGGATACACTGACTGTTACTATATTTAAGATTGGGTAGGTATTTACCAAATACATATGCGCTGGATTAAACGGATCCTTCATTGTTTCTACGGGAAGTTGGAATACCTTAATCGGACAAACTTCAATGAGTTTTGCCTCGAAAACTGAGCAAATTACAATTATAAAGAATCTTGATTGGGCTCATAATCAACACAGTTTTTACTTTTTATAAATGCAGCATTAAATTATTTGAAATACTCTCACTCAATGGTCCTTGTGTACTTTATTCAGCTGCCTGTGTCTTGGCTTCACGAAGTCAGAAGAGTTAAATCTTGCGGGTGTTTGTTCACTGATATGAGTTGCGAGACTGGTAGATGCATAATTGCTTGCTTTGACGGCTCGCGGAACGCTGCTGTACACCACCTCAATATCCCGTTCTTTAGAATAAGATGCCTGAGCCAAGGAAATCTCCTTCTCCTCCAAATCGTACACGACGTATGTGCTTTTGAGAAAAATGTCGCCCATTGTAGCCCATGGATGTAGCGAGGTGTCGTAACTGACAGTAGCCGCCAAATAGCATTTCTTGTTTTCTTTAATAATCATTTCATCTATTGGAACCTTTATTTTGCAGCCTGAAAAATTGTACACCAAATTTCCCGAGTTTTTCTTGTAATCACAGCTGACCTCAAATAGACCTGTTTCTGGAGAAATTTTACCCAGCATCAGATTTGCCAAACCAAGTAAGACAGCATAAGGAAAGGCCTGAAAAGAAGTTCCGGGGTTCAACACTGCTCCAATCGGCACATTCAAAAGAATCACTTTCTGGTTGTCGCTCTCCAAATACATTTCACTAAGAATAATTGTCAGCCGAAAAATAGGTTTGGCATCCTTGCGTATGTTCACGAGGGGAACAGTTTGTAATTTTCCAGTGTATTTTTTGTGATCAATAACACCAAAATTAATTGAGCCACCTTCAGAATCTAACTTGTCCAAGCTTATCGCGTAGACCATCTTATGAATAACACCGGTGTTCTTTAACTGCACCGGAAAATTTGGATAGGTGTAGGGGTCCTTTCCCAGATTGGTCGCTTCCAAAGATACATGTCCAATTCCCAATACGCCTTCACTCTTCAGGGTTTTGTTGGCCACGCCAAAGTTCATTTTAACCTCCACATTTTGAAACCCAACAGTGTCAGTACCCCAAACACCCTGAACGTATTGTTTATTCTCATACGTTATGTTAAAGGGAGGGACAGTTTTGTTCCTTTGAAACGAGTCTGATTTGGCTGTGTCAAAAGCACCAAGCGCGGTGCATGGGTTCATCTTTTCAGATTTACCCTTGGTCATTGCTTCATCTTTTGCACCTGCCTTGCTGCCCTTGGCATAAGATTTTGCTGTCTTGAGTTCCCGTTTTGGGTCATTGTTAAATTCACAGACTACGTTGCTGCCCATCACCCACATATCCGAAGAGCCCGTGTCAATCAGGATTACATTTCTTTCTTTGCGGGAACCCATGTAAACCAACGCCTCGTAAAAGACAGCCATATTTTCGAGCTTGAGAGAGGACGGATTGTCGGTCCGTTTAGTAAATCCGGGCTTTTTTTGTATAGAGGCGTCGTCTAAAGAATTACCATACAACACCAGAAACTCTATGCTTAAACCCCTTTGTTTATGGGGAAGTATTCTTTGGGCTAGTGCCACCGTTAAAAATGCTAAAATATAATTTGCTAACAACATGGTTGGATGATGAAAGAAGCAACGTCAAGAGCCGTTTTAAATAGTAGCCATTCTGCATGTACTTCTTTATCAAACTCTCGTCTGCGTACTATAACACTGCAGATGACAAACCCGCTAAGATCTTGAATTACATTGCATTTGAAGAAAACATTTACTGAAACCGTTTAACCATTTTAATTGGGAAACGGTCACGCAGCTAACTTGCACCGCTGATAACAGTATCAGTATAGCTCCGACATCAACCGCGAAATCGAGCCATAAAAAAAGAGCTAAATCCGAGTTGCCATGAAAAATGTTAAGAATATTTGTGCTTGTGTCATTTCCACATAATCTTCTAAGATACACATTTGCTGAACCAATGTGAGTAAAGAGTAGGCTTGTATTCTGTGAGAGCAAATTGTCATCCCAAGGCTCAAAAGCTGTACTGCCTAATGATGCTATAGCTGCATGGTTAAAATTATCATTCAACAATGTGTAAAAAATTCAGTATGTATGACCATGTGCAGACGCAACCTACGCCTCTAACAAAAATGTTTGAAGCCAATAGACATAGTATACTTCTGCTTATTTTACACTTTATGAACTGGTGCAAGATTTTGCAGGAAACTCTTTAGAACGCCTGATATTTTCATCGGGTGAAGAGACAAAATGAGCAAAGCTCTTCATCATCTGGAAAATGAATGTCAAAAGATTCAGTTATCATGAAAAAGCACAATTTGGGCTAGCCCGGGTTAGTGCGTTTTCGAAAACTTAGTTCCGATTCCACCAGCCGAGAAAGCCTCAACACAAGGTTCATGATCAAAAACGCTAAGATATTGTTCGAGAGGGTCGTGCGTTGCTCGAAGGGGGTCTTAGATCTGTGACTTTGATGCGAATTGAAAATCGGTTACATGGCAGCATGCATCATATGGAGTTACTACAGTGTCATCAGATCCCTACAAGAAGATAACCTTGCTGTAAGACAACCTTGCTGTAAGATTTTTCTTCCAGATTTCCAATAGATTGTCTACAAAATAGTTCAATGAAACAAGATTTGGTGCGGCAGTCGAAAAGTTTATAGCTTGAATCGAACCAGTTTTGAGATGAAAGGGAATTTTAGTGACCTGTGAGCAAGCATAATCTATTCTAGACTTCTGAAAAAACACTTCGCAGTATTGCGAAATCGGCGACAAATAAGTCTAAGATGGCTGCGTGAAATAGGTTAATATAAAGTCTTATGCTCAAGCGTTTATGCACAATTGAAACTCACCACGAACAAGAAATGGCAATTGGTATTTTATGCTAATTCGATTTTGATGATTAGATTGATAAGGTACATTTAATATACGAAAGACGTACACGTACTTAAAAAGGATCTAATAAAATGAATGCTACGCGGAAGCCGGGCACCTTGCGCTTTGTTGAGAAATAACTTGTGTTTTAACCCCAGCACACCCGGTTTTCCCTCTAAAAGCAACAATGTCAGCACCCAAACGAGACTAATTTCAGATTCACTTTAGTAAGTGTAACAACCTATAAATTTTGTGGTTGAAATTTCAGTAGTCGCGCTCACTCGGGTAAGTGGGTCTAGTTAATGCGGACATCTTAAGAAGTCTCGCCGCCGTGAAATTTGTATCTTTCTTAGTCCTTGGGGATGTAGCCTTCTGCTTTTTGAAATGGACCTTCACTCATACACCCAATCAGACTGTTAGTAAACTGTCGGTTAAGGGGTGTGTACAAACCTCGCACTCATAGCTTTGTATTTTAACCGGTGTGGAATCACCAATAAATCGATGGCCACATTATAATACCATGTAAACTCTATCTTCTCTGTAGTGCCCTGAGAAAAGAGCTGACTGGCAGAAGCCATGTCCACGTTGTGCCAGGTCAGGCAGTAGGTCAACGCGTGGCTCAGACTTAAGGAACTAAACTTTTCACAACCCCGACTTTTCTAAGTATCAGAGCCCAGATACGCCCGTATACCACATTTTTCAGAAGCGATCTATCAATCAAAAGACTCGTCACCATATTAGTCAAAAGGTATAAATAATCAGTCGTAGCTAAACTTAATGGCTTCCTGGCCCCTGTAACCAACGCTTTCGATGGAAAATCATGGTATCTGTAACTCTTAAGGTCAATGGGCAGATCTCAGGCATGCAAGAGTGGACTTCCGCAAGATAAGCTCACAATAGATGGCCAAGTGGTACGAGGAAACGTACGAGGTCAAGTTAAAGATTATTAAAGCCAAAGAGGAGTGCTGAAACAAGCGCAAACCGCATGGGACCCACCGAATAGAACAAATTTCTCGACTTATTGATTGTTGTCGCAAGGCGTGAAAAGGTCTTTGTTATAGAAGCATTGACAACGGACTTGTCAACAGCCAGGTTCATAGAATTGGGAGAAGTACTCAGGGGAAGAGAATCGGTGCTCGAAAAACCCGACTTTGACGTCAGCCCTTGCTCAGTCCCGTGACTCATCGCTAAAAGGATATACACTGTGAATCGTAAATGCCGCCTCTAGGGAATAATCGGCTTAAGATGTACAGATGTTTGAAGGTGATTCTCGAATTTTGCGACGTACGATCATTTGAATGCTTAAGGAGTGACTAAATAACGGTTATTGTGTATGGTGTCAGGTGAACTTTGTATTTTGTTATCCTCGACATGCCTAGGCAAGGGTGACTTGGCCTCGCACGACCGGTGTTATGAGCCCTTGTTATTAGCGAAAAGCAGACCCGGTAGAGACGAGTTAGATAGAATAGGCCCGGAGATACAGATGCTACGAGTGAAATGTCAATTTGTGTACTTCCCTCACGTCTTTTCACTGACACTTTATTCAATAACCTATAGCACTATGACAGTGGGGTACGACGGAAAGAGTCCAGTTCTTGTTTTGGTCCTGAAACATACATTTGCTTTAGAAGCACAGCCTTGGTCAAACCTTCCAGGTTACCTCAGGAAGTCCGGCTAAAAGTGGTGAAGACTATCTATTACTCTTGAATGCTAGACATCTTTTCGAAGAGATTGGTCACTCAAGTAGGGGTTTTTTTCAGCTTACTCGGTATTATACATGGAAGAGAGCGACCATCCAAAGTTGTCGTTAAACTTCTGAGAAAAAAATGCCCTTCTGCGACTAAAAATACCCAGGGAAAATGATCCGCGTAGAGAAAACAAGAATCACTATTCTCAGCTAACGGCTTTTGCATTCCGAAGTTCTCAGCCTTCTTGATTGTAGCCTGAGCCTTACGCGAGCTCGGGCTTGGCAATGGGTGCATGTAGGCCCTTTTGAGTTTATGTACGTCTCCCAGACCGTTTATTTTTTTGATAATAATTGTTGTTCTGCATGTTCAGCAAGTATGGCCTACAGAATGGGTGTGATGTGAGTGTGTTGAGTCTTTGACTTACTATGCAGCTTGACCCAACATCTTCAACAATTGGGTTCTCAAGGTACAATCCTCAAGCTGTAGGACATGGCTCGCAAGAGGGAAGCTAATTTAAAAGGAGATACTGTTGAAGTTTCCTATAGAGCTGGTCTGATATTCTACTTCCCTTGAGTTCAGTTCACCTTTGGTCCGCTTTATTCTTTTCTGTGTGTTCAATTAATTCTTGATCTTTCTTTGAGCTCTTAGTTATCTTCTATTCGACCCGAAATATAGCAGTACGTTGTCTACACCATGTGAATGTACTACAATAAGACATGAAGTGTGTCGTACAGGTGCTGATTCTGCTGATCACACAATGGATCTTACGGTCAAGGCGTTTCTCCTCCTCAGGCAACTCAGAATATTAATCAGCAATTTGAAAAATCTTCCTCATGCAACCACCACAATTTCATATGTTTCATTCTTGAAGTCGCAAAAGATAACACACCATTTGGTGGAAAAGAACAAAAGTATTCGTATTACAAGAGAATCGCTTATGGGGTGCAGCGTTTGAGCGTGTGAGGTTTTGAGGGAAGACACATACTCATGTATTCTGGACTTTGAGCCCGTTTGCATCATATGGGATAATGACTTATTGATTCAGGTAGCTGTAACGATCGGCTCGATAGTAACTCGAAGGAAAAGGAGAGTTACCTTTGGTATCAAAATGTATCCACGACGTGACTTCTAAATCTGACCTCAGTCACTATTGGCTTGAAGGTTTCTCAAGGCTTTTTGGCCTCTGAGAGAGAAACTACTGAGATAGAAGAGGTTTCAAGGCGCTGTCTCACAAATTTGTTCCAAACAATGATCCGCGAACCGACTGCTATGGTTCAGGGAACGAAAAGAACACAAGGCAGTCATTCATACTTCTAAACCCCGTTTAAAGACGTCCGATGGAACAGGAAGAGCCCTCTAGCTAGGCAAATCTGGTTCAAACCCTTACAAAACATGATTGTAGCTTGAATGATTTGAAAGCACAATATTGTCCATTAGCAGTTCTCCAATTTGCCGAGTTTGTTTAGTCAAGAGCCTGGCTCAGACACCCTGGTCATTGCTCTTCAGTTGGAATTCAGAGAGTATCTAGTCAGCTTTGTATTGGTTCCTTCGAAATTCAACGGCCAATTGTTAGAGCCAAAGCTAATTCTATCTTTTGCCGAAATTACTTCAGAACCTTCTTTCTGTGAACATGAGCGGTTTAGAGTTCCGGGAAGTGGGTGATTGAGTGAAGTGTGTGGCTTAGTGAGCACTTATGACACAATTCTCCAACTTGAAAATACTGATGATTAATTAATATAAAAGATACTGTATCCATGCTCTTTCTTCAAACCGAATATATTTCTCTGCTGCTTTTTCGTGACACACTAACACTAGGTTGGCTATTTTCACCGTCAATACATTCACAAATGCTTACCTTCCATGCATGTTCTACATAACGTGGCGGCCGAAGGGTCCTTTGGTATTAAGAGAGAATAGCAGAAGCTTATAAAGAACCACTACAGAAACAAGGCCCACGTAATGGCCCATGAACTCCTGGTTATTAGTGTGGCGCACAGTATTCCAAACAGGCTTTCCCTACTCGGACCAAACATACACAGGAATTTTCAGAGTCTCAAGAAACTTTTATCATAACCGGTTTCTTACATTATTCTTTTTGGACTCTACATTCTCTATGGGAGATGCTGAGGCAGCCGTTACGTAACACCATTGGTTGCGATACTGTACCACTCATACGGCGCAATCATTATGTCTATGTTAGATTCTTTAGTAACGTCTGTGACCTATCAGGTGTTTATTCGTTGATGGCTCTTCCCAAGGAGAGAGAGCCGGGTTTATATAGTTAACAGAGTAGGAGCCGTGTGGGTGGCTGGTTGGTGTTTAGATCGACGTTGTACGGAACGTCTAATCGATCTGCGATGCTACCATTGTTCTCAGGGGTATTGTGATACGCCCTGCGGATCTGACAGTCCACTTGTGCCTTGGTAGTAATATTCGAATAGCTGTGTAGCTAAATAGAACTGAATGGCTATGCACCATGAAAGAACAAGTAAACGCGAATTTATTAGTCCAAGATGACACTTAGCTTTGCACGAGCCATACAATCAAATAAACAGATGTGGAAATTCCTAATTACTGTACACTTTGGCGAATTAGATCACTTTGGGTTGTGAAAAAGGTCTAGACTCGGAATTAAGCCGTATTATGTGATGCACATAACAGCGGTTGGACCCTTCGTGCATATTGGCTGGGGCCTGCGCTGTGCACGGAACCCACTGAGCCTATCACAGCACAGGCATTTACACTATTCTGCAGATAAGACACACGTTTGCACTCGGCCGAAGGTTCTGGCGACGAACTTTTCTCGCCCTTACAAAAAAATAATGGAGAAACATGAATGAGGTAGTGGGCGCACCAAGACTTTGATCGAGATGATCTTGCGCGCATTGGTCGTGCATATTTGCATTGCTTGGCTTCAGCACTGCCTTGATGAGAGCACAATAACTAAATTTCTTGAACACCAAACGCGGATTCAAAACTATACAAGGATTCGGGCTGATACATACTGAGTTATTTGAGCGGGTTTGGGGCACATCGTGGTTCTAGGCTGTGGCCGGTTAAGGCCAGGTAATGGTGTAATGGGTTGTTGTCAGACCGTGTTGGGAACCTACTACGCAGTAGCTAAACACTACAACTTAAACACCTGCGACGAGTGCGCACCCTTTGTTCGCGAATATTTTCTGGGCACTCTAAGCTCAGTCCTAGTCAGGTTGAAATTGGACCTCAGCTGAAACTCGGCCTATAAAGGGCGGTTTCGCATCCGTTTCACTTCAATATCAAACATTACCATCAAACATGCAACTTACCACTTTGCTTCTTCTCTCTTCCGCCGTCTTGGCCATGCCAACCAATGACTCTGAACCTTTGGTGGACTACGAGGCCATCGCTGATGTGTTTGACGCTTTCGACGATTACAACAGTCTCGATGAACACCCCGAAGTTTCCAAGTTGCAGGGGGAGATTTCCGAAAACGGATACTATTGCTACGATCTCAGATTCAACAAGTTCGAAGACATTCCCGAGGAGTGCTTGAAGACGGTGTACTGTGACTCGAGCCGCGTCTCGTTCAGCAGGTTCGGCTGCACTTTGGACTTGGGTGACTACACCAAGCAGGACTTGATCAACAACGACGTGATTGAAGGCTGTGTCTCCGAAGCCATTTGCAGGCCCGAGGACTTTTACTTTCCCGTGTAAATGCCAAGCAATCTTGGTTTTACTGATGTCTGCATCTCATGTGGAAAAGGAAGTTTTGGCTTTTAATAAATCGTCTTTTTCTTATTTTTGTAGAAACCCCGTGGTCTTTTTAAGGCGTTCATGATTTTCTTTTGTAATTCTGAAGTCTGGGATACCACGACATGCAATTGTATGGGCGGTCGTGTAAGTCTAAGCAGTTGAGCAGACCTTCGCTCCATATCAAGGTCGGCTCTCATGACATCATGACTGCTTATGCCTGGAGCGTCCTAGTGCTTGATAGTGTGTCGAATGTCCCATCAACATACTTCGTCATGACTGAGACTATCTTGCCAGGCACACAGTCGCATGATTGTGCACTGTACGCACGTCGGACTGTGTGGTATATAATGTTCTTTGGCAAGATTTCATTAGTATTGCTAAGCTGGTGTGCATGTCTGTAATCTAAATTGACTCGGCTGATAATGAGTCTTTGCAAACAGCTCTTTGTATTTAATGGTAGATTTCGGGACCTTAGTCGCACAACAAGAGTAGTTGCAGATACTCAAAGGCCGCTAGAGGTCTTGGTCCGGGAGTTGGCTCTTTCGGATGATAAGGGTTTCACGGGGTAGAAATAGGATACCTTCATTGCTTTCAGGCAAACCAATGAGCCTTTATGGACTTTTTAAAACGTTACTGTCTGAAACTGTTTCCTTTGTCTATTTTGCTAAAGTAAATGACTCCTGTTATCTGGCACTAATTGGCATGGTACCTCGAATACTAGCATGTTTCCAGAAAAAGTACGCAAAAACAATAAGGCTAGTTTTCAAGGCCGCTAGGCTTTACTAAAAACAATGGTTTTGGCTTGCTTTGGTGTGTGTCGATTGCTTTACTGACTTGAAAATGGATAGTTTCGGTGCATCAAAGTGCCTCCGTTTTATTGTACCAGCTCATGATTTGCCCGGTCCAATTGGCTCCTTACGAAGTTTGGCGTACTTTTGCTTTGAGGTGGATTTAAACCTCTTGCATATGGCAAACCGAAGGGACGTGCATCAAAAGAGATTAACCCACCGAGAGGCTGCGACCACTGAGACTTTTTTGATACTGCCTTGAGCAGGCGATGCTTCAATTAACTCAACTGCAATTATCAGGCCAAAAAGAGTCGACTCGATTAAAGCTCTTTTGCTTATGTGTTTTCTTTTCAATTTACGCCTGTGCTCATTTAATTGTGTTAAGTATCGTTGCCTTTATCTCTTTTACATGTTGGAGAATTTGGAACAAGAACTTTGAACTGCCGCATATTCCCAAGTGTCTATATTCTGCGACAGGGCCGACTGCTCCAATTAATGTCTGGCACATTTTAAAAAACATTTGACTCTGCCATAATCCTTGTGCTTCCAGCTTTCGCCGCCTCAACCACTGTAAAACTGTTATTCAATTCATCATATTTTTTGTCAGAGAATTTACTATATTTATCTGGTGTCGGTTATCCATGAAAACCATTACGTGCATTGTGGCTAACAAATGTATGAGTACCTAAACGTTGCTCCGCAAGGAGTAACAATAGCTCCGGTGATCAGCAACAACGGAAGTATTAAGATATACCAGAATTACAACAAAGCCGAAAGGCAGACCCGGAAACCAATGGGCAGCTGGATTGAAGTTCCTCTCTACCGCGGATCTAGCTCGCTCTTTCCT